>CM065748.1:23054910-23074910 GCA_033310375.1 Conus canariensis
CAGAGAACAAGGCTGGCTGTGTCAGACGCCACGTGGAGATGGGTGTTAGCTCGTGGATTTCGTCTCAAAATAAAACATTGAGGATTTAATTCGTCCTAGTGATTTTTATTGGGAATTTTACCCTTCCGGAGAAAATTCGGGGGCACGGGCAGAATGAGTGGGGCACTCTTTTTAGCACACGACTTTTGTTTGTTTGTTTTCATATCATCGTGGTTTATCTCTTCAAAATGGCGTTTCAAGGTACCAAGTGGATCGGCAAATGCACAAATCATCACTCGGCCTATGACAAGCTCGACATAAGGCCCTCGTTGATTGGCTGCTGAATGCATGATTTTGACACAGAAAAATGAGCGAAAAGTTCCCCCATTCTTTTTATCGTTAGGTGTGCTCCGAAGACGTATCACGTGATGTTCAAACATCGGCTCATGTGTTTGTCCTCGGACATTACTTAGCCCTGACCTTAAACCCCTACTTTTATTCTTGTGCTTCTCCTCCTCGTCCGTCTTCTGTTCAAAAATTGGTTCCAAAGGGAGGTGCCTGCAGGCGGAAATTAAAACAAGTTTCATAGGAGAATTATTGTGCCGCCGAAAGAAGAAGAAACAAAATTACGAAACAAACACTACGCGTTTTTTGCTCTTCTTCAAGCAAGACCAGCAACATTCAAGAGAATTGAAAGGAAGGACGAACAGACTGTTACTTATCTCCTGTTTATCTCTGTTAATCTTAATCTTTTGATCTTCTGTTCTTTGGTTCACCGTCGGTGAGAATTTTTTGGCCGTTGTGAATCGTTCTCATTCTGCCATTGAAGTAAACACATTCCCCGTCATCGGGAATTGTGGCTAAACACGACACCCCAAGTGTGCCTGTGTTTCCGTATTTTGTGTCATCTCACCAACCGGTGCATGATGGCCAACACTTTAAAAAAATAGAACAGTATTTATCATGCATACAAGATTTTTTTTTTTAATTTATGCGTCCATTTACTAGAGATCTCAAGCCTCGCCCAAGTGATTTTTGAAGGGGGTGGATTTTAACACAAAACAAATCTAAGAAGAAATATATAACCTGTCGCTTGGCTGCCTTGAGCGGACCCCGGGGATTGAACACCGGACCCTTCGATTAAGAGAACAAGGCAAGATCCGCTGGCCCAACCGCGAGCCCTCATGGAGCAGGCGGCCTGAAATTTGTCGCCGCAATCTTGACGTCTTGTGACCCACAAACTATGACCGTCTGTATAGGTTGTATCTGGATTCGAACCCGAAGAACAAGAAATCATGTCCATATGGTGTTTTTTTTTTTTTTTTTTAAGCACTGTGCTAATACACTCTTGAGGTGTTCCTCATTTTGGGAGGGAAAGAGGATGGGATAAGTCGAACATGACCGATTTGTCGCTTGTTAAATGGCACTGGCCTCCATCAAGCACGAAAAATGGCGTTGAAAGTCAGTACCGGAAGTGAAGTTGGGCCGAAACCGGAAATGACCCAATTCTGGACACTCACTGCTTTTTTTTTTTCTTTTTCTTTTCTTTGTTTGTTTGTTTTTTTATGTGTGTCGTTGATCTGTGCCTGTTGTCTTGACAAACAGGTAGAGAGAGAGACAGAGAGGGAACACAATGATGTTGTGCACGTGTCACCTTTTGTGCCGTGATATGTACTTTGCAAGTGTGGTGGGTTTTTTGATGTGGTGTTTGTGATGTGGCAAGAGTTATTAGTGTTTGTGGTCGTGTTTTGGAGAGTAGAATATTTGATTTTGTCGGAGAGGATAGAATTTTTTAATCGCGGGTGCTTTTTTATAAACCGTGGTTTGTGGAGAGTGTTCCGAAGGTTTGAGTTGGGATAAAATGTTGACTTATGTATTATGATAGAACATTGTTCCCTATGGTTCATGTCGTAAGTATGAACCATAAAAGATCTTGAAATACATACAGGGGAAATGGTATAATGTTGTCAATGTCATAATCAATTAAATGTTACTGTTTTTATGAATGTTGTTATTCACGTTGGACAATTTTCAGTATGATTATTTTAGAACTATGATCTATTCGAAAGGAACAAACTCATTTGTTGACGCTAAGAGTTTTTGGGGTTTTTTTTTTTTGTTTTTGTTTTTTTTTGCCCAACGACAAATACATAAAGTTTTTGGTTTTTCATTCTGTTAAAAGGAATATATCCAGGGAATTATAATTGTTGTTTTAATGTAACAGGTTTCTGTTTAATTCATGAACAGTTCGTAGTTTGGGTTTTTTTGGTCAACTTTTCTAATTTTTTTTTTTTTTTTTTTGGTTTTCGTTTGTGTTTTTAGGACTACTCTCGGTAGCCCTGTAGTTTTGTTTTCTGCTTTCCCCTTTAGCTTTCTGTCTTCTCGTCCTGTTCCTGTCTCCTTTTCATCCATCTGTCACTCTTGTCTTCGTCTGTGCTTTTCCTTTTCTCCTTATACTTACTTCTCTCTCTCTCTCTCAACATGTTCATCTTTTATCAGGACCAGATCTTACCTTTCTTTCGCCTCTGCCTTAATTCGCCTTCTCTCTCTCTCTCTCTCTCTCTCCTCTCTCTCTCTCTCTCTCGTCTGTCTGTCTGTCTGTCTCTCTCTCTCTCTCTCTCTCTCTCTCTCCTCTCTCTCTCTCTCTCTCTCTCTCTCTCTCTCTCTCTCTCTCGTAGATACTCATTCTGTGTGCCCTTTCCTTCTTTTTTTCTCTTTCTTTCTTTCTTTCATCCTTAGCACCCTGTCTCAATCTTCCATGACAGGGGGGGGGGGGGGGGGAGAACTCGGGATGACTGGAGAGGGTACAGGTGTGTATGAGTAGGGAAAGAGGGGGGGGGGGGAAGGTGTAGATTCGATTTGAAGAGTAGAAAAGTCGTGATGACTTGACAAGAAGCAAGAGAAGTGAAGTATTGATTTGCGTGAAGGTGCGATTGAATATGCTTCGTCTCGTCATAGTTTCGGCTCTTCTTCTTTTTGCTTTTTTCTTGTTCTTGTTCTTCTCTTTGTGGTTCGTCTTGATTTTTTTTTTCAGCTGGCTGTACTTTTTACCTGTTTATTGGGGTTTTTCTATTTGATCTTTTTCTTCTTCGTGTTCGTGTTGACTTCCTTGTTCATCTCCTTGTTCTTCCTAGTGTTATTCTTGTTCTTATCTTTTATTCTTCTTGTGTCTTCTCTCTCTCTCTCTCCTCTCTCTCTCTCTCTCTCTCTCTCTCTCTCTCTCTCTCTCTCTCTCTCTCTTCTCCTCTCTGTCTCTCATTCTGTCACTCCTTCCCTCCCTCCATCCCTTCCTCTCTCCCTCCTTTCCCTCTCTCTCTGTCCTCCACTCTCTCTCTCTCTCTCCTTTCTTTTCTTTCTCTCGATTTCTTCCCTTGGATTTTTACCGTTCATCTTTCAACACCCCCACCCTCCATCCCCTGCCCTATTCCTTCACCTCGCCGTTAGATCCTGTCCGCCCTCTCTTAATCTGATTTATCAAGATTTTTTGTAGGGCAGTTGATGAGTTCTATCTAGTCTTGAGGTAAAGCGAGGGTTTCATTGACATGGTAACGTTTCTGACGCCGTGAGATCGAGTGTGTGGAGATGTGAAGCTGATGATTTGTCGTCATAGTAAATGTGCATGCACTGTGTGTCATGTCATTAGGGGGGGACACGGACGGCAGTCCTGCCGTGGGTTGTCTGGCACACGCAAAAAAATGTTCACACACGCACCCCCTGTCAACTTACTGTTCACCTTCCGTCCCTGATCCCATTCCCCAATCACCATCTTCGATGTCCTCTCCTCACTCCTCCTCCGGTCCAACCCTTCCCTGCCCCCTTCAGCGACTCTCGCACACCATCCCACCCTGCATCCACGACCGGCATGAGCTGTTCACTGCTAGTCTGCACCGCAGTTGCCTCCCCTTTTGTGCTTTTTTTTTTTTTGGGTGGGGGGGGGGGGGGGAGGGGGACAGAGGCTAGGCGGAGACGAAGGGGCTCAATGTTTAATATTAATAGACACGCACACGCACACACGCACACACACACACACACACACACACACACACACACAAATAATGAATCTCCAGATTACAAGAAATAATGGAATTATGATGTTCTATATTCAGTCAGTGTAACGGCGAACTTCCTTTTCTTTTCCTCTGTGTGTAGAAGGAAAGCATGGTGTACAACTTTGTCCCGGTCTTATTGAACTATGCATTCTGTTGTTTGCAGATCTTGCATTATGGTCGAGTTCGCCATCTGGCTTACAGAACGAGCTCAGTTGAAGGCCTGTTCTGATCTCAAACTTAAAATAAATTGTGACAAAACCAAATATGATGGTTTTTAGAAAGGAAGGGTTCCTTGCGAGACATGAGAAATGGTGTATTGGAACAGATCAACTCGAAGTCGTTAACAGCTATGTGTATTTTGGCTTTACTTTCACAACTATGAGCGCTTATCAAGCAGGAAAACGCTTAGCGATCAAAGGTAAACGAGCAACTACCGACATTATCCGATCTCAGACGAATCGATAGCATGACGAGAGAAACGTTTTTCAAACTGTTCGACACAGCAATGGTTCAACCGGACTCTTTTATACGCTTCGAAAATCTGGGGACCGTTGCATAAATCTAGTTTGTATTGTCGTGAACTGTGGAAGAGTGAATGGTGTAATCAAATTCATAATTAAATTGTTTAAAATTTGCCCAGATTTAACCAATCCTTTCCCATCGGTGGTACGTAACCGTAAAGAGGAATCGGTTTTGTCACGGTTACATATTGGGCACAGCTATATAACGCACAGTTGGATACTCAGAAGGGAAGACCCCCCATGGTGTGTTGCGTGTGACAGCTTGTTCAGTGTTAATCATTTTTGACAGAATGTGCTGATTTGATGTGTATCAGAGAGAAGTTCTTTTCCACCAGTGATTTATCAGTTCTTTTCGTGAGATTTCAGTAGATCTTATTTTTTCTTTTTTGAAAGAGGTAAACTTATTTATAAAAATATAGTTTTAATAATGTATACAGGTGTCGTCGGAGTTGAACAGATAATTGTGCTTTTGTCCTCATAAATTTTAAGCGATGTGTTAATACTAGTGTGGGTATTTGTATCTAGAGACTTAGATATGATAGCTGAGGTCCTGATTTGGCTCCTAGTAGTCCGCTGGACCCAATAAACACTAACTAACTAACTAACTAACTCTTTTATACGCTTCGAAAATCTGGGGACCGTTGCAGGACAGTAATCGGGTAGGAAAGGTCCATTTGTATGCCTGCAAAAAGTTCTTGAATGTGCCCGTGCGCACACCATTACTCATGGTCTACGGTGAACTAGGACAGTACCCCTTTCACGTGAACTTTGTATCAGAGCTGTGAAATACTGGCTACGTATCATAAACATGGACACAGATCGCCTACCCAAGCAAGCTTACGACCTTCTAAATAGGCTGGATAACCAAGGGAAAATTAACTGGGTCACAAAAACTAGGAGACTAATACAGACATTGGGTTTCAATGTCGTTTGGCTTAACCAAAGTGTGGACAATGATTTAATGTTTCTGTTTTTAAGCAAAGAATTACAGACGTAGCAAAACAAGAGTGGTTTGCAGACATGGGCGACAGCAGACGTTTCACTTTGTATATATCATTCAGAACTATGCTTGTACCAGAATATTATTTTTCTGAAGTTAAGATAAAGTGCTCCAGAGAATCCTTGACGAGGTTCAGATTAGGGGTGAGCGACATAAACTCTCACAGAAATCGTTTCATGCGGGATACTTCTGCGGGAATGAATGACTGTCCCTTCTTTGCAGATGAACTAGAGGACAAAAAAATGTTTTGTCTTCAGTACAACAATATTCGCCCAAATATATTCAAAACTATTCCGCCTCATTTCGAAAACCAGTATCTGATAGAAATTTTCACATGTGAAAATGCTAATGTTACTCGTCGGCTTGCTTGTTTTTGTACAAATGTTTTGAAATGGGAAAAAAAGAGCCAATTGCTAAAGACTTAATAGTGATGTGTTAAAAAGAAAAATCTTCAGAAGTTACCAGATGAATGTAAGCGCATGGAATGAAAAACAAAGTTTTTGTCACATCCCCACATGTGCCTGTAAGAATGTTGTCAGATTATTGCTTTCAGTACGATTCTTCCCTCTAGAAATGATTTGTAATGTCACTCACCCTGTGAGAGAGGCCATCGTGTCCATAAGTCATTGGGAGCCGGAATAGCTCAGTTGGTAGAGCGCCGGACCCGTGATCCTGGGGTTGCGGGTTCAAATCTCCGCCGGGCCGTTTCGGTACATGGGGATTTTTTCCCTCGGAGTCAACATTGGTTCTGACTCCATTTTCCCATACAGTCCTTCGAATGAGACTGTAAACCGATGTCCCGTGTGTGAACGCACGCTTAACATCTTGCACACACGTAAAATCCCATCACCAACTTTCGGAAGAGTAGGCCAGTTTGGCCGTTGGTATGGATGACACGTTACACATAGCATGCACCCTGCGTGAGAAATGGAAAGAATGAAGGAAGTAAGGAAATTGAGTTAACGATTTGAACGATACTGACTGGATGACACGGGAAACGACTGGATGAAGCGCCAGCTGGCAGCTCTTAGTCGGCGCTACCCAGGTAGGCAGCCCGTTGTGTAAACGAGTATGGATTGTAAAGCGCTTAGAGCTTGGTCTCTAGCCGAGAATAGGCGCTATATAAGTATTCATTATTATTTATTATTTTTTAAATGTTCGAGTTCTCTCTCTCTCTCTCTCGCTGGCTCGCTCCCTCCCCCCTCCCTTTCTCTCTCTCTCTCTCTGTCTCTCTCTCTCTCTTTCTCTCCCCCCCCCCTCTCTATCCCTCTCTCTTTCTCCCTCCCTCCCTCCCCTCTCTCTCTCTCTCTCTCTCTCTCTCTCTCTCTCTCTTGGACTAGGGGTCGTCTGAACGAGACGAACTACATTTTGGCTTATATTGACCAGCTGTCGGTGATGTAAAGAAATCACTCCATGGAAGTATGATCGATATGCACGCGTCTTTAGCATGGACATATCGATTCCCAGTGCCTAATGGCTTGATGTACGAGGTTTGGTATAAAAGCTATAGGGAAAAATTGTAAGAAATCAGGGCTCCACTTTTCACTGTCGCTTGTCCTTGATTAATGATGCTTTCAGCTCCTTGGATTGACTATTAGGTTTGTCAACACGCCCCCTTTTTCCAGGTCCCAAACCTGATAGATAAACCTTGCCCCTCCCTCCTCTCCTCTCCAGCCCTCCCTCCTCTCCCCCTCCATCTGTCTGTCTGACTGTTCGTCTGCCTGTCTGATAGGCTGCTCCTCTCTGTTGCATTGCGCTTTTTTTCCCCAAAGTTTGTTGCGTGTGCGTGTGTGTGTGTGTGTGTGTGTGTGTGTGTGTGTGTGTGTGTGTGTGTGTGTGTGTGTTCGCGCGCGCGCGTGTGTGCGTGTACGTGTGCGTGTCTGTGTGTGTGTCCACCCATGCAGCTGAGAATGACCGACTCCTCAACATTTAAATTTTTCAGTTCTTTCTTTTCATGTAGAGCTTTTGTTGCGCAACATTGACATTTTTTTGAGTTTGTTCTTTCTTATCTATGTAGAGCTCTTGTTGTGCAATGGGATGAAAATACGCAGTTTCATTATATTTGTTTCTGTGATTTGAACTGGACAGTAACATTGGATCGAATGACTCGTGTCTTGTATGTTACTTTGCTCGTGTTGTTGAGAACTCGTTTGAAACTGTTCACTAATCACACCTCTACCCTCTCATGATGTGGTCTGGTAACACAAGGCTTTTTTCATGTTTTTCCTTGCAGCATTTGAATGTTATGGTTCCATATCTCTAGTGGCTATGGTATGACCTATCGTAGCTAATACGTCAGTGTTAAGGTTACAGAATCTATGCGATTCTCGTTTTGTTCGTTTTTTTGTGTGTTTGTTAGGTTTGTATACCGTACAAAAAGAATCATGCAGTCCTCTCAACTTTGTTGTTTCAAGAGGCAATGTGTAGTTATAAATCGTATGGTAGAAATGGGTTTTTCTCTGTGTTTGCTGTTGTCGGTTTCCCTGGTCAAGCGTTTGGCGAGAATCGAGTTAGTGACGGTCAGTTCTTAGATGGTTGCGTATGACTTTTTTTTTTCCAGTGACGTCATGCTAGCGGGCGCTGTGTGGTGTTGTTTGTTTTGAGGTGTGTGACGTTGTTCTTTTTCCAGACCCAGGTCACAAGTCCAGGCCCGGTCCGACTACCGTTAGGATCTGGGGTACACGGTGCTTTCTTTTCCACCCCGCGTCCCTCTCCCCCTCCTCCCATATATCGTCCCCCCCATCTCTGACCCTTCCCCTCCGTTTTTTTCTTTGACGTCATCTTTTGCGTTTTTCAGTTAGGTTACAAACTACTACTCTTTGCTTTTCCGTTCGTACTTTTCTTGCCGTCGTATACTTTCTTTAATTCCGTGCCCTTTGGTTTCCTTGAACTGGTTGAGTTGGTAGGCATTTTTTAGGCAAGTAGAACGCCTGTACAAGAATTCAAAATTTTGGTCATTTTGCCACGTGTAGTAAACTTGTAAGCGAAGCATGGATAAATGAGAGAGAGAGAGAGAGAGAGAGAGAGAGAGAGAGAGAGAGAGAGAGAGAGAGAGAGAATGAATTTAATTGGCATAGAAATCAAAACGTGCAGGACTATCGCCTCCCACTCTTTTTTATTTAGCGGGGCATCTAAAACGTGCAAAACCAGCTCAGCTAGACTGGCTTTCCCAAATCCACAGACTGTAACCCCCACTGTTTGGCGAACGGTACTGGGAATACGAAAACGGACACCAAAACGTAAAAAGTATTTATTGTACGTAGACGTGCTGCTGAAGATTTCAAACAGACGGAAATCTTCTTCTTCCTCGTTCGCCATCCCGTTAGATGAGCAGCCCGGTGTCCTCGATGAAGGCTGCCGTCCGTCGCAGCTCCTCCAGGGTGCCATACAGCTTGGCTTCCACTGCTGTCGGTAGTATAGTGGTCAGTATCCCCGCCTGTCACAGACGGAAATAAGACGGGCTCAATACTCGCCGACAAGAGACTCGAGAGGTGGGAGGGGGGGGGGGGGGGGTGCGAGGATCGACGAGAAAATTACTGAGGAGCGAGCGAACACGATGAAATGAATCTTAATTGAAGTGCAGTGTATTTAAGAGAGAGATGAAACCCTCCCCAAAACACCATTTTCCCGACTGGTTGGTTGGAGAGTGAGTGACAGTTGTGGACGTTATGCGTTCGTCGGGAGAACAGATTCTCGGAAAGGAGGATGGGGCATTTTTGTTCGTTTGTTTGTTTCTGGGGTGTGTCGGGGCATTTAATAGGAATTAGAACGAAGGAAGGAATACTCGGTTGCCTTCAGGAATCGGAAGGAGATGGAGGAAAATCGAAGGAAACGAAGAAGTATGGGGCGACCGTGCGATCCGTTCAAGCCATCCCTAGTCTGTGCCGTGTATTATTTGAAATGAAAAATGGGTGTTCTTTTTTTTTTTTCCCTACGATGATACTTATGTGTTTGTTATTGCTACCTTTTAATGAACACACGCACACACACACGCACGCACACCACACACACACACACACACACGCACACACACACACACACTCGCGCGCGCGCACCAGCACGCATGCAGGCATACACACGTACACGCGCGCGCACGCACACACACACACACACACACACACACACACACACACACACACACACACACACACACACAATCTATTCATAATTTTTCATACACACACACACACACACACACACACACGCATATATATATATATATATATATATATACACACACACACACACACACACACCACATATATATATATATGTATGCATACATACACACACACACACACACACACACCGCGCGCGCGCGCGCGCGTCTCGTAAACATGCACGTGCCTGTGATAACTTCCCTCACAAACCATTTATTTGTCCGTCATTCCATTGTTCAGATTTTTTTTTTTTAATATCTTAAAGATCTGATTTTTGAATCGCATTCTTCAGATTCTTTGACGATGTAAAACGGACATTCTGGCACCATTCATCGGATATTTGATTCAAGAATTTTTCTTTAAAAGTCGATTCTATGGATTATTTCATCGATTAAAAACCAATTGCTCAGCGTGTACGTAGTATCTCGCATGCACAAGGGCCGTGGCGACTTGTCCGTACTATGTATGCCATTGCGTGTCCCCAAGCTGGGATACCACTATCAACGAGGCCATACCGGCTTAGGTTTGTTCTCTCTCCGTGTTCAATCTGACCTGCGCTCTTCTTGTGTGGTATGTACATATTCTCTCTTTTCCCCCTGTTGTTTTGTTCAGTTGCTGTGTAGGCGCCGCGCCTGCGACCTTGACTTCCTTTTGTGACCCTGACCTCCATACGTGACCCTGACCTTTGTATGTGACCCTGACCCTTTCCGGTGCATCATGAGCATCATGGGCCCGTAGAGCAGTTGAGGGACGCCATTTTCCCCCTCTCTTTCTTTCTGTTTTTTGTTTTGTTTATGGTTCCATTTGATCTGACATTTATTTCCATACTGCCTGTGAGGTTCGATTCGTCGTTCAGTTGACTTGGTTTCGTCGTTTCAACCCCCCATGTGTGTATATCACTGTACCATGTTGTGTGTCTGATTTTGAGCTCAGCTGTACTCCTTCATATTTTATGTTCGTGTATGTTTCTGTGTGTTTGAGTTTGTTTTGTTGTTGTTGTTGTTGTTTTGTTTTGTTTTTTTAGCCTGTTGGATATGTATTCTGTAGCCTGTGTGCGAGTACAGCCTTGTTTTAAGACCCAAAGCATGGTTTATATTTAGATTCCGCCCATTTTTTTTTGTTTCCAGCATTGTTCTGGACAGTGATGGTGTTGTCTGTGTTTAGAGTAACAATCTGAACTCTGTGTGTGTGTCGTGTGTGCGTGCGTGTGTGTGCGCGCGCGCGTGTGCGTGCGTGTGTTTGTGTGCATGCGGTGTGTGTGGGTGTTGAAAGGGAAGTATGTGCGTATGCTGTTTTATATCCCTCTTCTTTAAACAAAACAAAACGAAGCAAAAAAAAAAAACTTTTTTCTTTTTCTCTGTGAGTGTTCTATGCAAGTGGGTACAGTGAGTACAGTTTTTGAACATTGTTTTTCGATATTGTGAACTGCACCAGTACTAGTCTGCATCTGCAGCTGACTTTGTGTGTGTGGTGTGTACATGTGTGAAGTGTATGTGAATCGCACCATCATTTCTCAGTGTCCTGCAATTAGTATGAAAAGAATGCACTCTTGTAGTTCCAAACTCCAGTGGGCCAAAAAAAAAAAAAGAAAAAAGTTGCTTGCACTCTAGTTGTGTTCTTTGGTGGTGGTGCTGCTGTGTGAGTTGTGCACCCATTGAATTGTCAGTCCGGCTGGCGAGAGTGAGCTGCCCCTACCAAACAGCCTTGGTTGTGTTCCTTTTGTGCTGTGTGAGTTTGGTCCGTATGACATGACGGCCGGCATTTTGTGCATCACGTTGTGGCGTGAACTGGACGAGGTCGTTTTTGCAATGTGTCTCAGCGATGTGACCTCATCGCCCCCTTTTGGGGGAGGGGGAGGTCGTGCAATGTGTCCCCCGACCCCCGCCCCCACCCAGTGCCATGGGGGGTGGTGGTGATGTGGTGTGTGCATTGCACGTGGTCCGTGCAATACGTGACGTCATTTCAAGGTCTCTGGCATAATTGTTAAAGGAAAGAAAGGGAGGGGGGAAAAAAATCTGGCAGGACCGTTCTGTCGTCTTTACTTTTTGTACCGTATGGGTAGATGACGTTTGCAGGCGCCGCTGAATTAAGAGGAATGATTTTTTTAAAACTCTCATTGAAGAGTAGTGTTAATTCAGTTAGGGTTTGGTAGATTAAAGTGTGGGGTATGAATTTTTTGGAGTTCGGCAGCAAAGAGTTGTGTTAAAATTGCTCATGGTGATGAAAGTGTATGGTGTGCCTGCGTTTGTTTTCTCATCATGAAAGTAGGCGAGTTTTCCCTTTTTTTTATCCCATGGCTTGTCCGTTATGCCACATTAAAAAAAAAGAATATTTGCGTAATTGTTATGCTGTATGAAAAATGTATTTCTTCTGTTCAGAATGTCAACGGACAGGCCTGGGGGTGTACACACACACACACACACACACACACACACACACACACACACACACACACACACACACACACACAAATATACATACGGGTTGATATGGCTAAGCGTAGTGCATGATACGTATGTGCTGTTTAGGAGTGTGTGCCTAGACTTGAGTGCATTAACTGGTATCCCATAATGCACGGCATTTTGAGACCATGTTTGTGATAGGTTGAAAAAAAAAGTAATAAAAAGAGAAAAAAAAAAGCTGACAGTAATAATTCATAACGCACAATATATCACCACCCCCCTTCTCTCCCTTCACCCCCCCCCCCCCCCTCCCTATCCTCCACTCCCCGCTGTCCCAGGAGAATACTAAAGTATATTCATTGTGTTAAAGAGAAGAAAGGGACGGTCGACTTGAAACCAGAGGGACTCTGCCATTTTGGGGGCATACATTTCAAAGTGTAGGGGGGGGGGGGGGGGGGGGGGGGGAGAGAGAGAAAAAGAACAAAAGAGCATTATGGACAGGTTCATTTCAAAATGTACTAAGAAAGATCAAGAAGGAACAAAATAAAATAAAAAATGTTTGCCAGTGATGGGTATACTTTAATGATTTTCTTGCTTTTTTTTTCATGTATCTTTTTTGTAAAGAAAAAGCCAGTTTATAGAAAAGCTAATGTATCTTATTTGTAGGTCTACTTCAAATCGTATTATAAACAAAAAAACAAACATTTTCAACTTGACATTTTAAAAACTGACCACAGTTGAAAAAACTGAGATGGGGTGGTGGGTTGGAAAGTCTCGCAAAGGCGCGCGAGAGTGTATGCAAGTGTGTGTGGAGAGAGAGGGTGGGAAGGATGAGGGTGTAATGAAGTGCGGGGGGGGGGGGGGGGGGCCGAAGAAAAAGGGTTTATCTCTAGTTCTGCCAAAGACTAAGCGGAGACCGGCTTTGTTGGCCTCTGTGACTGACCTGACAAGGGGGGGGGCGGGGGGGGGGGGGGGGGGGGGGAGTCACGCGAGGCTGTGATGTGAGGAGGGGTGGTCTGTGGCCCTCTGTCTCTACCCCTGCCTGTCTTGACCTGCTGTCCACAGGGTACCGGCCGGACCTCGTCACCGCCCTGCCCACCGACGCCTCCGGGGTCACCTACTTCCCCAAAGTCCTCAAGTCCCTGGGTAAGTTCTCCTTATCTATTTTTTTGTATGCTGATCAGTGAGAATGAAGTTGAACATGATGCTACGGATTTCCATTCCGGTCTGAGACCGCATGGATAGATCCCAGCGTCAACCAGGCCCGAGAGATACAGACACTTGCAGTGTTGGTCAGGGAATTTGAGCAACTCTCACAGAGACGCGTCCGTTTAGTGGACGAAATTCGATTGTGTGGCCCCAGTCTTTCTGAGCCCGTAGCAAACTCAGCTCTGATTATGAGCCGGTAGGGACAGAAAAAATCCCACATGGTTCTGATGGGAATCGAACCTACGACCTCCCAGTCGGGAGTCTGCGACGCTGACCATTTCACCAAGATGGCTGGTGTGTGAGTTCATGTTTGGTATGATTTGGGGATTGATCTGTGTGCACAGTTACATTCCTGGGTACGTTAATGGCTTGCCTAATCTGAAGTAAAAACAAACTTACTTCGAATACAAATCATTTTGAATGCTTTCTTCATATGCAGGCTTGTCCAGAACATTTGCAACGACAATGCTTTAGTTCCATTGTGGATTTAGTATTGGTGATGTAGTTCAGAAAATGAGATTTTAGCCACCATTTCGTTAAATACTGACCGCCCCAAGCAGCTCTCACCAGGTTTTAAGATTTTAATGTAAGCCTTGAAAATCTCAAAATGTATTTATGAAGTAAAACAAAAAGTAGTTGTGTGTGTGTGTGTGCGTAAAGGAAAAAAAAGGTATACAATGTATATTATGAAAGAGGTTAGGTAGATGACTGTTGTGTCCAACAGCTTCATCACAATACCACTACTCTACTCGGATCTCATCACACACCAAGCCCAGTCACACTAGACAAGTCTGAATACCTTGCTCTCCATTTTAATGACAACTCAAGATCAAAACTGTCGTCAAGAAATAAATCAAGAAAATATTTGGCCCTTTTTTTTGGTGTCATTTCAGTGGTAAGACTTGTAGTCCGGTTTATTTGCAGAACTCGTGGCTTTGACGTAATCTGCAATCCAGTGTCCGAAATCAAATTGTTGCGGTCAGAATTTGTTTTTGATATGAGCTGTGAAACTTTCATGTCATAGAGAAATCAGTATTTTCAGCAATCAGACAGCTTGAAACACTAGTTTGGATTTCTAGTTCTTGGTATGAACGTAACAGTTTAGGAAATTACAATTGAGGCTGTACTTCAGTATAGGATTTCCTTGTCTTTCTATAGGGGCCAGTCTACATTTCGCTCTGTGAACTGTTAAGGAAGCCGACAAACGGTCAGACTTCTGTTGTTTTTTTCTGCTGATCCATCCTTAATACTGTCTTATGGACCTCTTTCCAAGCTGCTCGACTTTGCTCCACATCATAGCCAGCCCGTACGCACCGTCCTGCTCGCAGTTCCAAGTCGCCGCCGCAAGGTCACCGTTGGAAGACAACGCTTTAGGGATGTTCCGAAAGGAAGTGTCTGCTCAGGCTTACCAGTTCACGGCCCTGTGTGGTTTCCCTCCGTAGATGACATTAGCTTGCAAAGGCGGGAAGCAGTAAGCTCCCTTGTCTCTGTAGTGGACCACAGCTATCACTTTCCTCCAGGTAACACCACCCATGAGGATGAATCGCTGGAAGGCGCTGAAAACGTTCACACGCACTCACCACCGACAGGGACGTTGGAGAGGGAGATCAAAGCTCAGGTCACCACGAGAGCAGGGCATGAGGAGTTACACAATTCGAAACCTTTTCCCCTCTAATTTACAGTAAACATTGAGGAACGTGACAGTGGTGCTACAAGGAGGTGGTCTCCTGGGTTTTTGTTGTTTTCTAGGAGTCTGGGTCTTCGAGACGTGCTGGTATTCAATCCTTCCTTCCTTCCATATATGAAGAAAAGCATTCCATCAGGGAAAGAGTACGTTTGTTCAAAATGACCTCCACATGGAAAGGAGCATTTTCCGTCAAGGTGGTAATGGTCTCCATAAAAAGTGTTATCATATGGAACAGCGCATTGCCACCAAGCATTGTAATTGCATCAAAACAAGAGTAGCTTTTGGAACAAATATTTTCATTAAGAAAAGAGTAATGTCCACCAAGAAAACAGCAATATACGCTAAATGAAAAAAAGAAAACTTCTAGAAGAGGGTAGTATGTTCCATGAAAATAGCCAATTCCATGAAGAGAAGCACTTTTCGTCAAGAAAAGAGTGCCTTTCCTCATTGGAAGGAATATTTTATTGTTTTCACCATTTTAAGGGTAACTCCTCATTGCCAGAAAGAGTCATCTCCCTCTTTCGTAGGCAAAATTGCGATCGTGAGCACCCTTCGAACCGTTGCCTTTTTAAAATAAAAAAAAATGAAGCCAGTGAACTCGAAACTCGGGACATACAGGCTGGAACTTTGATCAGGGAATGAAATCGGCCTGGGGGGGGGGGGGGGGGGAGGTTACGGATGGACATGACGAGAAAAGACTTTTTTTTTTGTTTTTAATGCTTTCAGTCGCATAAGACAGCGCTGATTTTGTTCGTATGGAAGATAAAGCGGGTTTTGACGGGGAAGAGGCTTAATCAGAGATAGCAGATTGCTCACACTTCGCCTACGGTTTTTTCTCCGTCATTTTGTTTGTTTGTTTGTTTAACTGGTTAATATATGTCAGGGTGTGTGATTCGCCGATTTCTGTAAACTTTCTAGCGATTGGTCAAGAGAGCCGGAGCCGTGGGAATTCGTCTGTCCCAGTCCTCCCGTCTCGCGATAGAGGGGGTGTGTGTGTGTGTGTGTGTGTGTGTTGTGTGTGTGTGTGTGTGTTGTTGTTATTGTGTGTGTGTGTGTGTGTGTGTGTGTGTGTGTTGTTATTGTTGGTGTGTGTGTGTGTGTGTGTGTGTGTGTGTTGTTATTGTTGGTGTGTGTGTGTGTGTGTGTGTGTGTTGTTATTGTTGGTGTGTGTGTGTGTGTGTGTGTGTGTGTGTGTGTGTGTGTGAGTGAAAGAGAGAGAGAGAATGACTGTGCACGTGTGCATACGCACTGTGAGTGCATTCGTGCTAGCACGTGTCTGTGTGCAACCTCCTGCGTGTGTATGTGACCGATGGAAACGGAGACGGAAATAAACTGAAGCCTTCTCTCCCACTCCTCAGGTCCACAGCCGACTCCTGCCCGGAACGTGACGGCGAGGGTGGTGGATGATGACGTCATTCGGGTCGCGTGGCTCCCCTCCATCGCTCCCCCAGTGCCCGTTTTCTGGTACGAAGTGCACTACAGGCTGGCCGGGTCATCGAGGTCAGTTGTCTTGTGTCTCCGTCCTGTGAGGATGATCTATAAAAGGATCGGTCTTTATCTTATAGCGTGTGTGTGTGTGTGTGTGTGTGTGTGTTGTGTAGGGAATCTGTTACAGGACCTGCTTGGTCCTTAAGGTCAATGCTGTTTGTATTTTTGTTGTGTATGTAACAGGTCCATTACGGCTTAGCTGGATATTCTAGGTCACTTGTCTTTGTCTACATATGTTATGTGTGTCTGTCTTGTGTAGGGGATCTGTCACAGGATCGCCGGGTCTTTGGTTAGTGGTGTTTGTCTGTGTTGTCAGTGTACGTGTCTTGTTTTTGTATGAGGTCCATCACAGCTTTAATGTCCTTTATAGATCAGTATCTTTGCGTTGGCTGTTCTGTCAATCAGTGTGCGAGCTCCATTACAGCCTAGCTTGGTCTTTCAGATCACTGTGTTTATTTGTCTCTATTGTCCGTTTCTCGTGGACATCCGCGCCGAAAAGACCCCAGGTGATGACCGGCCATACCACCACCATCGCTGCTGAAGCAACTGTTCATGGACAGAAGCTAGGAATTGTTGAACAATTCACTTACGTGGGATCTAGCAGAGACAGTTAGGGATCCATACCGGAAATCCTCTCAAGAGCAGCAGAAGACAACATCAGCACGGTCCTGACTGAAGCCTGTATGGAAGGACAGTTAACATCTCGATGAAAAACGACATCAGGCTCCCCAAGTGCGCTGGTATGTTCCGTCTGCCTGTATGCGAGATACATACCGTCACAACAAATCTTGGAAAGGAAAGAGTTCAGTCCATTAGAGTGAGGTCTTATCGGAAGATGATAAAAAAAAAAAACGTATATCGATCATTTCACCAGTGAACAAGTGCGTTAGGCCATCCAGCGGCACATCAGACCATGTGAAGATCTACTGACACCGGTCAAGAAGAGAAAACTAGTAGTACGGCCACATGACACGATCTTCTGGTCCTCCAAACACAATCCTTCAAGGAGCTGTGGAGAGAGGGAGAGACGGAGTGGAAGACAGAGAGAGAAAGAAACTCCGATGGGCCGACAACGTTGTAGAATGGACAGGGGAAAGCACCGGCAGAGACCCAGAGCTTGGCACACAGCCGACAGGGCTGGAGGAGCCTGGTGGACCGTTCTTTGTGAGGCACCCTCAGGACTGTGTGGAGTTCGTTGTCTACGGAGCCTTGATGACTTCTCATGGAGTTAAGGAAGAAAAGAAGTCTGTGTGCGCTATCTTTCTGTAGAAGAGGTCCACCACAGTCTGGCAGGGTCTTCTGGATCAGTTGTCGTCTATATTAGTTTGCTATGATGAGGTCAACTACAGTCTCGCTGGGTCTTCTGGATCAGTTGTCGTATGTGTTGTCTGCCTATGATGAGGTCCACTACAGTCTCGCTGGGTCTTGTAAATCAGTTGTCGTTGTTCGTGTATTGTATTGTCTGTGGATGAGGTCCACTACAGGATAGCTGGGTCATTTAGGTCAGTTGTCTGTCTGTATTGCCTGTTTTCTCTGTCTGGTTATTCTGTCTGTATGTCCGTGTCTGTGAGTGACGTCCATGAAAGGCTTGCTGGGTCTTCTAGGTCAGTTATCGTTGTCTGTATGTCGGTCTGTCTCCCAGTAATTCAGTCGTGAGGTTTGTAGGTTCAGTACGCTAAGAAGGAAAACAGTTCGCAATCAATTTTTAAATAAATAAATAAATAAAAGTGTGGAAGACTGGACGTAATTTACGGCTTGTCCAAAGCATCCAGAGGTTGCATCCCTTGCTTCAGGCACTCGCATCGGTGACTGAGACTGTCGAGCGAACATTAACCACTGCACACAGGATTACCGCTTGATTGTTGAATTGTTTGTTCAGGGGGCGTTGCCCTAAATTGAAGCACAACTAATGTAAGGATTTCGGCTGACATTATTTATACCGTTCTGACCTAGTCGTGAAAGGTGTTCATACATCCCGGTTTGCATCCAGTATATACAGATGAACGCCCAAGTCAAGCATGATAAACAACGCTTGTTTAACACATCAAACGAAACAGATAAGGAATTTTTCGACAAATATGTCTTTATCAGACATATATAAATGTGTGTGTCTGTATGTATGTATGTATGTATGTATGTATATATATATATATATATATATATTATATATATATATATATATAATGCTGAACAATTAACAAGTGGGGGAAAACAAGTGCAGGCTATCTATCTATCTATCTATATATATATATATATATATAATATATATATATATATAAAATGCTGAACAATTAACTAGTGGGGGAAAACGAGTGCAGGTTAACAATTCTTCCATCATTATGGTAATGACTTGGCAAAGATTGGAAATTAAAATTTAAAAAAAATTGAAGATGAAGAAAATGGGAAAATGTATACTGTAATTAGGAAAACCCTTCACTAGCTGCATGAGGGAACCATCGCAATTCCTCTCGAAGGCAGATCTATATGTATCGCCTGCTCCTAGGCCTTTAGTCCGCTGGGTCGGACTCATCAGGGAGACACGGCTGATTGAGTCTGTGCTCTTGGCGTCAAATAGAGACACACCACAGTCCGCAATTCCGTTAAAAAAAAAAAAAAAAAAAACTGTGTGTAGGATGTCCAGGGTGGGAGCTTTCCCTGCGCCCGTGCGTCTGTTCCCCATTGTGGGGTCCTTCCATGGTACTGACAGAAGCATCCGGCTCCGAAGGAAATGTGATATTCCCTGTATGCTGCCCACAGGAACATTTTTGTTGCTTATTTCTCTTTTTATTCAGTTTCATTGTATTCCTCTATTTTCAACCAGTTTCTTTTTTGTTTTGTTTTTTTTGTTTAGTTTTTCTAAGAACTGAAGGATTTTTATTAATACCTACACTTGTTTTCCTATACATTTAAATTGTTCTGCATATGTATATATATATACCTGCACTTGTTCCCCCACTCCTTAATTGTTCAGCATTATATATATATATATATATATATATATATATATATATATATATATTCCGCGGTCACTGAGGAGAAACAATCGGGTTTTGAAATACCGGTATCTGACCAGGGAGTTATATGTGAGTTTCCTCCCCATTGGAGATTGTCTCCCCCTTGGAGTCTATAAGCTTGCTGAAGGCTCATTTTGAGAAGCATTTATCATTCCCCATTCACCCTCTCAAGCACATACTGTTAGGCAGAATTAACTACCACTGCAGATATGAATGCTTATCTCCCCCTATTTCTTCAGTCTAAGACATAAGAGCAAGTTTTGTTTTATAATTGAATATATGTGTATATATATATATATATATGTATATGTATATATATATATATGTGTGTGTGTGTGTGTGTGTGTGTGTATACATATATTAGTGATAGTAACAGTAACATGTGCAATAGCAGTTTCATGGAGAACAATGAAATGAAAAATGAGAAAGCTGAAAATCAGTCACTATATAAATTTACAAAGAAAGAAGGGTAACGAAACGGCAGTTGATGG
>CM065748.1:23077410-23119910 GCA_033310375.1 Conus canariensis
ATTATCCAACAGATATTGGTTTCTTCTTTTTTTGGTAGGGTGGACAGTGAGTCGGGTGTCTTTCTTTGTTCTTGTTGCAGATAAGTAAACGTGAATCATCGATAATGATTTCATTGTTAAGTTCGTTATCTCCGTGTGTGGTGTTGAATGAGAGAGAGAGAGAGGTGGGTGGGCGGTGGGGGGCGGTGGTGGGATGGGGGGGGGGGGGGTTAAAGGTGGTGGTGGGATGGGGGGGGGGGGGGTAAGAGACTTAAAGGCTTAGAGCACCTCAACGCTGTTTTTTGCCACGACCGCGGCCCTCTGTTGATTAAGTAATGTGTATGTCCGTGTCCTGTTTGCTCTGTACAGCGTCTACCACACAGAGCAGCCCCAGCAACACAGACGCTAGTTCGGGTATCGGCCTGTTCTCTCTGTGTCCTGTCTGTGTCACGTTGTTGTTGTTATTGTTGTCTGTTTACTTTCTCATCAGGAGGGCGGTACACTGACTTGGTTCTCCATGTATTTGGAAGTAGTAGAGAGGCTGTCGCCTGTGTGTATTTGATTGTTCGTGTGTGTGTGTGTGTGTTGTGTTTCTTTTTCTTTTTCATTTGGTTGTTTAAGGAAACGATTGTTGTTTTTGTGGAGTTCGAACTCGCTGCTCTTTCATTTTTCTCGTCTTTTCTGTGTGTTCTGTTTTGTTCCAGTTCTGTCTTGGTTTTCTTCAAGGTCTGTCCTAGACTGGACGTCGAAGTCATAGGTGTTTCCGTAGGAAAGCTTGTTTTCAATTATTATGACGTGGCGGAGCGGGGGGAGCCGTTTACGATATAGACATTGGATGGGTTGGGGTGGGGTGGGGTGGGGAGGGGCATTGATAGACTCTAGGCCAAAGAGGCCCGCGCATTTCAAATGAATCAACAATGTTGAGCTAGTGCTGAGCCAATATTGCAGACATCCCCCCCCCCCCCCCCCCCCCCACCCACCCACACACACAACACGCACAGCACACAACACACACAGAGAAGTGGCCAGTCAGCAAGAAAGGCACGTTGTGAAGTCATCTGCATGCACGACCTTTCACCTTGGCTGACACGCACGCACACTATCCAGAAGGCACGAACGCCAGTGCTCGGAACGACGCTGTCGCTTACTGCGAGATTCTTGAAACGTTGGCGGCAGTCAGACGTAAGCAATAAGACCGTGATGCTTCACTAATGACAGGTACCTGTCCGGCCAGTACCTGTTAGTATTCCTTCCGGTGAACATACGTGTGCCATTACCGGTCATCGGCATACTGGCTTCAAAGACTGCATTAAAAAACTGGCTTCAGAAACTGGCTTTTCCACTTTCTTCCACTCAGCTTGGTTTTGTGTCGTCGGATGCGCTTTCTGATCTGATGCGCAAACTGTTGTTTTCTCAGCTGTGTGAATTTGGACAAATGGAAAGTGATACAAAGCTTAAATGAATTTATACTCCAATCGGCGTCAGCGAGATACAATCATTAACCATTTCAGAAGGGTAGTAAGCCACGTACGGGTTATCTACACCTGGTCCTGGAAAGTGATTCTGATTGGAGCGCTGTTATATTGACAGGGAAAGATAACCTGAAAAGCTTCGAGATAACAATAAACAAGTAGGGTAACTCTTGCTCCCGTAAGAAAACCTAACTCGGAGTAACTTTTATTCAAGACTGGCACAGCCTTTTAAACTTAAATTGTTTACTGTTCCCTGCCTCATTTCATTTCCAGTTTCGAGATCGCAGTTCTGATCTGTCGACACTGCGCTTTCTATGTTGGCTGATAGGTCTGAACAATGCTTGAGCAAGTGTCCACGATGTGCCACTCCTCGTCGTGCGTCCAAAGTTGCCACGGCGCGGGTGCCGTTTTTGTTGCCCTCCGTGTGTGTGCGCGTGCGCGCAAGAGAAACTAGCGTGATGTCATTCGGATATATCTTCACACTAAAGACTCGGAAGCAAAACAACAACAATGGAAAAAAGACACACGCGCACGCACGCACGCACGCACGCGCGTGCGTGCGTGCATGTGCGAGCATGCGCAAGAGAAATTAGCATGTCGTTTGGATATTTGTTCACACTCAAGGTTGGAAAGCAAAAAAAAAAAAAGAAAGAAAGAAACAACACGCGCACGCGCTCTCTCTCTCTCTCTCTCTCTCTCTCTCTCTCACTCTCTACCTCTCACACACACACACACACACACACACACACCACACACAGAAGCAGGCAGGCACACATGTACACGCGCGCGCGCTCACACACACACACACACACACACACACACACACACACACACACCAACAGGAGAGGGGGGAGGGGGCGCCGACACACTGGGGGTGGGGGTGGGGGAGTGAGAACTTCGACGTCCAGTCAGTCAACAGAGGTGAACTCTTTTTTTCCTCATCAGTTGAAGTCTGTCAAACTGTAATCCTCCGTGAGGTTTGTGTCTGGGTGCACTAGGACGTTGGAGAGGGGTGAAAGGTTGCGGGGTAAAAGAGAAAAAAAGGTGCACTCGTTGATTGTTACCTGCTCTGGCTTACCGGTCTCGTCGTCTAACCAACCCACTTACTACGGATGGTGGGAGAATTCTCCTAATACCCGAATTCCTTCAGAATTCTCCTAATACCGAATTCCGTTAAATACTAACAGAGGGTGGGGGAAAACTTTTGTTTGGAAAAAAATAATGTGGTTAGTTTTCCTGTAGCTCGAAGCTCGTGGAAGTTTTTTTTTTTTTTAGATTGTCCTTTATTCCTTTTGTTGTTGTTGTTTGTTTGTTTATTGAGTTCGTGAAGTGTACGACTATTGTTGATGTTATTTGATTGTCGCATGTGTTTGTTGTTGTTTTTCTCTCCATTGTTTTGAGTAGTTTCCATAAACGGACTTGCATGTCTTTGTTCGACTGTTACATATGGAAATGTGAGGGCTGTTTGTCAACATATGAAAGCTCCCCTATTAACCACCCCCCTGATGAATAGTGAGCCTACCCAAGGTATCTGGTGTGCGGATGCTTTTCCATTATTGCTGATATACTACAGGTCGAGTGGGTCTTAGAGTTGTGTTAAATTATTATAGAAAATATCCTTTGTCTGTTGGTACCGCTGTGAACCATTTCTTCGTCGAATTTTTCCACTCCATCAGTGGCCCAGGAATGTTTAGTCCCTGATTTTATTGCCTTATTATTTGTGAGCATAACATCTGAACCATTCGATAGCAAAGTTTAGCCACAAAGCAAGACTTCTGGAGTTGTTGGGGTGTTTTTTTTTCAAAGAGAAGGGTGCAAAAAAAAAAAAAAAAGCATATTTATTGCCACAAAACAAAGAAAATTTCGAAGAGATTCCTTGATCGACTGCTTGAAGAAAGTTTCACCGAACCCAGAAAACTTGTTAAGATCTTTCATTTGATAATTGGTACGGGATTCGGAATTTGTGAACATAGCGAAAAAAAAAAAGACTATGTCTTCGTAAGTGCTGTCTTAGAAGCAAAAGAAAATCAAGAACAACAGAATGGATACGAGAAGTTTGACGGCAGAAATGGTGACTTTCTAACCTTGAAGCATCCTACGGATAGAGGTTGTGGGCCGGTTAACACGGGCGGGAGGGAGGGGGGGGGGGGGCATGTAAAGTCAGCGGTGTGATCAGTCACCACATCGCCTGTTAAACGTACAGGGTGTTTCTGTTTGTTTGCATGCAGGTGTCTCTTTGTTTGGCGTGTGGTTGCATGAGTGCGTCGACGCTGACGATGTGTATTCATGTATAATGTACGGGATATATGCCGTGTTCCCAGCCATTTTCGTTTCTGATCGTAAAGGCGTTCATCATTGACTGTCTTGTGAACTGAGAGAAGGATGAAGAAGGAAAGGACCGAAGGAAGGAAGGGTAGTAGCAGAGACGGAAGAAAGGGGAAAAAATAGAAAGGGTTATGGGTGGGAGGGAGAAGGAGTAGAAGGGAAGGGGGAGAGAAAAAGAAGGGGGGGGGGAAGAAAGGATAGAAGGAGAGGATAGAAGGAAAGGGGAGTTGGAATGAAAAGATAGAAGGAAAAGGATAAAAGCAAGAGAAAGGTGGAAGAATGAAAAGGATAAAAGCAAGAGAAAGGTGGAAGAATGAAAAGGAGAAAAGAAGAGAAAGGTGGAAGAATGAAAAGGAGAAAAGAAGAGAAAGGTGGAAGAATGAAAAGGATAAAAGAAGAGAAAGGTGGAAGAATGGAAAGGAGAAAAGAAGAGAAAGGTGGAAGAATGAAAAGGATAAAAGCAAGAGAAAGGTGGAAGAATGAAAAGGAGAAAAGAAGAGAAAGGTGGAAGAATGGAAAGGAGAAAAGAAGAGAAAGGTGGAAGAATGGAAAGGAGAAAAGAAGAGAAAGGTGGAAGAATGAAACGGAGAAAAGAATAGAATGAAAGGATAGGAGAAAAGAAAGGACGGAAGGAAAGAATATGAGAAAGGAACACGTAGCTAAGGATATAAGGAAAGAAGAGAAGAAGAAAAGAATACAAGAAAAAAACGAACACGTGGAATAAGGAAAGGACAGAAGAAAGGGAAGACTACTGAAAAAAGAATGGAAACAGACAAGAGAAAGCAGTGAAAGAGAGGAGAAGACAGAAAAAGGATTAGAAGACAGGAAAGAACAGAACAAGGGAAAGACAGAAGAAGAAAAGCTGTAAGAAAATAAGGGAGAGAACGAATGAAGGAATCAAATGGGCAGAAAAAGGGAAAGACAGAAGAAGAAAAGATGTAAGGAAATAAGGGAGAGAACGAATGAAGAAATTAAAAGGACAGAAAAAGGGAAAGACAGAAGAAGAAAAGATGTAAGGAAATAAGGGAGAGCACGAATGTCACACACACACACACACACACACACACACACACACGCACACACACCACACACACCACACACACACACTGAAACGGCGTTAGTAGAAACATAAAAGATTAAATTAGCTGACACTTTTCACACGGTGTAATAAAGTAACATTTGCCATAACCATAACCATAACGATGACACTGATTTCAAACAAATGTAATCTAAGGAGAAAGGTACAACTGCAACGGCGAATACAGTGACGTTGGTACAAAAATACTGATGAAATGGAAGTAGCGACGTCAGCAATGACGTCAATAATGAAGAAAGAGGTGACGTTCGTCGGAAGATAACGATGAAATACACCTAAGTGCAAATATCCCTGTGAATGGAATCATGAAATACAGTGACATCGCCACAAACGAGGGAAAAAACATGACACAAGTATACACTTGAAAATGAAGGGACTACGGTTTTCTATAACGAAAAAATAGTGACATCGGAACAATCATAATGATGATGTCATCATGAAAAAGATAATGTTGAAGTAAAGTGACGTCAGTGCAAGATAACGATGAAATACAGTGAACAAAAAACGACCATAAGGATGAAAATGGCAACACAGAAGAGAAAACGATGAAATAGATTAATACGACTATAACGATGAGGATAGCACACCTGTCTTGTCCTGTGCTTTGTTTGTCTGTGTCCTTGTAAAGTAAAGTGTTGTAATTACAGAGATAACGATGATGGATGAAGAGTGACATCCAAACAAACGTCACGATGAAAAAGACAACACAGAAGATATGTGTCGTGCGCTTTTCGAATGTTCTTTCTTTCTTTCTTTCTTTCTTCCTCTACTTTTCATGAGTTCTGTTCATAGCGGGGTTAGAAGTATCATGGCAGATGCAGTTCAGAGGCGGATATGGAGGGAGGGAGATGAGGAGGGGGGGGGGGCAGGAAAGGAGGAAGAGGGATGGGGACCGGAACACAGGTGGTCCATGACGTAAGCTCTGTGTAGGATAAAGTGGGAGAAGACATCGTAAACTTGGGGGGGGGGGGGGGGGGGGGGGGGGGGGGGGGGGAGGATATGTGGTCTTTGTCTTGTGGTGGTGTTGTTGTAAGTGTGTTTTATTTCTGCATGGCTGTCTGCAGCACATTTAAACCTCTTACATCCCCGTCTCTTGTTCTTTTTACACGAATGTTTGTTGTTGTGACTTTGACATCGTTTGTGTTTGTGTGTGTGTGAGAAAGGGGTGTGTGTGGGTGTGTGTGTGTGTGTGTGTGTGTGTGTGTGTGGAGAGAGAGAGAGAGAGAGGAGGGGGGGTAGTTTATTGTTGTTTGTGACTTTTTAAAAGTAACTGAAATTTTGTTAACAGCAGGTCGTGGTTTTTTACGGGTTTTATTTATCATCTACTTAAAAGCATGCGTCTTTTCATTTTGTAATGGTTTATGGTTTTTTGTTAACCAATTATAAAACCTTTTTTTTTCCTGGTTTATAACTTTAACCTTTGTGATGATGATGATAATAATAATATTGGAAGACTTGCCGTTTTCTGTTCATTTAAAAGTTATATCAGTGTTGAGGATGGGTCAGTTTCTAGTAGGCCTGTACATCATTGTAACAATACAAAATAAGTAACTAAGATTTCACGTTCATAACATTGGCATAAACCGAGATTTATTCAATCACAGTAGATATGATAGTGTGAAGCAATTTGACATAGTACAGTATACAGCTTTGTTAGTATTTCAGTTAAAGATTCGAATGCAAGCGAGTAATTGGCTGCTCGAGATGGTTGGATAAATTAGTCTCTTGTCAGAAGATTGGTGGAGGGTAAACTGAATCCACAGGTGTCCAAAAGCGCAAGGTGGACAGTTTCTTTCTGTTTAACAGTGTTTAACAGTCATTGTCTCGGTAATTCTGTCATGGAAACGGTGAACTTTGAATTCGTTCAGTTGTTAAGACAGCTGAGAGACATGGGGAAGACCGTTTCATAGCAATGAAGGCTTGCTGTATAGTTCATCGTCTGTTTGGAGAATTTCACTTGCATGCGCAATTCTCGCATGTTTTGTCGTGCTTTGTTCTCTCTCTCTCTCTCTCTCTCTCTCTCTCTCTCTCTCTCTCTCTCTCTCTCTCGCGCGCGCGCGCTCTCTTTTTTCTTCATGTCTGTGCATGAGTGCATTCGCATTCATACCTTCTTGCTCGCTTTATCTCGTCCGTGTGTGGGGGGGGGTGTGTGTGTGTGCGCGTGCGTGCGTGCGTGTGTGTGTGTGTGTGAGACGCACAGGTTCAATGCACTCCTAAATTAACCAGAGACCAAAATTCTTTTTTACAAACTTCTTTCATGCCCTTGAACTACTTCTTGGCCACTTCCAGAGAACACCCCCACCCCCACCCCCTGACCCACCCCCTTATGCTCTTGTCCGTTTCTTTACATGTTTACGAGAGGACAGGGAGCCGCTGTAGCTTTTTCTTGTTTTTTTCTTTTCTTTTCTTTGTTTCTTAACTTTTTTGTTGTTTGGTTGTTTGTGTTTTACGGAGCTGATGCTTTGGAGCTCGAACAACTCGGAGAAGAGATTAGATTTGTGTATCTTGAACACCTGTCCACCCCGCAGTCAGTGAGTACCTGTTTGGTTCAGGGAAGATTGAGGCCGAGGAGGAGAGAGGGTTGAACTCCGCCTTCTGTAGTACCGTGCCCTTGACCCACTGAGCTGCTTTACTATTCACTGGCCCTTCGGTCACGAGTTGTTCACCGGCCATATGCCCATTAGTTGTTCACCGGCCATATGGCCATTAGTTATTCCCTGGCCCTACGGCCATGAGTTGTTCACCAGCCATATGGCCATTGGTTGTTCACCGGCCGTATGGTCATTAGTTATTCCCTGGCCCTACGGCCATGAGTTGTTCACCGGCCATATGGCCTTTAGTTATTCACTGTCCCAACGGCCATGAGTTGTTCACCGGCCACATGGCCTTTAGTTATTCACTGTCCCAACGGCCATGAGTTGTTCACCGGCCACATGGCCTTTAGTTATTCACTGTCCCAACGGCCATGAGTTGTTCACCGGCCACATGGCCTTTAGTTATTCACTGTCCCTACGGCCATGAGTTGTTCACCGGCCACATGGCCTTTAGTTATTCACTGTCCCTACGGCCATGAGTTGTTCACCGGCCATATGGCCTTTAGTTATTCACTGTCCCTACGGCCATGAGTTGTTCACCGGCCACATGGCCTTTAGTTATTCACCGTCCCTACGGCCATGAGTTGTTCACCGGCCATATGGCCTTTAGTTATTCACCGTCCCTACGGCCATGAGTTGTTCACCGGCCACATGGCCTTTAGTTATTCACTGTCCCTACGGCCATGAGTTGTTCACCGGCCACATGGCCTTTAGTTATTCACTGTCCCTACGGCCATGAGTTGTTCACCGGCCACATGGCCTTTAGTTATTCACTGTCCCTACGGCCATGAGTTGTTCACCGGCCACATGGCCTTTAGTTATTCACTGTCCCTACGGCCATGAGTTGTTCACCGGCCACATGGCCTTTAGTTATTCACTGTCCCTACGGCCATGAGTTGTTCACCGGCCACATGGCCTTTAGTTATTCACTGTCCCTACGGCCATGAGTTGTTCACCGGCCATATGGCCATCAGTTGTTCACCGGCTATATGGCCATGAGTTGTTCACCAGCCATATGGCCATTAGTTGTTCACCGGCCATATGGCCATGAGTTGTTCACCGGCCATATGGCCATTAGACTTTTCGGACTTGAATCTTAATCCTGTCGGTTTTCATCGGACCATTTTTGGTTATTTGAATATTTGGTTATCCCGAGCTTTGCGAAAACCGTTTTAACAATAACGGCAACTGCTACAAACGTTTCCTCAACATTTGAAGTCTCAACTGTGCCACTTTATTTTCAGATCTTCTACATTTTTTTTTATAATTTCATTCTTGATACTTTCACTGCTAACTTGAAAAACAGGTCCTTTTTTTTTCATCTTTTTTGTGCCACCTCTAGAAAATGACCTCCTCCCTATTTTTTGTAATTCGATTCATGATTTGATTCTTAACTTTCTCTCTACCTTTTATCAAGAACCACCTGCACGTTATTATGCGCGCGCGCGCGTGTGTGTGTGTGTGTGTGCGTGCGCATTTCTGTGTCACTTTCAGCTGTAATTCATCAACACGAACCTTTTTTTTTTTTTAATCAAGTTCTTAATTCTCTGCCACTTTTAGAATACCAGCTGTCTGCGTGTTATTCGTTTCAGTACCGAACCTTTCCTCTCTCGCTTTCAGAATACCACAACTCCCCCCCCCCCCCCCCCCCCTTTTTTTTTTTTTTTTTTAAATTTCATTCACGACCCAGCCCCTATGCCACTTTCAAAATAACGGTCCTTTTTTTTTTTCCCCTCTATTTCCTTTCTCTCTTTTAACCCTTTTTCGGCCGTTTAGGAAAATCGAGCGTACGTTTTCGTTTCCTTCCCCCCCCACCCCCCCTCCCCCTCCCCCACTTTGTATTCTTCATTAACCCTTTCTTTCCTGGCCCCTTTCAGAAGAGCAGCTGATCCGGACGCCCTGATCGGAGGCATCGTGGGCGGCGTGCTGTTCCTGCTGGTGGCCGTTCTGCTGACCACCATGGCCATCATCCACAGCCGCCGCAAGGACAGCAAGGCGCGCAACGGTCACACCAACTATGGTGTGTGTGAGTGTTCAGTGCCCTTTGCTGGGTTTCTCCCCATTTGGTGTGCTCCGTGCGTGTGAGTGTGTGCGCGTGGGTGCGTGCGTGTGTGTGTGCAGCTGCATTTCTTTCCGTTGTGGTATTGTGCAGCGCTGTACTTCTTCTTTCTGTTGTGGTGCCAGTGTGTGTGTCCAAACCTCATGACTGCATTTTCTTGCCATGAGAGAGAGAGTGAGAGAGAGAGTGAGAGAGTGTGTGTGTCTGTGTCTGGAAAACACGTTAAGTTTCAAAGTTCCTGCGTACTTGTGCACACGGGTATCCATTTCGTTCATTCTTTTTGAATGGAATCTTACACATGGCGTCTGTGGTCTTATTGAGTGAGGGCGGAGAGCAAAGTTTTCAACTAAACGGACCCTTTATAAAGTCTAAATAAAGACCTTCCGAACAAAGACCACCTGAATAAACTCTATTCAAAGAAAGACCTTCAAAGGAAACCTATGAGAGAAAAAAAAAAAAAACCTTCCAAATAGAGATCATACGAATAAAGACGCTCCGTATTCTTTCTAAGTAAAGACCTTCTGTAAACAGTCTTCCCGCTTAAAACTCCTTGAATAAGACGCCCCAACTAGCCTCCAAATAAAACTGAATAAAGTCTCCGCGGATAACCCCGTCTTTAAACTCGCAACGAAGACCCTGAATTCAAAGACTTTCTGAACAAAATTTCTTCCGAATAAAGACGTGGAGGGGAGGAGACTCGGTGAAGGAAAGACCAGTCAAAACGATGCCTTCCGAATAAAGAATCTCTGAGTAAAGGCGCTTCTAATGAAGACTTTCTTCTTTTTACTACTAACTCTTTCCTCTTGAACATCTCTCTCAACGAAAACTCCCACCCATTGTTTTTTTCATTTTTTAAAGATTTTTCTTTTTAGGATTTATACTGGTCTCATGTGAGAGATTCTCTCTGTACTCGTTATGTGTCCCAGTACCTTTCATTCGCAGTGACGCAAAACCATTGGAAAATTGGCTTTTACCATGGGGTGGAAACTCTGAATCTCCAACTTGGAGATAGTGCATTCCACCCCCCAATTTTTTTTTTCCGGGCTACTCATATACAGTACCCACAACCACACATACACAAACCAACAAGAATCCAGCGTTACATTCATTTATTATATATATATTCCATCCATATAATAATCTTTCATTACTGCTCTTTCCCATGATGCATACAGAGAAATAAGTTTCATCCATGCATGGCGGGATATTGTCAAGTTGGTTTTTTTTTCCTACATCCATGAATAAAATTATAAACAACATATACATTACTCATTTCACAAGGTGAATAAACGATGTGTTGGGCTACATGAATAGTGGACCCGAGCACGGCCGTGTCCCACCTAGTTGCACGACTGCCAAAATCACGGGTCGAGCTGGATGCACGACTTTGGCCGTCGCATTTAACTGGGAAAAGATGAACTGGGGCAGGTTGTTTTTTTCTCCCGGACGGACGGTGCACAACCGGGTCCACTATGCACACCAGCCTTAGGCTACGTGCATAGTGGACCCGGACCCGGCCAGTTGCACCACTGGCAAAATCACTGCTCTAATCACACGGGTCGGGCCGGATGCACTATGCACGACTTTGGCCGTCTCCAGTAAGTTGGAAAAGAACCGGGTCCGGGTCCACTATGCACGGCCTTAGAGGGCTGACACTTCCATCACAAATAGCTCCAACATCCAAAAGTAGCATGTACCAATCCACCACCGCAACACCAGCCCCCTATATCCTCCACAAACAAACATACACACTACCATACTTCCCTCTGTTTACCTTGTACATAAGTTACAGCTGTATTCCTGTCCCCCCCCCCCCCCCCCCCATATCCTCCACAACCATGCACACTACCATACTTCCCTCTGTTTACCTTGAACATAAGTTACAGCTGTATTCCTGTCCCCCCCCCCCCCCCCATATCCTCCACAACCATGCACACTACCATACTTCCCTCTGTTTACCTTGAACATAAGTTACAGCTGTATTCCTGTCCCCCCCCCCCCCCCCCCCCCCTATATCCTCCACAACCATGCACACTACCATACCTCCCTCCGTTTACCTTGGACATAAGTTACAGCTGTATTCCTTTCCCCTCTCCCTACGACCCCCCCCCCCTTTTTTTTTTTTTCTTGCCTATGTAAAAAAAAATATATATATACATCTGCTAAACATGATTGAAGAAAGAAAATAAAGGTGGGAGTTTCCCACCATGCAGTGTTCTTGTCTTGTACTGTTGTTTAACATACCATTGGTAAAACTACTTTTCCCTCTAAAAACTATGTTCAGGGATTGTTTTCTGCAGTGTTGGCTAACCAAACAAAACAAAAATCTGAATGATAGTTTCAATACACTGACCAAGAAGAAACAGAAAAGTCTGAATGATAAACAATTTCAACACAGACCAAAAAAGTCTGAATGATACACAATTTCAGTACACTGACCAAAAAGAAAAAAAAAAGTCTTAATGATACACTACTTCCACTGATTGCTAATCTTCATTCCCAGGGGACAGGGGACAGGATTCTGACCTTGTCCCTTCAGGGTCTAAGGATACTGACGCCGAACACAATTATACCATAAACTGAACGCTGACGATTCACATCACACGTGCATACACTATAAGTGGCTGTCGCACACAACCGTATAATTCCTACGTGGAAAGAGGATATACAAGTATCGGTCAGCAAAATAGCATGACGAGGCATGAACAACGACTGATCAGGTAGCCATGTCCAAGCACACCAGCACATACTCATGGTCAACATTCTCGTTCATAAAGCAAGCTGGCTTTCAAGGCAGTGAGGAACAGGAGGTGTTGTTGTTGAGGGCGAGGACTGAGTAAGAGCCAAACACACACACAAATTGAGAAACAAAACCACCATTATCCACACCCCCCCACCCCCCCCCCAATCCCATAAACATCGGACAATGGGACACAGAAAAAAAAAAGTGCCAAAACATTTAAACGTACCCCCAGTTTATCTTGTTCGATATCGTTACGTTAAATTTTGAGGTAGGCCTACACGTTTGAAACTGGTATTTTAGTCTTCACCGAGCTGAAGCCTGTGTACCTACCAAATTTCATCCAAATCGGACAATATGTCAGGAATAACGGTTTTTAACGGCCAAATTTTGAAACACTATATGGAAGTGCCATTTGAGTGTGATAACGTTTCTATATACCAGATTATATTAAAACCCACTAATATATAAGAAATAACGGCAAAATAACGGTTTTAACGATTATTTGACCGAGGTACACTTTTGAAACCGGTATTTTAGTCCTAACTGGGCTAAAGCCTATGTACCTACCAGATTTCTTCCAGATCGGACAATATGTCAAGAATGGGTTTTAATGGTCAAATTTCGAAACACAACATGGAAGTTCCATTTGTGTGTGATAACCTTTCTATACTATGCACAAAAAGCATTTAGCATTCAAAATATTACAACCACAGAAGAAAGACATCAATCTACTGTTATGTCTATTCATTATGATGTCCGACTATTCACACTGAACAGAGTTCCCTCCCCCTGGCTCCACCCGTGCTTCCCAATCCCCGCTCAAAGTCAGTACCGGTGTAACGAAAAGTTTTAACTCCCCGAATGGTTTAACTCCCAGGGAGTTAAACTGTTCATATGTAAATTTTAACTCCCCGGGAGTTAAACTAAAATGACTCCCACCCTGTGCCAAAATAACTCCGCTCAGTAAAACTTCAAAATGTTCTAAAATCTTTTTTGTACAAGTCTCAACAAATTCTTGAAACATTGTGGGGGTGGGGGAGTCATTTTGTACATTTTTCAGACTTGACTCCCACCCTGTCACAGAATGACCCCCTGGGAGTTAGTACAGATTAACTCCCGGGAGTTAATCCAGGTGTGTAAAAGTTTAACTCCCTGCCCACTAAGGGGAGTCAGTTTTTCACAGTTTAGAATAACTCCCCTGGGAGTTAATGTGTACACGTGTTTTCTGACTCCCAGGGAGTTACTTTGTAACAGAGGGGGAGTTAATCTGATCATGACTAAGATGACTCCCCAACCCACCTATTCCCAGTTGTCTCTCGGTAAGAGAATGGAGAAGGGGATTTAATGTTCATGATCATCATCATCATAGGGAAAGGAAATGTCCGTGGACATATTCATGTGCTCATCTATGCATGTCCTTGATATTTTACTGTGCCTTTTTGTATATAATCTGTATGTAAAGTCTGTATATACATGAATTAATGGCTTGATGCCTTTGGTAGAAATACTGTACCTTCAGTCTTTGGCGTTCTCTCTCTCTCTCTCTCTCTCTCTCTCTCTCTCTCTCTTCTCATGAAATCTATGCGACTATCAAACAGTCACCCTAAGTGTAGGCCATTACACTCAAATGGAGTAGAAATGGAAAATTTTCAATTTTTCATTGTGTCATGCTGCCAAATTAGGGAGTTTGGGGGGGGGGGGGGGGTTGAGAGGGTAAGGAAGGTGGGGAGAGAATGACGAGTAGTCGCGACGTGACGTAAAATTGTTTGCATTGACTCGCTACATCTGGGAGAGAAGGAGAAAAAGGGTTGGCATAGATTACAAATTTGTGTGCGAGACACATGGGATAGAGAAGGGGGGGGGGGCTGTTTTTGTACAATTTGTACAAGAGGGTGGCTGCTTGGGACCGATCTGATGAAGTTGTCAAGTGACTCGTCACAGGTGTGGTGGTGTGCGTGTGTCAAGCTAAAAATGAAAGTCGGCCAGCCAGTCAGGAAAACACACATTTTTCAATAAAATTCAGGACACGTGACTAATTCACAGAAACCAATAATAACGAAGGAAACAATTCTGCCTGACAAGTCTTGATCTGGCAAGTTAGTGTAACACACACACGTTGCGAATATATTTATATATATATATATATATATATATATATTATATATATAAAGATGCATGGGTGGTAGCGAGGTGCGGGGAGTGGGTGGGAGTCATTCTGGTGGTATGTCAGAATAACTCCCCTGGAGTCGAACTGAAACACAGAGGGAGTTAGTTTTTTATATTCTAGTTTAACTCCCAGGGAGTTAAAATTTACAAATGAACAGTTTAACTCCCTGGGAATTAAACCATTCGGGGAGTTAAAACTTTTTGTTACACCGGGTATGACCTTCATTTGCCCGAATCACAGTCTGGCACCTGCGTGGCATGGAGGCAATCAGGTGCTGGATCGTCTGCCTTGGGATGGCGTTCCACTCTTCCTGCAGCGCTGCAAACAGGCCATCAGGTGTTGCAGGGGCATTAATTCTTGCTCTGAGGCGTCGGTCCAGTTCGTCCCACAAATGTTCTATCGGGTTGAGATCTGGACTTAGTGATGGCCAAGGCAGGGTGCGGATATTGTGGGTGTTGAGGAAGGCCATGGTAATGTGGGCTGTGCGAGGCCTGGCATTGTCCTGCTGGAACATGGCTCCTGGAGCGGCTACCATGGGCAGGACATGCGCACGCAAAATGTCCTGCACGTACTGTGCAGCCGTGAGGTTGCCTTGGACGCGAACCACCTGGCTCCTGCCTGTGTTGCTGATAGCTCCCCACACAGTGATTCCCCCACCACCATGCGGAGGTGCCTCATCCACACATTGAGGAGCGTACCGCTCACCAAGCCTCCGGCAGACCCGTCTCCTTTCGTCGTGGCGTTGCAGCAGAAATCTGGATTCATCACTGAACCAGACATGTCGCCAGTGGTTCCTCAGAGTCCAGGGTTGGTGTTGGTTTGCCCACAGCAGCCTGGCCTGGCAATGGCGTCTTGTCAGCACATTCCCTTGATGGGGTCGATAGGCCCGCAGTCCAGCTGCATGGAGACGGTTTCGCACTGTCTGTCTGCTGATCCTCTGGTTGCCAGGAAGTGCCTGGACAGTTGATTGGGCTACCAAGAACCGATTACGCAGATGCCGAAGGCGTATGAAGCGATCTTGTGCTGGTGTAATCACCCGTGGTCAGCCTGACCTAGGACCATCAGCTGTGGGGGCCTGTTTGCCTGTAACGAATCCAGAGCCTACTGATGGTGCCTTGCGACACGTTCAGGACTCGGGCAACGTCGACTTGCCTCTGACCTGCCTGCAGACAGCCAAGTGCATTGCCCCTTGCAAGTGCGCTCAGGCGTGGCATGTTTTCTCCTTCGAAACCTTTAAATTTTCACCAAAAGAAACTGGCTTTTATAGTGAATCTTGCCAGGGTTGGAAGCACTTTACTCACCACAAATGCGGTCATTTATGGTTACTGCACAGATTCCATGGGGCACACGCTTCAAACTGCATTACCATTCTTGGAAGACGCGTGGATCATGCAGAAAGCCAGGATTGGGCTTATCCTTTCAGTCTGAGTTCAAAATAACTTTTCTGCTATACGGGGCATGTTTCTGTCAAAATTTTCCTTAATATTTTCAGCAAAAAAATATGCGTTTCTTTTTGTGCACAGTATATAGTCTATACCACATTTCATGAAAATCCACCAATATATAAAAAAAATAACGGTTATATAACCGATGTACACTTTTGAAACTGGCATTTCAGTCCTCACTGGACTAAAGCCTGTGTACATACCAAATTTCATCCAAATTGGACAATATGTCAAGAATAACGGTTTTTAACAGTCAAATTTTGAAACACTATATAGACCAAAAGGACTGGACCAAAATGACCATGCCAGATCTCCTCACGACGGCTACAAACAGAAGAGCCGGGAGAGAAACGGCGGCTGCCTCATCACGTCCCCCCAACGACCCCAGCGGTCAGGGGAATGACTGACTGACTGATATAGAAGTGCCATTTGTGTGTGATAAACTTTCTTTATACCAAATTTAATAAAATCCACCTATATAAAACAAATAACGGCAAAATAATGGTTTTTAACGGTTTTTCAATCGATTTTCAAGATTACATCACTTACATATGAAAAGAGGCTCCGATTTGTCACAAGATCATCCAAACTACTTATAATCGGCCAAGTACTTTCATAAAGAAGAAAAGACGTTTTGGGCCGTTATAGCTGTTAGTAACGGCTGTTCTTGTAATGGGAGTACCAAAAAAAAATCGCAGCTGAAAATAGCACGAAGATAATAACAAGCAAAGGATATAGAGCAGAGAAGTGGCACAATCAGGACCGAGAGAGGTACTGGAATGCAAATGGTTTTGAACAGAATGTGTTGGAACAGCTGTGGGAACGGTCGGTCAAATCAGAAAGCTATGATAGAGTCTGGAAGGTGTGGGCACTGGAGGCAATAAACAATACCAACTAGTTGCTTCAAGTTTGACGGATTGAACAATGAAGAGTGCCTATGTGTGGAGGTGGGAACGGGCCAGGCAGCAGAGCAGATTGTTGCACCTCACCTTGAAATTAGAAGGCAACGCAAAAGATGAGCTCTGGAAGACAAGGCTCAGGAAATGAGCAAAATCTTGGTAAGGTAAACAGCACCGAGAACTGGAGTTGTCAGGAAAAGAGGAGAAAGTCAGGGATGTGAACAGAACAGTATGCATACTTCTCATACCGAGAAGCGCAAGAATGAGACGATATTTAAGAGACGTGGGGAGGAGAGGGGGGGGGGGGGGGGGAGTTGGTGGACAGTGGGGGATGGGGTGTAGGCGTAGGCACATTGCAAGGTTGGACCCCGAACAAGTAGTAGTCTCCTTCTCTCCTAGCTTGTGGCGAGCGCGTGGACTGTGGCAGTGCTCCTCTTTCCCCCAGTCTTCGTCTGTCCGTCTCGGCCCCGTCTTCCATCTGTCCGGACCGGGAGTCTGGTCTGATCAAACAAACAAGATGCAAAGCTTATAAACGTACTCCCAGTTTAGATCTATCTTGACTACATGTGTTAAAAAAAAAAAAACACGTCACAATCAAACTTCCGTCATAATAAAAAAAACCAAAAAACGTCACAATCAAACATGCGTCACTGTGTATTTCGTCACTGAGATGAGAAATCGGGAAGTACTTTCAAAGATGTTCCATAAAGAAGAAAAACTGTTTGGGGCCGTTATAGCCGTTAGTAACGGCTATTCTGGTAAAATAAAACATTGGGCATCATCCGTGACCCATAATGAACATACCTACAAATTCTCAGAAAGATCGGCCCAGAAGTTTTGTCTGGAGCGAGTGGAACACATTTTGACCACGGACAGACAGACAGACACACACACACACACAGTATTTCTTCGTTCCCATTGTAAAGTACTCCCTGTTCTATAAGAACTGGGAGTACAAAAAGTGTCACTTGATCGATGGTGCTGCGGAGGGGGGAGGAGGGGGGGGGGTTGAGTGACCTAAGGGGAGGGGTGTGAGGTTTGAGGAGGCGGGGAGGGTGAGTGGGTAAATGGAGAGGGAGTGGAGGTTATGTTTATGAGAGTTTGCGAGTTGGAAGACTGTGTTTGAAAGAGTGTGTATCATTCAGCGCATTTTTTTTATTTTTTTGTCTTGTTCAGCGGACGTGTCCTACGGGAAACCAGAAGACATCAACAGCTTACAGTAAGTATTGTATCGTCACGATATTAAGTCATTTTCTAGCCTTGTGTAGGCAGAACCCCCACCCCCCCCACCCCCCCTACACACACACGTGGAGGTTAAAAGGGGCAATGTGCTGGGTACTTTGGAACAAAACTTTATAAAGGGAGAGTAGTCAGCTTTCACTGACTACGATGTATCCATTTTACATCGATATATTTAGAGGTGGGGGGGGGGGGGGGTGGACAATTAATCTGAATTCATTGTAGGAACGATCTACGTGAGCAAGTGCAAAATAGGAACGGATCCAAATTATACCGATGTATTTAAGGGGGAAATGGCCAAGTGAAATGAATTCATTATGGATGTAACAATAGTGAGCAATGGGAGGAGATCCATCCCAAATACTGGAAAAGGCTTAAGTTTGCAAACCGCTGTCCAGTCTACGCAATGTTTATGTGCAATGCTTGTTGAAAAGATGATGATATGAAACTGGTGCGCATGAGCGACGAGAAGGGGTGTAACTCTCACGTTGTCTGTCTCTATCCAATGCTTGCCCCACAGACGGAGCCAAAGGAAAGGTAGGAGGAATGAGACTGACGCTTCGTCACAGCTTGCATTAAGTTGTGACCTGATGGCGTTTCGTGTTGTTCGTTTATTTATTTATTTATTTATTTTTGTCCTTGGGCATGTATGATTTTGTTGTTGTCGTTTCCTTCTTACTGTTGTTGAAATTACGTTATGTTTTTCTTAACACGTTTGTTTGAAAGTAGATTTACAGCTATGATTTGAGTTTCATCGTTGATGGGGTGTTTGGATTCGTTATCGGGGTCGTTGGTGTGCTTGTTGTGTTCTTTTTCTCTCCCGCTCTCCCCTCCTCATATAATGCTTTGCCTCCCCGTCCCTCTCCACCATCCCTCTTTTTCCACGCATATGCACAATCACCCAGTTAATCGGTCAGCATTTTTACTCAGCTCTTTCATATGAAAATGTAGTCTTGTGAAAAATCTCTCTGCTCTCTCTCTCTCTCTCTCTCTCTCTCTCTCTCATATACGCACACACACTCTCACGCACTACAACGCTTATACATCTGCACGTTTTTGTTTATCGCCCTCTGTTCTGCTTCGGTGTATGTCTCGTAACTTCATTTCGGGTGCGCGCGCGCGCGCGCGTGTGTGTGAGAGAGAGAGAGATTCTCGAGCATGTGCTCGTTCGTGTGGGATGTGCGTACATGTGTCGGCACGCCTAAATGTGTGTGTATGTATGCGCGTGTGTGTATGTCTCTATGATTATGCCTACCTGAATCCCAACTTCAAGTGCTTCCGCATTAATGCTGTGTATGCCCGCATGCACCCAGTTTTCGCTTTTCGTTTTTCGTTTTCATCCCCCGTGTCAGAAACGTGATTATGGTGTGAAATTCCACTGATCCGTTTGAATGCACTGGCCGGTCGATGGGACATACGGCTGATTTTTGTTTATCGATTGATTCTGCATGTGTGTGTGAAGAAGCAGATGAAATGGAGGGGCGGGGAAAGAAGATTGGACCTAACTGCATGGCAGCCAACGATAGTGTGGGCCCGAATGTTGTGCGTCCGACCGTCATGATAAGACGGCATGTCGCGTGTGTGTGTGTGTGTGTGTGTGTGTGTGTGTTTATGTATCCCGGCAGTAGTGATATGAGGGGACGTGGACCTTCGCCCCCATGTGTTTTCTGCTTCGTGGGCCTACTTTTATGTTCAAACCAGCAGCTGTTAGCCTCACAGCATGCATCTTAATTACCATCACACAGCGCGCGCGCACAAACACACGCGCTCACAACCCACACGCGCGCTTACACCCCCCCCCCCCCCCCCCCCACACACACACACACTAATCTTTCTCTCTCAGCTTTCCGTCAGTAAAATATCTTCTCTTACGGCAGCTAAGTATGTGTAAAATGTGTGTGTGTGAAAGAGAAGAGGAGAGAGAGAGAAGAGAGAGAGAGAGAGAATGTGCTAGTGTTGTAAACGTGTGTGTGATTGTGTATATTGTTCGTGTGAGCGCAGAACAGGTATGGTGCGCAAAAGAGTGTGCATGCTGCGTCAATGTTTACATGAGTATGTGTGTGAATGTATGCGTGCATGTCTGTAAACGTGTACACGAGTGTGTGTGTTCACATTCACATGAATACACGCACACACATTTATACCTTACAAACATAAATGTATATTTCACGATAGGTTTGCCAAGGTCTGATATATGTCTACCATTTTAATTTTATGATTAAAGACGTCAGTCAGCTTACAAATGGTGTAATGTTAATTTTGCTGCATTTCCTTGTGAAGATGAATACGTTAACTGCCTTAAAGAGGTACACGAGAAAGCAAATCTTTCTTATTTTTTTGGATACATGTAATCATAAAATGTTGTCATCGCTGAAGTATCTCATCTATGGAGGCAAGTGTGATGGTGCTGTAAAATTACATCTGGTAAACATTGTGGTGAAAAAAGTAAATAAATTGTGAACAAAAACAGTTGCTGCTTTAAGGGCATTTTGAAACTTTGCTTTGGTAAAGATTCATTGTCTTAGGAACAGAAAAAAGCCTGACATGAGTTGTTTTGAAAAGTTCAGTGTCTTGTCAACATTTGCAATGTACGTTTGGCAGCCATTTGTACTGTAATGTTCACCGTAGAATAACATGATACCAGCAAATGATTTGGCTGCATAGCTTTTTAGAAAACACAATCAGCATTCTGAAAACCTTTTCCAGCAACTTTAACAAAGTGCAGTCAGAAGTCGTGCAATATTTTGCCTCACAAACATTCTTAAAGGTCACAAATATGAGATATTTCCATCGTAAGATATCGCTGATTCTCTGAAGGTCGAACAGCACTGTCATACGCTGATTTACTCCGCCTGTATTTGTGTTGTGTAGTGTGACTTATGAACTCTAGGGTGAGGGTCATTCCATCAGTAGTAGGCGTGTCTAAGATAGAGCACTGGGGGGGCACTGTTTGCAGGCAAGCTCCGGCAAAACGGGATCGTTGGCAGCAGAATGGAGGAGGAGACCTTGTGACGTCCATCAGCAATGACGACTCCATCTTCTTCCTGCCTCGCTCCCACGCCCCCGACCTTCACCCCGCCTCGGATCTGAGGACCGGCCCCCGTTCGTCCTCGCGGGGGGGTCACGACCCCCGCTTCCGCGAAGACGACGACGACTACGACCCCATGTACAGGAAGGACCCCAACTACCGCGTGGCCCGATCCCCACCCCCGGCTTACAGGGAGGAGCAACACCCTCCTCCCCCAGGCCGCTACCACCCCCACACCCCTCTCAGCCACCAGGGCTCCCAGCCTCTGGTCTTCAGCGACACCCAGCCCCTCGTCTCCTCCCCCTCCTCGGGGCCCCGGCCCCGTTCCCGCAGCCACCCCAGCGAGCGCAGCCATCGTTACCCCAGCGACCCTACGATCCCCGCAGCCCGTGGCCCCGCGACGGCCCCTTCGCTTATCCCCGCTACCCAGACCCCGATCCTTACCCTCGGAGAGACTCTCAAGAGCGCTCCCCCCATCACCCTCCGAATCACTACCACCACCACCACCGCCTGCCCCCCTCTCAACCCCCTCCGCCTTACCGCAGCTCCGGGGGTTCGGGGGCGAGGACTTCCCGCCCAAGCCTGCCCGGCGTACAACGGTCCTTACCGTGGGCGGGACGACCTGCAGAGGAGCCAGGCCTCCCTTCCCCGAGGCTACGACGACTCCCCGCGAGGCCTGGACGGGAGAGGGCCCCGGCGAGGCTACGACGGCCCCTTCCACAGTTTCCAGAGCGAGGAGGATGACGACGTGTTCCCATCCGGACTTCCCCCTGCCCGCCCTCCCCCCGCCACCTTCCCTCGCCACAGCTCCATGAAGCCCGGAGCGCCCGCCAACAGGGGGGAGGGGGCGGAGGACGGCGGGGGGGAGGAGGAGGGGGCCCCGGCCTTCACGCTCAGCGATATCAGCTCGGTGCTGGACCCCCCTCCGGACCAGTCGTCCACCACCCTCCCCCCTCCCCGCCGCTCCTGGCAGCCATCTCAGGAATCGTCCCGCTCCATCCCGCCCCCCGGGGAGGACAGCGGGACAGGGAGGGTAGGTCCAGGGACAGGCCGCTGGCTCGGGTGTGGCCCTCGCCCAAGGCGGCCGACGACAGCAGCGACAGCAGCGGACGGCCCCTGGGCTACACGCGGGAGCAACTGCACGACGTGGTGGACCGCCTCAGGCAGACGCCGCGCTCCCGCTCCGTGCCGGGAGACCGCTACCTGGATGTCTCCGCTCAAGGCCCCCAAGGGAGTGGGCGAGACCACCCCCACCCTCCCTACCACCCAAGCCCGAGGCCGGGGACGGTCGGCCTGGTTATCAAGGTCACGGATACCCGTCAGAGCGGCGTCCGGAAGACAACAGCACCAGCAGCGGAATCGGCAGCGGGAACACGTCGCAGAGCACAAGCGCTTCCTTAAGGCCGAGGTCCAAGCCAGCCGGCAACTCCATGAGCTCTCTGCTGACGCCGCATGAGTCCTCCCTCCTCGAGGACCCCTCCTTCATGGACTCTCGCCTGCACCCCGCCAACCACCGGCGAGACACGTCGGCGGACGAGAACTACGAGTTCGACCACCTGCCGGCTCTTGAGTCGGACATTCTGGACGATCTGCATCGCTACTCTCGCCTGGCGGGGACGGGGGGTCAGCCGGCGGCCCCCAGGCGGGAGGAGGCCCAGGGGGAGATGATGAGGAACCTGTACCCGAAACCTCGTCGGCAGAGTCAGTACGCCGACGCCGCCGAGCGGTTTGAGAAACTGCGCGAGGAGTTCCAGCATTATCGGCAGCGGCAGGGCTCGGGGTCTTCTCCGCCGTTCGCGGGGCAGGAGGCGCAGCAGCTGCCATTGTATTCCATGGACAGCGAGATGTTGTGATTGTTATAGGGCACCGGTGGAGAACGTTATCCCTTGTTGACGTCATTGGTGGTTGTGCAGGTCGGGGCCTACGAGCAGCCGCTATTTTTTTTTTTAATAGACAACGGGATGTGATCGTTGGGGCACGCCTATCGTCTGGGGAAAGGTGGGGTGGGGGGGAGGGGTTGACGGCAGTGATACAGGACGAAGCGTTCAGCAACCGCCTGACGTCATTGCCGTGGGAGGCACTGCAGTTTGTGCAGGACGGGGCAGAGAGAGACCATGTCCACGGCATGGCTTGGCGAACGGGGTACGGGTAGAAAACGCAATGTCTGGTCAGGGCAGTGATGGGTACGAGTTTGACGGTTGACCTGGAGGGGCAAAGGAAGAGCACGTCTGTTGGAACACCGACGGATCCGGGGAAGGTCATCAGTGAAGGAACTATGTCACGAACGTTACTTTAAAAAGGCGTTAAGCTGATGAAACTTCCGCTGGATAATCAGTTTGTAAAAATCGGGAGGATAATCGCTGAAACACGATGATAAATTAATAATGTAATATCCGTTACGGGATCAGAGCACCGTGGGGGTCATTTGATTTAACCAAAGCACAGATAAAAAGCACTCCTAGCACGTGACACGCGTAGCCAGCACTCTGACCGAGGGAGCACTAGAAGGGGGGGGGGGGGGGGGACAGTGGACACGTGCTACCGTGGTTTGGTAGTACAGAACTTGCCACTTTAGGGAAGCAGCTGTGACCATGACCAGGACAGGCGAGTGCTCAATTCATGCTTCGTTCTCCCATTGTTTTCATTTTGTTGGACCGGTCGCTTGTAAACGGGGTGCTATTTTTGTATCTTTTTTTTTTTTTTTTTTGGTTCCAATTTTTTTTTTAGTTCGGCTCTGAACTCTGAACGTATGTCACTGAATTCATAATCTACAGTTACTCCAGTATTTTTGGCCGCTTCTAAATAAGGATTTTTTTTTTTAGAAGTAGTCCATCATTTTTTGGTTTTGTTTGTGATCACATTATAACGCGGATTATCAGTCATGGTTGATGTTTTTTTTTATGTATTTGTTTCAAAGAGGACTTTACTCAAGTACAAAATCTATACAGAATCAGAGCTGACCGAGACTGCACAGTGAGTTACGCATAATAGGCAACCACCCTAGATGTAATAACAATCGGCTCCAAGTCGCAGAATGTGTGTTTGTGAAACCTTTCAGCTCAGAGACGTCGTTTGTTTGTTGTTGGGTTTTTTTTGTTTTGTTTTTATACTTTGATACTTTTGAATCTGCTACGCCAACACTGTGTATTTTTAATTCCTGTATTTAGTTGTTGCATGGGAGCAGGGAGGCCGTCTCCAGAAGGCAAGGGGGTTCCCATCTTTTTGAAGCTCGTCGCCGACATGACGGGTCGGCGTTCTCTGTGTGACAGGAGTTGGGGGGGAGGGGGGGGGCGGGGGGGGGGGGGGTAGGCGGTTACGGGGCAAACTGTCGCCCTTGATTTGTTGTGCGAGAGTGCAGTCCCATGAAACTTTTACGCATTCTTTTTTTTTTTTTTTTTTTTTTTTTTGTGAACGTCGGCGCGTTTCAAATGCCAACTACAGCCAAGTGAGCGAGAGTGCTTTTGTGTACGGGCGTGAGCGTGCGTGGACATCGCCTTCTACCATCCACCCTCCCTCCCTCCCAACCACATTCGGAAACACTTCCCATTTAGAACTCTTATCTGCCTTCGTCATAGAGAGCGCAAATCAGGGTAAAGTCAGAGAGTGGTGGCGCATTAAGGCAGCTCCTACTGGTAATTTTAGACCAGTATCATAGAGCAGGGGGAGGGGAAAGGTGGAGGGGGGGGGGGGGAGAAATCCTGTGGAGTGGATTGTGGCCGAGGCAGACGGAACTTGTCAGTGGGAAAGTTGGACGGCCGTTCTGGAGTGACGGCGGTCACCGAAACCACAGATCCAGAGGGGTGAGGATAAAGGTTCCATAGTTCGCCTCTGTCGGAGTCCGTCCTTTTTGTCGCGCAGGTCACCAACCCCTTCCTGGCACCGTAGTACCGTCAGCTGTGAGGCAAATGTTCAACCATCGGGGCTGCCTGCTTAGGTGACCAAGTAAGTCCGCTAATTCTCGTCATGTGCTCATCGCCTTTGCCAGCGAACCACTGTGGAGTTTGACACCATCAGCGGTGAAGAGTGGCCAACGGAGGGACAAGCAGGAGGCAGGCAGGGAGCCGTTCATATTCACAGGAAGTGGTAACTGCCTTCAACGTGTGCAGCGGAACTCTTGACAAACGAAAGGTGGAGATACTTGTCCTCCCGGCTGTGCATCGCTGGTAGACAGGAGTCCCGAGGCGAGAGGGCCGACACATCACCAAGAGCAGCAGCTTCAGGAGAGACGGACAGCTGCCGACTGATCGTCGATCGCCGTGAGACAAGTCTTTACCAACTTGGCGCGAAGGGCAGGTCGTTCCGGACGATTTTCAGGGGCGTATGGAAGGTGCGTTCTGTCCCTTACGATCCTGGTAGAAGAAGTCCGTGTCCTGGTTAACTGTACATGAGTTATACTCGGAAGGCCAGTGATTGATTCAAAGCTGGCAACCACTTCACCACCCCCCCCCCCCCCCCCCCCCCCCCCTCGGCCACCTTGCATGCTCCGTGCGCGCGCGAGTTGCAGAACATCGTGTGGGGCGGGGCGAGAAGGAAAATGTGCATCGTTCTCGATTTTCAGTCCATCCTGTGGAACATGTGTACAAGCAGAAAGTGCGTGGCAAAGAGTGCTAGCCGTTTTTCATGGTCCTGCAAAGAACTGTTGTGGGGGTGATGATCCCAGAACTTTTTTTTTTTTCTGAAAGCGACTTGTTTATTGTTACGAGCGGAAACATACATGACTTCACTTACCTGTTGTGCTCTGCGAGCGGAAACACACATGACTTCACTTACCTGTTGTGCTCTGCGTCCATTCCAAGTCCACACGGTGAATCATTTACAGTCTCGTGGGCATGCAAGCGGCAGAAAATGTGTTCTCCATCTCCAGCAAAGGAGGGGGAGGGGGAAGGCAGGGATTGGAATTGATGGAGGGGGGAGGGTGTAGGGGAACAAGGATCAGTCACAACCATTGGATGAAGGGATGAAGTGAGGGGGTGGGTGGGTGGAATCTTACCTGATGCGGAGTTTGCTGTGGGAGCTGAGCTAGTTGATTGCGATGGCCGCAGTGTGTGTGTGTGTGTGTGTGTGTGTGTGTGTGTCTGAGTGAGAGTGTATGCGCACCGTCGATCAGTTGCAGTACAAGATTCTTGGAGTGATGTGGCATCATGCTGCCTATGCTTTATTTCTAATATGTATATGTATAAATAGACGGGTTGACGTCAGTTTGGACATTTTATATTTATTTTATATGAGACTTCAGCTTTGTTCACCTTTTGTTAATCCAAGATCTGATGTACCCGTTGTTTTAAAAGATAACTTACGAAGTGTGTGTGCCCCCCCCCCCCTCCCCCCTCTTTCTCTTTAATCAGTTTAACACCGGGTTACAGTTTTTGTCCACGAAGTCGTATACGTGGTGTTCCGTTTGAGCATGCTTCAGCAAACATCTTTGTTCATGCATATTTTTTATGTGCACGCGCCCGATAGTCCCAGTAAATCTGCGGTCAAATGGACATGTCATTATACTTGGATGGCCCCAAAACACAACATACATCGCACGTTGATATAGAGGTCACGATTGATACCGAAGACGTGTGTGCGGCATTAGAAGAGACGCCGAAATTCAGGTTTAAGAGAAAAAACATTCAGGGAGAGAATTTTTATGGTTGGGTTGTGTTTTCTTTTTTTTTTTTTTTTTTTTGGGGGGGGGGGGGGGGGTGTACAACTTGTATTTTTAATGACGGGCATGTTTTGAACAAGGATGTTCTCAAAGTGCTTTGATAGTGCACGCCGTGGTGTGGAATCGGACGCGATTCAGCAATAATGTCCCTACTGCATTTCAACTACAAAATGCTGTCGGTTTTCCCCCCCATTGGTTTTCTACAATGGACGAATTTTAACGTCGTTTACGCTCAAGCGCTTCGATAGAAATATCCGATGTGTAATGGGGACACGTTTAACACTGATGCCGCTTAAGTTTAGTGTTTTGACAGCCAAGAACAGCTGAATCTTTAAGTGTGATATTCATATTCCGTGTGTCCCGTTTTGCGCCGACCAAGGAAGGTCACTTGATTAGTTGCTCATTTGTGAGTGAACCTCAAAACTACGGGTCTGCATTCAGCTGAAATCGAAACATAAAATGCAACAATGCACAGTTGAACCAACAAAACTCACGACTACGACGTAAACGGAATGATGGAGACGAATGAGGTAGATGAACACCGGACAGCTGTTTTGTTTTCTACCAGTGGCAACGAAATTTTCAGAATTACGTAGCATGACACAGCTATTGATGAATGACGGAGATAGAAACATTAAAAAAAAAAATGTTGAAATGATCCTGTTCCTAAAAGAAAAATCAGCTTTTATCCCTTTAAATCCAATTCGACCAAAGTTTTTTTTTGTTTTTTTTAAATATGTCGGCTTCTTTCCGTGTACAACCTATTTCGATAGGATTTTTTCATCCTGACAGATAGACGTTCAAATAAGCGCTTTGCGTATTGATTATTTTTTTTAATATCACTTCTATCAGTTTGTTGTGCTTGTTACATTTGAGATTTTTTTTTTTTTTTTAGATTTTTTTTTTTTTTTTTGGGTATTTTATTGACACATGGGGAAGCGATTTTTTGTCAAATCAGGTAGAAATAGTTCACATACAAAAGAACTACATTTGAAACAAAATGAGGGTGTGTGTGTAGAGAGAGAGGGAGGGGGGAGGGAGAGAGAGGTGGGGGGGGGGGGGGGACAGTGTATACTTAGGGCATGACAAAACAAACGGGAAAACTTCCTTCAACAAGAACGGTTTTCATTTTCCGTGTTTACCATGCTGGTTTTAAAAGTACATGGCTAACATTTGCGCATACACCCGCGGAGTCGCTTGCTGATATTCTCGATGTCTCTAATTTTTTTCCCCCCAAACAAACGTCATCGAAAAGAAAAGCGAATTTCGGCGAACAAGTACACAGCAAAATGGAGTCTAACGTTCCGACGCACGGCAGACAGAACAAATGTAACGGTAAGATTTTTTTTTTTTTGTAACACCCAAAACAAAGGAGTTTGATACTTATTCTAAACACAAAGTGAAAAAAATAAATACGTTCGGAAATGCAGCTTGACGGTGCTTTTTTTTTTTAAACAGTGTAAAACAACACGCCGTTAACTTGATATGTACTTTATCAAGCAAATGCACGACAAAATGTAAGTTTGAAATTAAAAACGTTTTGTTTTTCAAGACAGACTTTTGACACATCGTCTTCTTAAGCGCAGACAAAAGAAAGTGTACGATTCGCTTTCCAGAGAATCTGGGATGTTTTATTTTGCTGCTTCATCTTCGCATTTCCGTTTTACCTTAATATTCTTTCAGACCTGAGAATCTTCGTTTTAACCTTAGTTCAGGTGTGTCTTTGGTTTTGTTTTTCCCTGTCCGCCATTTTGAAGGTTTGCGTGAATCTGCTGAGAATATTTGAGGGTATGTATAATGTATGTATGGTACGATATAAGTAGGGGAAAAACATGTATAAACTTATCTTATATATATACAAGATCAAGGCCATTGTCGGGCGTCGACCGTATCGCCGTACGCGAGTGTGGGCATCAGAATCGAAAAGACCCTGGGGTGTCTGCCGCTGGTCAAAGTCTGCGATCCAATCCGGCATTTTCATCTGGTTTTGATTTGTCGACACTTTCGCGGTCCGAACCCTGGAAAATAATGTAGCTTGTTCCCATGTGCTCGAGTCTCATGTCAATCCATCTCAAGCAAAATGGCGGTTTTTTGGGGCGGGGTTTTTGTATTTCCTTTATTTCCCTTTTTTTTTTTTTTACCAGGTTCAAACGGGTTCATGATGCATCCTGCGGCAGTCACCAAATTATCAGAACTATGCTCTGTGTATTCGGTTCCTAATCCTTTGTCGTCGCTCTCTCCCCCCCCCCCCCCCCCCCCCCCCCCCTTTTTTTTTTTTTTATTCATTTTTTCTAATCGGAATTCTAATGAGAATTTGTATTATGGCTTCCACGTCTATAGAATTTCTCTGACCTATATTTTCCATCAATTTACTTGCCCTGCAACTGGTTCTGCGACTGTTTGAGGGGCATCTTGTACCTGTCGTATACGTCGGTTACGGTTGTTTTTTTTTGCGTTTTTTGTTTTGTCTGAGAAACTGCCAGTCGAGTCCTTCTGCAGCCCTGCTAGATACGTCTTTGTTAAACTGCTGTTGATTCCTTGCATCTAGCAGTTGTGCAGTGTTAATTGTGGGAACAACGATCAACTGATGTGTGGTCTATGGGTTACTGTGCTGGAATTTGGGTATTGCTTTGTATGGATGGTCATGGTGGACATGAGTAATGTCGTGTCAAGTTCAGACTGCAGGATAGATGGGGGAGGTGAAGGGGGGGGCGGGGGGGGGGGGGGGGGGGGGCAGGGGAAATTACGCAGCGACAGGGTTACTTTCAAAAGTGACGGAACATCATGGTTCTAGCGCCAGGTGGTTTAGGAAATGACAGGATGCATAGTAACGTCTCCACCTTCCTCTTCATCAGTAGGCAGCCAACGTCAGCATACTGGTGAATCTGCTGCACTAACTTGGAAGGGCTCCGGTTTGTAATTACTCGCAACGCAACACAACGCATTATGCAGCTGCTGACGGTCGTAATGCTTTTCAGCTCTCGGCATTGGACTGGGAGGAGGAGGGGGGGGGGGGGGAGGCACCAAGTACACCCTCCGGCACAGCCTAATGCAGTGGCCAGGCACACAAGCTGCCGCACATGTGCAACAGTTGGGAGAACGTGAATTCTGTCCTTAGTACCCGAGACCAGCGCCGGTGCAACACACCAAGGGAGGTAAATTGATAAATTATGGTTTTCGATAGGAGGCTCCTGTTCAAAACTTTCCCTTTTTTTTAAAATCACCTTCCAATAGGAGGCTCCTGTTCAGAACTTTCTTTTTTTTTATCACCTTTCAATAGGAGGCTCCTGTTCAAAACTTTCTTTTTTTTAAAAATCACCTTTCAGTAGGAGGCTCCTGTTCAAAACTTTTTTTTTTAATCACCTTTCAATAGGAGGCTCCTGTTCAAAACTTTTTTAATCACCTTTCAGTAGGAGGCTCCTGTTCAAAACTTTCTTTGTTTAAATCACCTGTCTTGGAGTCTTGAAGACCGTTGAGCGCAACAGAGAACTTCGCAACCAACTTCCTCCATCCTTCCCGATTCTCAGACGCTCATAGGCAGTTGCTGAGAGTGAGGCCAGAACAAATGGTGAGCGAAAATGCATCCGTCTCAAACTTGAGAAACTGAAAGATCCTGACATCGCTGAACTATTCCGAGAGGCCGTAGGAGGAAAAGTCGCTCCACTGCTTCTCTTAGAATATGCCCATGAAGTCCTGTCCTTGCGAACAATGTCCACCGAGTGATGACTGAAACAGCAAAAGAGGCCCCAGGAAAACAGGGACAGAAATCAAAACGTAGGTCTCGAGCAACATCTTGGGAGATCTGCGACACTAGAAGGATCTCAAAACTGCTCAAGAAGACTGAGGGGGAGGCACACAGTGCTGTAAACAAGAGAACCTGAAGGCATGGGGAACGCGATGGAAACCTGGGTCACACAACAGTGTGGAGACATTCGGGGGGAGGGGTAACTAGACAACAGCAACATGGAAAAACTGTTTGAAAGCTGTAAAGGATTAACCGTACGAAAGAAAAGTCGGCACCATTCTGGACAGAGCTGGCGACTGTCTCCCCAAGAAGACCACGCCAACAGAGGGTGGACTGAATGTTGCTCTGAACTCAACAGACGGAACGCAGGCGACCCAAGTGTGCTCACAGCACAGGACTCGTGAAGCCTACAGCTGCACTGGACTCTCTGACGTGGGAAGGCTGCAGGCGTCGCCAAGGTCTCTGCAGAACTCTGGAAACATGGCAGGCGGAGATGCCGTAGTTGATATCCTGACTGCCACCTGCAACAACGTCTGGCACGACGAGGCGTGGCCCACACCACGGACTCGGTCACTGATCGTCACCCGTCCCAAGAAAGGAACATCTCGAACACCATCGCACTAAATAAACTCGATCAACCACGCCAGCAAACTAGTGCTTAAAATCACTCTGACGGGACTGCTGCTGTAAGCAGATGGCCATTATTGCTGAAGAGCAGGCTGGATTTCACAAAGGCAGAAATGCGTTAGCCGTGAGTTTGAATTCCCAGAATTCCTCGCGATCTCAGATGGCAGTATCCGACTCAGCTTTCACTTGGGAGTGCTAACTGAAAAAGCCTAAAAGAAGGCTTGCTTTCTGACCCAGGTATGATCATATTAATCTCAATGGCAGAGAATGTTAGTCTGCTGAATTTGTGTACGTATGTGTGAGTGGTTTTTTTTTGTGGTTTTTTTTTTGTCACTTAATTTTTCCTCCAGTTGTCATCTCCACTTCAGGACTCTTGGCAGACACGTCATTTTAAGTGTTGTATTTTTTTTTCCACCAAAAAGAAAATCAAAACCCACCCACGGCTTTGTCCTTTTATTCTGTTTCGCATCGTAATTTGTGCTGACTCTGGATTTAATACAGCTGGTTTGAGTTCTAGGTTGGACAGGCAGATCACTGTCTCCAAGATCCTCCTGTTTATCTTGTGCAAAGTTTCCGTTACCCTATCCGAGTGCACAAGCGACATGATTTTGTCCATTTCTCCCCAACAGTGGTGTTAAGTGTGTGTGCGTGTATGTAGAGGGGGAAGATGCCTTGGCACTCGCTTGTGAGCAGAATAATGGCCTCTGGCATAAATCATTTGAAAAAGAAAGGTGCATGTGTTTGTGTTTCAGTTTTGTTGTTTTTCTTCGGGGAAGAACACCATCATCGATATATGTTCAAGACGGTCCTCGTGACAAATGTTTGTACCACCTCTTTTTTTTCGTTCGTTTGCTACGAATCCCAATAATGTGACTCGTGGTCACAAAGCTTGCTATCTGGATCAATGCGCCCGCCCCTCGCACTATTTTTGAACGGTGTGCCAGCACAGTTTTGCAGGGGGGCTCAGTCATAGAAGCGACATTTTGAAATAAGAGTTTTCTCCGAAAAGCTCAAAATCTACGATGTGACGAAGGGTGGCTTTTAGTATGAGCGACAAAACATTTAAAGAGTTTGTTTCTAATGCTTTTCGCCCCGAAATCGTCGTCATGAAATAGCACCAGCAATGAATGTCGTGATGACGGTATCAGCGTTGGTGAGGGATCAGACAATTCAACGAGTAGTCGTCGAGATCCCCGTGACCGTTAGCGGGTGTTGTTGGATGACATTTTTTTGTTTTTCATTTGCATGTGATACCCTCGGCATAGCTGCACCCAGTGCACGTGGACTTGCCACGCCCATTGGCGCGTAACGGTGTCAGGGGCTCTTTGTTGATTCATGGATGAGCAGGTGCTGCGTGTCCGACAACGGCCGTTTCCGTCGAGTGCGTTGGGGAAAAGGTACGGCTTTTCCGGCGTGCGCTTCTTGTGAACAGTATGATGCTGGAACCCGTTTCTGTGTCGTGCGAGCACGCCTGACTCTTCGGGCTGTTAACGGGTTGTGTCGGACGTGAAGTCGACTGCGGCTCCTCCTAGTCCCTCCCCTGTCTTCTCTCTCTCCCTCCCCTCCCCTCCCCCCCCCCCCCCCCCCCCCCCTCAGATTTAATGTGTACAGACGCAAGCGTTCTGTTTATTTGGACACGATGATCATTACTTCATATGGTGGTTGTGCCAATTCTGAATGTGTTGATCTGCGATGACGATGGCGTTATTCATTATGTATGTGTACTGTTGTATTCTGCGAAAAACAAACAAAAAGGTCCTTGTTGGCTGGGTTATACACCAGTCGTAATCTGACGAAGTGGTAACATTGTGTAATTTTTTTTTAAAGAATTGTGTATGCTTTTGATATATTGGATGAAGTGCCGTGTTTGTTTTACTTGTTTTTGTTGTGCTGTTTTGTTTTTTGGGGGTGGGCATAATTGAATCCATTCAAAATGTCCTGGCTCCCAACCTCCCCTCCCCCCCTCCCCCGGCCTCATTTTTAGTGTTCTGGTGACGAACTGTTGTTAACTGTAGTGTGCGACGATGAGCTCATTTATTATCACCGCCATCCCTGTTGAATAGAAAGAAAGGATGCGGTCTAAAATTTTAAAAAAAAAGAAAGAAAAAGGGAGCGGATTTTCAACCCCCCCCCCCCCCCCCCCCCCCCCCCCCGGGGAACGATTTGAAAGGGGGGAGTTTTGTTGTAATCAGAACCATCCTTCAACATTGAAACCGAGTCCTGAAGGTCCGTGTCCGGGATCGGAGTCCGGACCCAAAGTACGAGGATGAAACGCGCTATGATTTGACACTGTGGGGTTGTTTGGTGCTTATGATGGGATGACGGAGGGGTTGGGAAGGGGGGGGGGCAGGAGGGGTGGAAAAAAGGGGAATAGAAACCAAGGCCTTGTTCTGAGCAACTCTGCGCTGAAACTGCGTTGTGTTTAAATGTTGTGCGGTGTAGTTTGTCGTGTTGAAAGCTAGCTCGTTTTGTAGCATTCACAGAACAGGGTGCTCCGCTCTTTGTTTTGTCCCGCAAAACGAGATCCAGTGACCGACAAGATGACCAGACACAAAAAAGTACCGCCGTTATCATGAGCTCATGCCAACTCGTGTTGCATGTCCATGTCGATAGGAAACATTTGCAGCTCTCAGCGTAGAAATCACTGGAGGCCACATACGTTTCCAGACTACTTGCCAAACATACACGCCTATACCTCCAGACGAATGCCATTTACAGCTCCAATTCCCCTTGCCCACCCACTCATGCTTTCGTATAAGACTATCAACCGAGGTTCTGGGTGTAAACGCACGAATGACGTCTTGCATACACTTAAAAGCCTGTCACCAACTTTCGGTAGAGGAGAAAAGTTTGGCCGTTGGTATGGATGATACGTTACACATAGCATGCACCACTTGCGTGAAACATTGAAGGCATGAAGAAAGAAAACTCAGTGACTAGATATTTGACCCAGTGACACGGGGAAGCGACTGAATGAAGCGCCAGCAGGCAGCTCCTCAGTCAGCTCTACCCAGGTAGGCAGCCCGTTGTGTGAACGAGAGCGTGGACTGAAAAGTGCTTAAAGCATGGTCTCTAACCGAGGATGGGCACTATATAAACGATTATAATAATTATAATAATAATGGCATAATCATAATTATCATTATTATTGATAATTATAACAATAATGGCAGAGAGACTGGAGAGTCAGATTGTATAATGACGCAGCCAGCTTCACAAAGTTGTCTATCCGTTGGGGAGAACCGGTACCAAGTAACAGAGATAAGAATTACTAATCTACATCCATTAAGAGCATGGTCACTGAACTATTAACATCTGTCAGACTAACAAGACCCCATCTTGGGGAGAGAAAAAAAACACCAACAGAGATCAGATTTACCTATCTACATCCGGTGATAGGCTAGCAACATCCCATCTCGGAGAAAAAGTACCAACAGATGAGTTGCCTATCTACATCCGTCAATAGCATGATAGCTGTTGACATCTGTAAGGCTATTGAGACCCCATCTTGGGGGGAAAGTACCAACAGATGAGTTACCTGTTCACATCCGTTAATAGCATGATAGCTATTGACATCTGTAAGGCTATTGAGACCCCATCTTGGGGGAAAAGTACCAACAGACGAGTTACCTATTCACATCCGTTAATAGCATGATAGCTGTTGACATCTGTAAGGCTATTAAGACCCCATCTTGGGGGAAAAGTACCAACAAATGAGTTACCTATCTACATCCGTTAATAGCATGATAGCTATTGACATCTGTAAGGCTATTGAGACCCCATCTTGGGGGAAAAGTACCAACAGATGAGTTACCTATCTACATCCGTTAATAGCATGATAGCTATTGACATCTGTAAGGCTAACAAGACCCCATCTCGTGGGGGGGGGGGGGGGGGGGTAAAAGTACCAACAGAGAGGTAAGATTTACTTCTCTACTACATCCGGTAATAGCATGGTTAGCCTACTTAACTGTTGACATCTGTAACGAGACCCCGTCTTGGATTTAAAAAAAAAAAGTACCAACAGAGATAACAGTACCTATCTACATCCGTTAAGAGCATGGTAACTTTTAAGTATTGCCCTGTGCTTTGTCTATGTCCTTGGCGGTAACTAACCCCCTCCCTTTCTAAATTAAGTACCGACATCTCTTAAGGCTAGTAAGACAAGAAGCTGTGCTGAGAGCGCCGACCAGTCCGCTTATTCAGTCCCACTCGCACACCTTCCCCGTTTACGGCAAACAGTTGACAGAAACATTGAAATGACTAGTGTCTTAATGGAACAAAAGGCGCAGTACATGGGGGGAAGGGGGGGGGGGGGGGGTCAAAGGGGAAAACGGACAATGCAGAACGGACAGGTTTGTGTTGGTTTTAGTCAGTCTGACTAGTTGTCAGAATACAATGATCATGCCCCCCCCCCCCCCCCCCCCACACACACACACAAACGCGCGCACACACACACACACACACACGCACGCACACACAGAGGCTGCTGTGACTGCAGGAACGAAAGGGTGAAGACTTTTTGTGTGTGCAAAGAGATGTGAGAATAGGGTCACAAAGACGGTTAGAAAAAAAAAAGAAAAAAAAAGAGGGGGTGTCACAAACAGCGGAGAGAGAAGAGGAGACGTTGAGAGCTGTGCATCTGCCCGTCATTCTATTCAACAACGACCGGTAAGAACCAGAGAGAGGAGAGGAAGGGGGGGGGGGGGGGGGGGGGGGGGAGGTTAAAAGAGCCGGCAAAGCGACATCAGGTTTCTTCTTGTTGCCTTGTTGTTGTTGTTGTTTTGTTTGTTATGTACCCCAAAAGGAACAAGAAAAAAATTCGCTTGTCTTTTTTGTCGTCGTTTTCTTGATGCGTATGAAATCATTTGCTTCTGAGCGGGGGGTGGGGGAAACAATCTGACCTGAAGTAATTCGTTGTTTCTGTAATGATGATACAGTAATGTATGCCTTTGTTTGCCGCATCCAATCCCGTAGCCATCTGTCCCGTAATGTACAGTCACTTCCACCTCCCCCCCCCCCCCCCCCCCCCCAAATCCCTCCCCTCCCCATGTCGCTCTGTATTTCAGCGTCAGTCCGCAGGTTATTTGCTTGATGTGAAAAAAGAAAAGAAAAGCTGTATGGAAAATGTGAATGGGAGAAGGGGTTGGTGGGGGGGACGGTTAAGGGGAAGGGTGGGGAGGAACGGTGGGAAATGGGGTAGGGGGTGGGCGAGGGAGGGGTGAGGGTGGGAATGGTTTTCGGTTTTTCTTTCTTTTTCTCAACCACACAAAACTACTACTATCGTTATCGATGTTATGTGCAAACATATCACTGCAGTATATACCATGCCTGGATGAAACTTTGTACAAAAGCTTGTGCCGGTTGTTTTTTGTTGGTTTTTTTTTTTTTTTTTTTTTTTTTTTTGATGTTGTGGTGTGTTCGTTGTCGACGTCAGTAGTTTGTAGGCTGTACAGTTATTATAATACATCTATGTACACCTGTGCACCGGCTATCACGAACCGTGCACATATGCGAGACAGTTTTTACTTCTTTTGCTGCCTATGTGTGTGTGTGTGTGTGTGTGTGCGTGCGGGCAAAAACGCGCGCGCGCGCGCACTGGCCTCGAAGACCTGGACTGCTGTCATGTTTTCCCCTTTGATTGTCACTTTTTTTTTTTTTTTTTTAAATTTTGTTTGTATGCAGGTATGAATACCATACTGACCGTCGGAACTTTTTATTTGTTTGTTTTTTTTTGGCCGTCGTTTCTTTTTGAGGGCGAGGAGGGAGGAAGTGTCACATATACATGACACAAAATCGGGTCGTGGTTCAAGAAACATTTTGTCCTTGCTCGGCTCGTGTGTGTGTGTGTGTGTGCGCGCGCGCGCGCGTTACTAGAGTGAGGAATACTGACGTAAAATTTGTTCTAACCGGACGCAAGCCGCTTTCATCAAGCGAAAACTTACCTTTCCTCTCTTTCCGCTGCCCGTCTTCCCTCTCTCTCGTCCCTCCCTCTCCTCTCTTCTCCCACTCCCTTTGTCTTCTGTTCTCTCTGGCTTGAGTTCCACCCTTCTCAGTCTGGTCCCTTCCCTGTGCTTTCTTTTCCCGCTCTCAGAATTCCCTTTCCTCCCCTTTTCCCACTCCCGAGTTCTTCTCAATCTCTCTCTCTCTCTCTCTCTCTCTCTCTCTCTCTCTCTCTCTCCCCCAGACTGCCGTATCTTCTCTTCTCCCTCTCCCAAACTCCGCTCCCCTCCCCTCCCCTCCCGCTCCGGAACTCCCCTCTTCTTCACTCCCAGACTCCACTCTCCTCTCTTCTCCTAAACACCTCTCCTGCTGCTCCGGAACTCCCCTCTTCTTCACTTCCAAACTCCATTCTCCTCTCCTCTACACCTCTCCTCCTGCTCCGGAGGAGACCCTCTTTCCTGTCCTCCCTTCACTTCCAAACTCCCCTGTCTGTCCTCGCTCTCCCAAACTCTTCTCTTTCCCGTCCTCTTCCCCACTTCCTAACTCCCCTGTCCTCACTCTCCCAAACTCTTCTCTCCTGTCCTCTCTTCTCCACTTCCAAACTCCCCTGTCTGTCCTCACTCTCCCAAACTCTTCTCTTTCCCGTCCTCTCTTCCCCACTTTCAAACTCCCCTGTCCTCACTCTCCCAAACTCTTCTCTTTCCTGTCCTCTCTTCCCCACTTTCAAACTCCCCTGTCTGTCCTCACTCTCCCAAACTCTTCTCTTTCCTGTCCTCTCTTCCCCACTTTCAAACTCCCCTGTCCTCACTCTCCCAAACTTCTCTTTCCTGTCCTCTCTTCCCCACTTTCAAACTCCCCTGTCCTCACTCTCCCAAACTCTTCTCTTTCCTGTCTTCCCTACTTCCTAACTCCCCTGCCTGTCCTCACTCTCCCAAACTCTTCTCTTTCCCGTCCTCTCTTCCCCACTTCCAAACTCCCCTGTCCTCACTCTCCCAAACTCTTCTCTTTCCCGTCCTCTCTTCCCACTTCCAATTTCCCCTGTTCTCACTCTCCCAAACTCTTCTCTTTCCTGTCCTCTTCTCCACTTCCAAACTTCCCTGCCTGTCCTCACTCTCCCAAACTCTTCTCTTTCCTGTCCTCTTCCCAACTTCCTAACTCCCCTGCCTGTCCTCACTCTCCCAAACTCTTCTCTTTCCGTTCTCTCTTCCCCATTTACAAACTCCCCTGTCCTCACTCTCCCAAACTCTTCTCTTTCCCGTCCTCTCTTCCCATTCCAATCTCCCCTGTTCTCACTCTCCCAAACTCTTCTCTTTCCCGTCCTCTTCCCCACTTCCAAACTCCCCTGTCCTCACTCTCCCAAACTCTTCTCTTTCCCGTCCTCTTCTCCACTTCCAATCTCCCCTGTCCTCACTCTCCCAAACTCTTCTCTTTCCCGTCCTCTTCTCCACTTCCAATCTCCCCTGTTCTCACTCTCCCAAACTCTTCTCTTTCCCGTCCTCTCTTCCCACTTCCAATCTCCCCTGTCCTCACTCTCCCAAACTCTTCTCTTTCCCGTCCTCTTCTCCACTTCCTAACTCCCTGTGCTCACTCTCCCAAACTCTTCTCTTTCCTGTCCTCTCTTCCCCACTTCCAAACTCCCTGTCCTCACTCTCCCAAACTCTTCTCTTTCCCGTCCTCTTCCCCACTTCCAAACTCCCCTGTCCTCACTCTCCCAAACTCTTCTCTTTCCTGTCCTCTCTTCCCCACTTCCAAACTCCCCTGTCCTCACTCTCCCAAACTCTTCTCTTTCCCGTCCTCTCTTCCCACTTCCAATCTCCCCTGTTCTCACTCTCCCAAACTCTTCTCTTTCCGTCCTCTTCCCCACTTCCAAACTCCCCTGTCCTCGCTCTCCCAAACTCTTCTCTTTCCCGTCCTCTTCTCCACTTCCAAACTTCCCTGCTGTCCTCACTCTCCCAAACTCTTCTCTTTCCTGTCCTCTTCCCTACTTCCTAACTCCCCTGCCTGTCCTCACTCTCCCAAACTCTTCTCTTTCCCGTCCTCTCTTCCCCATTTACAAACTCCCCTGTCCTCACTCTCCCAAACTCTTCTCTTTCCTGTCCTCTTCCCAACTTCCTAACTCCCCTGTCTGTCCTCACTCTCCCAAACTCTTCTCTTTCCTGTCCTCTTCCCTACTTCCTAACTCCCCTGCCTGTCCTCACTCTCCCAAACTCTTCTCTTTCCCGTCCTCTCTTCCCCATTTACAAACTCCCCTGTCCTCACTCTCCCAAACTCTTCTCTTTCCTGTCCTCTCTTCCCCACTTTCAAACTCCCCTGTCCTCACTCTCCCAAACTTCTCTTTCCTGTCCTCTCTTCCCCACTTTCAAACTCCCCTGTCCTCACTCTCCCAAACTCTTCTTTCCTGTCCTCTCTTCCCCACTTTCAAACTCCCCTGTCCTCACTCTCCCAAACTCTTCTCTTTCCTGTCCTCTCTTCCCACTTTCAAACTCCCCTGTCTGTCCTCACTCTCCCAAACTCTTCTCTTTCCCGTCCTCTTCCCCACTTCCTAACTCCCCTGCCTGTCCTCACTCTCCCAAACTCTTCTCTTTCCCGTCCTCTTCCCCACTTCCTAACTCCCTGCCTGTCCTCACTCTCCCAAACTCTTCTCTTTCCTGTCCTCTTCCCTACTTCCTAACTCCCCTGCCTGTCCTCACTCTCCCAAACTACTCCCAACCCCCCCCCCCCCTCTCTGTCTCTCTCCCCTCCTCCTCCTCCGTCTCCCACAGCTTCCTCCCTCCGCCCTCGTTCTCTGGCCTGATACCTCAGGGTTGTTCCAGAATGACTTTATCCCCTCCCCCCCCCCCCCCTCCACTCCTCTTCTCTCTCTCCCTCCCTCTCTGTGTCAACTTCGTGCATTTCATAGACACCACCACCCCCATCCTTCTGTTTTATCTTGCGTATACATATATGAGTGAATTAAGGAGAAAGGAAGAGAGAGAGAGGGAGTTCATGTATGAACATATCTGCCTAACCGCAAATTCGTTTGTTCGTTCGTGTTCTTTTTTTCCCCCCAGAATAAAAACAAAGAAAGAATTATCAGTAACTAACAGGTGGCCTTTCACCATTATTCCATAGTGTGTGTGTGTGTGTGTGTGTGTGTGTGTGTGTGTGTGTGTGTGTGTGTGTTGTGCAAGTGGCTAGTAGCTGAGCTTTTTCTATTTACTTCAGGAATTTATAGTTATCGGTGGTGAATTGTATTCAACGACTCTGTAACATGGCGCTGGTGTGTTTTTTTTTTTTTTTATTGCAAAGTGTTGTCATTAGATGTTGGGCATCAGAGATGTGATTTTTCCTTAAGCTGCTCTTTGGTTTTTGTTTGTTCGTTGAAGATTTACTGTTGAACTCTCTGTCCGTCATCATAAGTGTGCGTGTGTGTGCGCGCGCGCGCGTGTGTGTGTGTGTTCGAGAATGAATTCATGTGATTAGGCTTTTTTTTCTTCCATCTTCCGTCTTTGTTACTTTTGTTTGCAGATGCCTTTTGTTTGGACTAACATCAACCTTATTTGCAATTTCTTTTTTTCAACCTGCCTGCCCTTACCGACTGAAGTTTTTTTATTCGATATCTTCGTCACGTTTTCTTCGGGGAAAGCAGCTACGTACTGCCCATAGTATTATACACACCCATTCCGGTCTTTTTTGCTTGGGAATTTTTTTTTTTTTTTTTTTTTTTTTGGGGGGGGGGGGGGTATAAAAAGTGGGGTTTGGAAGCTTAAAGGCGGTATTCCAGCCTTTGTGTGTGTGTGTGTGTGTGTGTGTGTGTGTGTGTGTGTGTGTGAATTTGTTTTTCGTCCGTTTTATTTTGACCTCTTAAATCAGGAAAAGATATGGTCGACTTCGTTCCCCTGAAATTTTGGTTGGCTGTATACCTGTCGTGATTACTGTAAGACGGGTGTCATTGTCACCAGCGATTTCCGCTCAGGAAGCTATTTTCCGTCGTCCTGAGGCCGTGGAGACATGTGATAACGGGTGAAAACAAAGAAAAAACTGCCTTACAGCCATTTGTTAGTTGAATGAACCATTGGATCGCGAATCTAGATCACGATCTAATGCTGAACCATAGCTTTTCCCCCTTAATTGCAGAGCACGATCCACGATGTAGTTCACAGAATTACGAGAAATAAACAAAGAAATAAACAGGTTTGAACGATTTTTTTTCTCAAGGGATGGAGCGCAACCTGAAAAATATTTACGTAGCTCGCGAGCACTGTCAACTGAGACATATTGTTAGGCCTACTGAACTTGGGGAACCGTTTTAAATAGTTTGCAAGATCGGTTTTAGTTGTCATTCTTCTCCGAAATTCAACAACACGCAGTATGAACCTGGAAAATTTCTTAAGTATCGAATGAAAATGTGTACTCGCGAACTGAGAATGGAAATCCAGGTCAACCACTTAAAAACTGATTTCCATCACTGGAGACGTGGTCCCAAACTGATTTCCATTATAGAAGAGCTTTCATGCGAGTCACGGCCCTTTGCGAAAACAGTTTCCAGAACGTGCTGAACGATCCTTTTTTTTTTCCTTCCCCCCTCCGTGAACCTAGGATCGGCGAGATTCGCGAATGTCAACCGATCTTTGACAGCGAACGGACAGATCAGGAGATTAGGAACAAAAGACAAGATCGCTGAATTGCGAACTAGGTTTGCTGTCTGAAAGTTCGTTCGTGTAACAAACACTGATAGCCGAGGCAAGCCGTGACCAATAGCTATGACAAGAAGAACGGCTTTTAGCGTCAAACAAGCCGTGACCAACGGCTATGACAAGAAGAACGGCTTTTAGGGCCCAACAAGCCGTGACCACTAGCTATGACAAGAACGGCTTTTAGCGCCCAACAAGCCGTGACCACTAGCTATGACAGAAGAACGGCTTTTAGCGCCCAAGTAGAAAGCTATGAGAGAAGAACGGCTTTTAGCGCCCAACAGTATGGCCAACAGCATGACGAAAAACGGTTAGGCACAGCGTGCGGTAACTACGTCAGTTCCCGCCATCGTGCTGCAGCCAGCATGCTGTTGGCATTTTTTTTTCTCTCTCTTTCCTCTTTTCTTTTGATCTTTCGTAACTTGCATTCTCGTCTTCTGCTGAAACTACTTCGTTAGAAATTACATCTTTTGTTGCTCTTTTTGACTCTGCCGGTCTTTTTTTTTTTTTTTTCTCTTTTACCGTCAGTGTGCGTTGTGTTGTGTGTGTGTGGGGGGGGGGGGGGGGGGGGGGGGGACATTCATTTTTTTTCTCCCAGAAAGGCCCTTTTTCATTTTTTTAAAAAATGTTATGACAAACTGAAACAAGCCAGCTTTTTGTGGTAACGTGGCCAGCAGGTAGTGAGAGTGAAGCCACATTGGTAAGAGTGGGCCCAACATGTCCACTCTGCTGTGCTTGTTACCCCATATGGCCCTGTCTTCCTTCTTTCTTGTTGACCATCTGGCGAAGCACCGTTACGCTGATCAGTAACAT
>CM065748.1:23124910-23132410 GCA_033310375.1 Conus canariensis
TTTTTTTTAAAGTTTTCTGCTGGCTGATAAAGCTTTAAAACAGTAAAAGCCTACTTCCGCACGGAACAGGCTCAACTCCACTGCCATCTACTCAAGTCTCTACACTCTGCAGCACACAGAACAGATGCATGACCAAAGCAAAGTGGACAGTAGTGACAAAAAATCTCCCCGAGTCTTGCATGGTAAAAGTCAAAACCTTTCGAATACAAAACGTAAGCAAAAATGTCAAACATGTTAACCAGGCAACAGTAGGAAACTAAAGATAATGTTGCTTATAGCCCAGCCGATCGCAAAGGGTCACATCAGGGCTGTCACCGCGTTGAAGTAGAAAGAAACTCGTGGAGAGCGTGGCAGCAGAGAGTCCTCAGAAGAGAAGCCCCCTTCAAGCAAGTGTTTCGGCCCTTATCTCCTGACACTCTAGGGGGTTGGGCCACACCCGGTTCATGACTCCGGATGTCCCTCTGCTGCCCCTTTTTTTCCCATCTTGGGACGAGCCATGGCTGGGATTCGAACCCATGACCCTCTGGACATGCTCATTTTCCACTTAATGACTCGCGCTTTAACCACTGAGCCACAGGGACACCTGATATTTGTAGGGAAATTAAGCCTTATGAAGTTCACTTTTGTTCTCCTTGACCAGATCCAGCTTGAACACCTCTCTGCCGCTTCTGCCATTGCTTTCAGGGCTCTGGTTTTTTCCTTCCCTGCAACTGAGAGCTGTTTCATGAGGCTGTATGCAGACGTTCCTACAAACCCCCTAGCTCCGATTTCTGCAGTGAGGACTTTGACCTGATAGCCTTCTCTCCTCAGGCTGTTTGCCAGATCAGCATACTTTTCAGTCTTGTAGATTTGAGCTGCCTCCATTCTGTTCTCATATGGCACCGTGAGCTCGATCATGATCAGCTGCTTGGTTGACTTAGAGTGGACTACTATGTCTGGTCTCATGCCACTCTTGCTGATGATCTCTGGGTGACTCTTCCATTCTGGGAGGTCTGCAGTGCACTCCCAGTCATCTGCCCCGTCCAGCAGACTCTGCCTGCATGTTTCGAGTGGCACTGTTGTTCTTGGCCATGATTTGCTGCCTCCTGCCGTGAAGAATGTTGCGGGTGCTTTTGGAGTCCTGATTTTCCCTTTTGTGGTGTTGGTACTAGCCCAGACTACTTGTACAATTTCTTTGAGCACTTGGTTGTGCCTCCATGTGTACCTTCCTTGAGCCAGGGCTACTTTACATGAGCTTAGGACATGCTCCACTGTTTGTTTTTCATGGCAGAGGGGGCATGCAGGATCGTCTGTTTTCCCCCACTTCACCAGGTTTGCATTTGAGGGCAGAAGGTCATATGCAGATCTGAGAATGAAGCTGATCCTGAGAGGGGCCATGTGCCAAATGTCATTCCAAGTGAGACTTCTTTGGAGTGCATTCTCCCACGTTGTCCATTGCCCTTGCTGGCTCTGCTGGACTGCTTTTGGGATCTTTTTTGGTCTTCTTTTCTCATCTCCTGAATCATCATGTCTCTTTTGGCTTTTCCTTTGGCCTTTGACCACCATTCAGTTTTGGTCACCCCCAGTCCCTGTCTGTTGGTCTGTGTGTGTCCTGTTATTTCTCTGATCTTGAGACTTTCTTTTGCAGAATCCATCGCCTCTTGAACTTTCCATTTTCTGCCTGTCTTCAGCTGGGGCTTAGTTGCTTCTACCACCTTGTCTCCTGAGTCCTCCAGCATGCTTTGAAGTCTGATCTTCCCTGCTTTGTATTCCTCCAGGATGGATTTCAGGGGTAGTTTCAGCTTTGCTTGGCGACAGTACAGAGCTATGTCAGTCAGACAGGGTGCGACACCAAGCCATTTCCTTGTGAACTTGTTGATTTTGGCTTCCATTGCCTCCACTATGCTGGTGCAGATGTCGTATATCATCAGAGGCCATAGCAGCTTTGGTATCAGCATGAACTGCAGACACCAGACCTTGTATTTGCCAGGGAGCCCACACTGGTCAATGGTCTCCAAGCCTTCCTCCGCCATCTGCTTGGTTTCTTTTGCTCTTTGTGTGTCTTTCAGCGTATCATCATACCATCTTCCAAGGCTCTTGACTGGTTCTTCTGTGACTGTTGGAATGGCCTGGTTGGCAACACTGAAGACCACAGATCCGGCCACTTTTCCTTTCCTCAGTGAGAGACTCCGTGATTTCTTGGGCTGAACTTCATTCTGGATGAGGCAACTATGTCGTCCAGCCTCTCCAGCACATGACGTGTCTCGTCTTCTCTGGATGAAATCACTGTAGTGTCATCCATGAAGGCCTTGAGAGGAGGCATCTTGTATCCATCGCCAAGGTCTGTTTGTCTCGCGTTGTTTGTTGCTGCTTTCACGATGAGTTCCATTGCCAGCACGAACAGTATTGGGGAAATTGCACAGCCCATTGCAATACCCACTTCCAAGTTGATCCAGTCTGTTGTGTACTCCTTGGTAGAGAACCGCATTGAGAAGCCATTGAAGTACTTCTTGAGCATGTCGCGGATGTTCTTTGGCACATGGTACATCTCAAGAGCCAACTGTATCATCTCATGGGGCACAGATCCATATGCGTTTGCCAGATCAAGCCACACTACGTCCAGGTCTCTCTTTTCTGTTTTTGCTTTTTGGATTGCGTCCCAGATCATTGTGGCGTGTTCTACACAGCCCGCCACGCCTGGGATGCCACCTTTCTGGACTGACACATCCAAGTACTTGTTTTCCATCAGGTACTTGGTCAGCCTTGCTGCCATGACAGAGAAGAAGATTTTCCCTTCGACGTTCAGTAGTGATATTGGCCTGAACTGGCTAATGTCACTTGAGTTTTGCTCTTTGGGGATGTACACACCATCTGCCGTCATCCACTGGCCGCTGATCTTCTGGTTTCTCCAAGCCGATCGCAGCAGCCTGTGGAGCCACTCCAGCACCTTGGGACATTTCTTGTAAAGCTGGTAAGGTATTCCGTTTGGCCCTGGTGATGATTTGGCTCTGGCTTTGTCGACCACCTTCTTGATTTCCGCCAACGTTGGAGGCTTGCCATTGAACTGTTCCTCAGGGTTGGTTGGCCACACCAGACCTTGAATGTCGAGTGGTGCTTTGCTCTGTGGGTCAGAGTATGTTTTCCTCAGATGCTGCTCAAGAACTCCTTTGTCCACACTTAGGGTCCCAGATTTTGGCTGCTCAAACAGTGTTCTGGCAAACTGGAAGGGGTCTCTGAAGAAGCGCTCTTGTGTCTTCTTCTTTTTGCTCTTCCTCTTCCTCGCAGATTCCGCTTTGCTGAGGACTCTTTTCTTTCAGGTCTTTCCACAGTTTTTCCAAGCCTTGTTTTTCAGCTGGCAGTGCGGTCTTCATTTGCATCTTGAGGTTTTTCTTTTGGACCCTGATCTTGTCCATCTTTTCTTGGCGTCTGGATTTCTTTGGAGGTGTTTTCTCTTTGGGTAGTTTTGCTCCATAGGCGTCTCTACATGTGGCATACACAATGTCCCCATATGTGGCTAGTTTGTGTTCCAGGGTGCTTTTCCCTATCAGTGCATCGAGTCTTTGGACGATTTTTGCATCCAGTTTCTCCCAATCTTCAGTTTCGTTTGCTCGTGGCAGGTTGAGTTTCAGGCGCCTGGCATCGAGGGCCTGTGCAAATTCCTCATCCGAACCAACAGCGTGGATGTCCTTGGCACCGTGGTTTAAATCCTGGCCTTGGTCTTCCGACGTCTTATCTGCTGATGCAGTGCGCTGCTGCTCATTCAGATGAGTCTTCACACATCCCATCTTTGTTCTGTGGATCTTCATGCCACGGGTGGTAGCGAAACGCTTTCCACAGACACATGGATATTCCATTTGGTCCATGTTAGTCTACTAACAAGTCAAAAAAAAAAAACTCATCCACGCAACTTTTTAAACTACACACACTGGAAATTTAATTAAAACTTTTTTTTAAATAAAATCTTTGAACAGGTGAAAAATGTTGATCTCTTTCAGAAATTCAAAGATCACATCAGGTGGGACATCTATGAACAAGGTTTTCATGGAGTCTGCTGTAAAGTGTGTATGTCTCACATGCAAGTCCCAACACTCTGAAAGAACATGTTTCACCGTGAGTGGTACATGACGTGGAACGCACCACGGAGCATCTTCACCCTTTAAAAGATCAGAATGGGTGTAAAAGGAGTGGCCTGTGTGCAAACGGCACAAGACTGCTTCATCTTTGTGGCTGCCCCTTGAACATGGTAAAAACTCGTTCAGATTTGAATGGATTTGGAAGAGTTTGTTATCCATCTGTAAGTTCCATTGCTCTTGCCAGAGGTCTTGAGCTTTGGGTGTCAGACTGGTGTGAGGGACAATCTGCCCGACTCTTTCCTTATTGCACTCTTGGCAAGTTGATCAACCACCTCATTGCCTTGGATGCCAATATGGCTGGGAACCCAAGCAAAAATATGTTGTGTCGATCAGATTTCAGAGAGGTGTATAGTTCGAATCATTTCAGAAGTTGAGGGTCTTGAGGTTACGGCTAGCAATGGCCTCCAAAGCAGAAAGGGAGTCCGACAAAATGAGTGAATCTTATGTTTTGATTTAGAGACCATTTCAATAGCCAGGACCAAGGCTCTCAACTCAGCAGTGTAGATGGAGCGGTCAGTGGTAATGTGTTTAGAACATCAAATGGCTAAATTCATTGTCAGTGTGGCTCAACTTAATCTCGGTCAAATGCGTAAATTCACTGTCAGTGTGGTTCAAATTAATCTTAGTCAAATGCGTAAATCTGTTGTCGATGTAGTTCAAATTCATCTCAGTCAGACAGGTGTTTATTGTCGGTGTGGTTCGAATTCATCTCAGTCAAACGGGCAAATTGGTTCAAATTAATCTTAATCAGATGGGTAAATTCACTGTCAATATACTTCAAATTCATCTCAGTCAAACGGGTAAATTCATGGTCAATGTGGTCCACATTCATTTCAAATTTGTATCACGTTACCATTTTTTTTTTTCAAGTTCAGTTTAAGTTTACGTCGTAAATTTCCAGTTTTGAGTCACCGCATCGTGTCAAACTCGGCCAAGCGAGCGACCATAGCTGATACGGATGCTGCTGCATCAAAACAAACCACAACAAATAAAAGAAAACCAGCCCCGATAATAAACGGGCACTACGTTTCCACGACAGAACAGGGAGGCAAGCTCGCTTTCTGTTTGGCCGCTAGTTTGCATTCATTCAGAGACCAAGAGTGGCCAATTCTCAGACCAGTTTTCTCGCCACGCCCAACCGCTCTTCTAGGCCTTTATATCAGTACATACAGACAAGAGACATGCCCATTTTTTGTACCACACACGAACGCACGCACACACACACACACACACACACACACGCACTCTCTCTCTCTCTCTCTCCTCTCTCTCTCTCTCTCTCTCTCTCTCTCTCTCTCTCCTTGAACTATGGCATATACGCTTCCTGACATTAGCAAAAACACCCACATTATCGTATGCAGCCGGAAAAGAGGAACGACCGGTGTTCAGGCCCTCTGGAATCAGTCTTTGAATGGGTAATAGCAGTGGATTCCATAGGTTCTAATCCCCACCCCTTCTCCTTAACCACCATCACCTATATACCTGTTGCCCAAAGACGATGCACAGGTCCTAATGCAGCTTAAGCCAACCATTTATCTCAATACATGACTGGCTTACGTCCCCAAAGCAAACTGCAACGACTGGACAAAGGAAAGAGAGAAAAACTGAAAGACAGACAAAGAAAGAGAGAAAGAAGGAAAGAAAGAAAGAGAAGAAGGAGGAGGAGGAGAAGAAGAAAGAGTAAGATGTTTATGCCTCACCCATCACCTTATAGATTTCGGAACCGAGAACTGAATCTTTTCACCACTGAACGCATCATCATCATCATTATCTCTCTCTCCACCCACCCCCTCTCTGTGTCTCTGTCTGTCTCTGTCTCTCTCTCTCTCTCTGTTGCGCATCATCATCATCATCATCATTATCTCTCCCACCCCCCACCCCTCTCTCTCTCTCTCTCTCTCTCTCTCTCTCTCTCTGTGTGTGTGTGTGTGTGTGTGTGTGTGTGTGTGTGTGTGTGTGTGTGTGTGTGTGTGTGTCATCAAGGAGAAAAAATGTCGGCCCATCTTACCGCCTCTGTCCCACGTAAACTGACAACGTTTATCTCTCGGAGATAGAGATTTCCTCCAGTACCTAGTCTTCCAGTCTGTCCTCGCTCTTCTACAGTGTACCACTAAACACAAATTAAGGCGAAACTGATATCAAAAAACGAACAATAACAGTAATAATGAAGATAGCAGCTAAGGAACAAGGGACAGTAAGATTTTTTTAAGCATACTAGGAATACAAACTAATAATTACAACAACAAAAAAACTCTACATGTCGTTATGGGCTAACAAAGGGTTTCATAACAGAGTAATCTGAACTGAAATACAAGATGCTAACAGAAAAATGAAGCCAATAGTTGGGGGAAAAAACACTTAAAACAACATAAAGTTCCGTTTTCTTTTGAATATAATTCGTGTCTTTCTGTCACACAGAAAAGTCGCAATGCAAATGATTTGTAGCCCTTTGATTGGCACCATGATGGTGTGGACTTTAACAATGTGACCTCTCCTAACTGTGAAAGGTTCGGTATACTGCCACTGTGTAAACGCTCCTAACTGTGAAAGGTTTGGTTTTTCGCCACTGTGTAACCACTCCTACAGTGTCTGAAAGGTTCGGTATATTGCCACTGTGTAACCGCTCCTCACAGTGTCTGAAAGATTCGGTATATTGCCACTGTGTAACTGCTCCTCAGTGTGTCTGAAATGTTCGGTATTTTGCCACTGTGTGACCTCTCCTAACTGTGAAAATTTCGGTATATTGCCACTGTGTAACCGCTCCTGTGTCTGAAAGGTTTGATTATATTGCCGCTGTGTAACCACTCCTAACAGTGTCTGAAAGGTTTGGTATATTGCCACTGTGTAACCACTCCTAACAGTGTCTGAAAGGTTCGGTATACTGCCACTGTGTAACCGCTCCTGACTGTGCCTGAAAGGTTCGGTATATTGCCACTGTGTAATCGCTCCTCACTGTGTCTGAAAGGTTTGATATATTGCCACTGTGTAACCACTCCTAACAGTGTCTGAAAGGTTCGTATATTGCCACTGTGTAACCACTCCTAACAGTGTCTGAAAGGTTCGGTATATTGTCACTGTGTAACCGCTCCTCACAGTGTCTGAAAGATTCGGTATATTGCCACTGTGTAACTGCTCCTCAGTGTGTCTGAAAGGTTCGGTATTTTGCCACTGTGTGACCTCTCCTAACTGTGAAAATTTCGGTATATTGCCACTGTGTAACCGCTCCTAAGTGTGTCTGAAAGGTTCGGTATATTGCCACTGTGTGACCGCTCCTCACTGTGTCTGAAAGGTTCGGTATATTGCCACTGTGTAACCGCTCCTGTGTCTGAAAGATTCGGTATATTGCCACTGTGTAACCGCTCCTCACTGTCTCTGAAAGGTTCGGTAT
>CM065748.1:23137410-23139910 GCA_033310375.1 Conus canariensis
CTCTGCAGTTTCTTTTCTTTCTGTCTCACCTTCCATGCCACTTGCGTGCGTTGCACCCACGCCGCTCTTCCCTGTCCCCCCCCCCCCCTCCCCCCCCCCCCCCCCCCCCCCCCCAGTCCACAGCCACTGCCTGGCTTGACCCGCCACCGTCTCGCACTCCACAGGCGGCAGTCAATGGCCAGTCCGTCATGAAGCTACCACTCAGTCTCATAAGACCTTTGCAGTTTTTACGTGAAACGGGTTTCCAGAGGCGGGTTTCCAGAGGCCCCCAAAGCTCTGACTGCTGTTTGGGACATCAGCTTCGAAATCTCTCTGGAATGTTTGAGGTCTGTTCATGGTGATCTGCAGAACTTGTGGTCAGGCCTGATTCTAGTACAGTTGCCTTCTGAAACTCGTCAATGACCCGACTCACTTCAGGACCTCCTGTCCAATGCCCTCTCCAAGTTCTATGAAGACGTGGTAGAACTCCCTCTTGTGGTGACGCTTTTCTCATGGGGTGTTTTAGGTTAAAGATCTTTCGATGGTGTTTCTCTCTTTGCGGAGTGCAGCCAGTTCTTCAGCTATAACGGCAACTGTTTGTGGCTGTAAAACATTCAGAACGATTTTTGAGCATTGTTTTTCTCAAGATTTTGCCGCCATGGCTGATCACACTGATAGCGCGCTATTTCTGGCAGTGTTGGAGATTTTTCTTGGGTAGAGTGACGATGAGAAATGGAATCACTGGCGTGCCCTACGCCCTTCCTCAGTGTAACAGATTTTGCTGTAGGTGGCGTTAACGACAGCAATAACGGACCTCCGCAATGTTTCAAAAGTTCTGCCGAGATGCTGTCGATGCCTGCACTCCTCCTCACTGGATCTGGATCTGGAACATAACGTCGCAGGAGCCAGTCAACGGCTATAAACACGACGGAACAGGGAGAGCGCAAAAATAGTTTAAAAATAGTTTTAAAAGCCACCACTTTGTCCTAACAATCTTCTACTGGGTTCAGGTCTCAGTGAGTAGCCACAACAGGTATCTACAGGTTTATAAAAAAAAAAAAAAAAAAAACTCTACTGCTGTCAAGATGTTAGTAGGCAGGCGATGTAGATCTGCCAAGTGCTGATGTAAAGGCATTGGCAGAGCCTGCACTGACGATATCCTCCCCTAGATGATTCCAGTCCATCACTGTCCGCACGAAGAAGGAGTGGGTGTACTGACTTGTGTTACAGACAGGTAGTTTGAAGCCGCGAGTGTTTCTGACCACGCGGTGTTCTGTAATATTGGAGACTTCGAAGTCCTCATACTTGGGGGGTCGTGTCCGTCTGCGGCCAGCACTCACAGGGGTCAGGAAGTTTTTTGGGGGGAATGGCATTTCGATGATTTCACTGCAGCTACGGGGCTTCCTCACAGAGTACTGGGAAGCCTCCCTCGTTTGATGAATCCTGTACTGATCTCCCTTTGCTCTGCTTGTCGTGCACTTTCTTACGATGTCTTCTACCTGAACGAGACAGGCGCCATCTTCATCCTGAGTGATGTTCACTTTACATTGTTTTTGTTTGGTTCTATCTTTTACAGTCTTCGAAGCTTCATTTGTGTGTGTGTGTGTGTGTGTGTGTGTGTGTGTGTGTGTGTGTGTGTGTGTGTTATTTATTTTTTTTTTTTTTATCTCGATTCACAGGGCTTCGAGGTTTTCTCACAACGGTAGCAGTGCGGGAGATTTCGCTTCCCAAAGGTCGCGTGGAACTGTTCACCGGAAGCCGGTATTTTTAAATCTGTCAAGATCGACCTTCAGACGGCTGTTTCTTGTGCTTGAAACGTACTCAAAATTCATCATGACATGGTCTTGGTCACTATGAACATCGGTTTTTGAAAATGCCCTCGTTTTGGTGGTGTGTGTGGTGTGTGTGTGTGTGTGTGTGTGTGTGTGTGTGTGTGTGTGTTTCCCCTACTGATGTCAATAAAACAACGCTGTGTTCAAACTGTCTGCAAACATCTTGATGGGACAGAAACTCTTGAGTGGGAAGCGGTAAGAAAAGAAAAATGTCAACAGAGAGCCCACAATTTGCTCTGTTTCTCCAAACCAAGTGAAACGAATTCATGTGTACACACACTGGTAAAAACGATCATCTGCGAACGATGATAAGAGTCTACATTTAGTCCTGTATCGGCGGACACCATAAAATTTGCGCTCATATGAACGAAGGCACAAATCAAATAAACGTGAGGACGTGTACACTCACATGGAATCCACCGCGAGTACCGTATAACTGAGGAGGTGGGGAGAGGGGGGGGGGGGGGAGGAGGTGCAGTTTCAGTTTTATCACCGATAGTGCATCCGACCGCGCAGGGCCCTTCTGGTAAAGCCACCACTACACAGTATGCAAAAAGTCTCTTCCTTCCCTCACCCTTCCACCTCCGGTCTCTCCCTCCCCACCTCCCACCAAAAGAAAGATAACGGAAAGAGCGAAGGAAAGGAAGGAAGGAAAGAATGGAAGAAGGAAGGAAAGGAAGAAAGAAGGA
>CM065748.1:23144910-23209910 GCA_033310375.1 Conus canariensis
TATTGGACAGGGAGCTAACGAGCAGGGGAAGGTTGAGCATGGGGAGTATTGGACAGGGAGCTACGAGCAGGGGAAGGTTGAGCATGGGGAGTATTGGACAGGGGAGCTAACGAGCAGGGGGAAGGTTGAGCATGGGGAGTATTGGACAGGGGAGCAAACGAGCAGGGGAAGGTTGAGCATGGGAGTATTGGACAGGGGAGCTAACGAGCAGGGGAAGGTTGAGCATGGGGAGTATTGGACAGGGGAAGGTTGAGCATGGGGAATATTGGACAGGGGAAGGTTGAGCATGGGGAATATTGGACAGGGGAAGGTTGAGCATGGGGAATATTGGACAGGGGAAGGTTGAGCATGGGGAATATTGGACAGGGGAAGGTTGAGCATAGGCAATATTGGACAGGGGAAGGTTGAGCATGGGAATATTGGACAGGGGAGCTAACGAGCTGGGGGAAGGTTGAGCATGGGGAGTACTGGACAGGGGAGCTAACGAGCAGGGGGAGTACTGAGCAGCAACAAGTACGTGGAGTATCAAGCAGGGGGGTCTGGAGCATGGGGAGTATGAAGCCGGGCGAATATCGAGCTGGGGACCAGCTGCCGTGGCGAAGTGGTTAGCGTCACCGGCTCCCGGTTGGGAGGTCGTGGGTTCGATTCCCATCAGAATCATGTGGGATTTTTCTTCCCCGACCGGCTCCTGCCCAGAGTGGAGTTTGCTACGCACTCAGTTGGGAAGACTGGGACCACACAGTCGAGTTTCATCCACTTAATGGATGCTTCTCCGAGAGTGTTGCTCAAATTTCCTGACCAACACTGCAGGTGTCTGCATCTCTCGGGCCTGGTTGACGCCGGGATGGATTATGAAAGGAAGCATAGAGTACAGCCCTGTCATGTAGTCTCAGACCGGGATGGAAATCTGTAGCATCATCTTCATCATCCTCATCGGTCAGCATAAAAAAATGTCCAAAATTCTGTGGCCCTTCACGCCCTGCTGTCATGGTGACCTCAGTTTCGATGTCCTCTCCACGTCTGTGGCCTTGGTTTGGCTCCGTCGGGGTCACCGGTATCGGCGAGTCCATGGGGGCTGTCGTTGGACAGACGTGGTGGCGCCCTCCGGGGGGACAGCTCACTCACGCCGGCTCCGCGACTAAACAATTATTGTCGTCAGTAGGGGGCTTAGTAGGTGGTGTCCTGCATATGTTGGATCAGAACAGGCGCCACTGAACACCACCGAAGTGACCGGTGGGTTGCCTCTTGACGACTTGATATTGGCTGCTCCCTGTGGATTGTTGGTGCCGGGGCTGTGGCGGGACTGACCGGGCTGTAGCTGTAGACGGAGTGTCAGAATGAGCGGCATGGGTGCACTGCCACTGGGGTGGCACAGAAGATGGGACAGAAAAAAAAAGAAGAAAAAACAAACAAACAAATATTGAGCAGGGGGAGCATAGAGCCAGGGGAATATCGAGCATGGGGAGTATGGAGCCAGGGGAATATCGAGCAGGGGGAGTATGGAGCCAGGGGAATATCGCGCAGGGGGAGTATGGAGCCAGGGAATATCGCGCAGGGGGAGTATGGAGCCAGGGGAATATCGAGCAGGGGGGGGAGGGGGGGGGGGTATGGAGCCAGGGGAATATCGAGCAGGGGGGATAGCCAGCTGGAGGAATATTGAGCAGAGGGAGTATCCAGCAGGAGGAATATTGAGCAGGGGGAGTATGGCGCATGGGAAGAATCAAGCAGGGGGGAGTATGGAGCTGAGGGAATATCGAGCGGGCGGAGTATTCTCTGCTTTCCCACAGCCCTGGCGCCGGCAATCCACAGGGAACAGTCAGTGTTATGAGACAACCCCAAAAAGGAAACTGCACTGCTGCTGAGTTACTTCGATGGTGTTCAGTAGTGCCCATTCTAACATACGCAGGACACCGCCTATTAGGCCCCCAACTGATCACAATATTTGCTTCGTTGCAGAGCCAGTGTGATTGAGTTCTCTCTCCATGAATTTGCCGATACCGGTGACCCCACAGAGCCAAATCATAGATATGGACCTGGAGTGGTAATCGTAACCGCTGTCATCATGAGAAAAGGGCATGAAGGGCCATATAATTTGTGTCATTTGATGAGGATGAGGATGAGGATGGTGAAGATGACGGAACGACCTTCCATTCCGGTCTGAGTCTGCATGACAGGGCCGTCCTCTATGCTTCTTTTCATAATATTTCCTGACATCAACTAGGCCCGAGAGATGCAGACACCTGCAGCGTTAGCCAGGGAGGTTGAGCAACTCTCAGAGATGCATCCATTAAGTGGACACAACTCGACTGTGTGGTCCCAGTCTTTATAATTGAGCCCACAACAAACTAAATTCTGGGTAGATTAGGGGGAAAAAAAAATCCCGCAAATCAATGGCTATGACGGAAATTGAACCCACGACCCCCCAGCCGGGAATAAACCGCTTCGTCATAGCGGCTGGTAGAATAGATAAACTACTTAGTATTGCCGATACTCCGATTTTCTTTTTGCTCTTCCCTTTCTCCCGATTTCCCTTTCAAGTTTCCGCGATGCAGTGAGGAATTCCTTGATACCCGTGCTTTCCTCCAGATCCAATAGTTTTCGTCAGGGAAAAAAAAAAAAAGAAGAAGAAGAAAAAAAAATTTGTGATCATCGGAGAAAACAGTTGTAATTCAAGGAAAGCAGGGGAAACGGCTGTGATCCTGAGGGTAGCAACAGCTGGATGGTTCCCAGAGTGATAAAGGACTGCTGAAGACCTTGCGTGTTGTTGCAGGTGCCCGCCAGTCCAAGACGTCATAGAGATTATTATAGAGATGGTCAGCAGCGCAGGAGGCTTAAGACTGAAGTCTGGTGGGATCCTCATGAGAAAAGTCAAAGTCTACTGAGGAGTGGAGGCACAGAGTAGTTTCAAATTGGACCGAGACAGAATGATGATCTGAGGCGAGGGTGAGACTGGCTGACACAGAATCCACAATGCTGTCGTTAGGATGAACATCCCACTCAAGGATGTGACTGGTTGTGTCGGCTGGTGTACCAACCAGTCTAAAGACTCAAACAGGCTCATCAGGTGTGCAGTGTAAGTATTGGAAGGATTGTCTCAGTGAAAATCAAAGTCAATTGAACAGCCTTTTAAAGAGTTTATCCGTTCCAAAAGATCAGGAAATTCATCAGAGAAAAGCGAGTCTTCCAGTTTATTTACCTGGAGGCTGTCAGTAGCGACACAAAAAAATATGGAGTGACATTCAAGGCATTGACAGTATGAGGTGTTGCCGCTCAAAAGAAACTTGCTGAAATGGGGGAAAAAAAGATGGTTGTGATCAGAGACAAGTCATTTTCTGAGACAACAAAAGCTATTCCGCCACCATATGAAGACCATGGAAAGCTATGGATCACATGGCCTGGTGGTGACCAGTACTTGCACTTGGCATCATCACCATTGGGTTGGAGCCACAATATTGCTGATGGTACATTGCGACATTTTGAAGTACTATTGCTAATGATACATTGCGACATATTGTAACACTATTGCTAATGATACATTGTGACATATTGCCATACTATTGCTAATGATACATTGTGACATATTGCCATACTATTGCTAATGATACATTGTGACATGTTGAAATACTCTTGCTAATGATACATTGCCACAAATTGCAACACTATTGCTAATGATACATTGCGACATGTTGAAATACTCTTGCTAATGATACATTGCCACATATTGCAACACTCTTGCTAATGATACATTGCGACATGTTGAAATACTCTTGCTAATGATACATTGCCACATACTGCAACACTCTTGCTAATGATACATTGCCGCATATTGCAACACTATGGCTAACGATACATTGTGACATATTGCAGTACTATTGCCAATGATACATTGCGACATATTGCAACACTATTGCCAATGATACATTGTGACATATTGCCATACCATTGCTAATGACAGGGTCAGTGGTCGCTGCCTTCTTCTCTTTCTCCACAACAGACTGTGTATGTTTGTTCTTCTGCTTTAATGCACACCCTACTCCTGAGGATGTTGTTCCTACACGAGGATGAGCTATATGGATATTTGACTTCCTATTAAAGATAAAATTTCTAGAGCATCTCACAGTTCTAGACGTAGAATGGAAACAGAGAAAAGTTTTAGGACTTATTAAAACACACACACACACACACACACACACACACACACACACACGCACACATGTACACATACATATGCACAGACAGAGAGAGAATCTAAAACATATTATCCACTGCATGTCTCACACGCATTTACACAAAATAAAAACTGACACTGCTATTCCCACAAGTCGTCGGTTCGTTCCCTCGCTTTATTCACACTTGTCATCAAAAACACACAACAGCAAGCAAACCTAGACCATGGCAACACAGAACTAACAATAACGGCAATAAATATGAAACATAACATCACAAAGCGTACAAAGACTATACAACGCTAGAACACTGATTTCTGAGGCAGAAGAACAAGAAACAGAACTGAGAGACTAGGGTCAAGTACGGAGGATGAAGGTGGAGTGAGGAGTGGAAGGCTGGGAGGTTGTGTGGGGGAGGGGAGGAATGCGGGAGGGGGGAGTCAGGAAAATTCAGGCAAACTTTAACGTAAGCAAACACACCTGTTAAATCAGGAAAACAATGCAAACAAACGAAAACAAATCACAGTTATATTTGCAACGGTTTATCTGTGTATATTGCAGAACCAAATGTCAGTAGGCACGACATCAAAATCAATTAATTTCAAATCAACCAACGACAACTGAAAAGTTAAACAGAAACATTTCATGTTAGCAGTCAAAGCTTTCGAATGAAAAAAAAAAAACACAGCTATACTGAGAAGAACGTAGATAACTTAAAGGTGTAAACATTTCAGAATTCCTTGATCAGTGAATTCCTTTGTCGTTAAAACACCATTTTGAAAAATACAATCCACCTATTAATAATGATTAACAACCATAGTAATATCAACAAAGCTTAGACAGAGAAAGAGAGAAGAGAGAGAGAGAGAGAGAGAGAGAGAGAGAGAGAGAGAGAGAGAGAGAGAAGACCAAATAAGCACAACAAAGACAAAGATACAAACAAAAAAAGGTAGGAAAACACGGAAATCTGGTCTTTTGACTGCAAACAAATCATCAGCACACACAACACCAGCACAACAAAAACCTAACAACAACAAAGCAAAGGAATGATAAACAGATATGCTGTTGTCGTTTGTTCATTTTCTTTTTTTTTTCTTTTTTTTTTCAATCAGTTAAAATGAACACATCGTGGCTGGTCTAAAAAAAATCGACCACTGTCTGAGATTGAACGAGTAAAATTGGACAACACAGAATCATACATCTGATACCAAAACACTGACATCAAAAATAGAAGTAATGTCCACATGAACATGAGAAAGAACATACATGTTCATCCAGGATGACTTTTTCCAACTTTTATACAAGAACAGTTGAAGTCAGAAGAACCGAATCCCCTACTGAGGGACTCAGTGGACGCACTGAAGGGCAGTTGACTTCCATTGAAGCTACTGCTCACAACAGTGGATGGACCACCTTAATTTTGTGTGTGTGTGTGTGTGTGTGTGTGTGTGTGTGTGTGTGTGTGTGTGTGTGTCTCCTTTCAATGAACATCGTGTTTTTAAACAACACATTGATGGCTTCGGAAGAAAACAAAGACCATCTACCACCCCTTCCCTCACCCTATAAACATAAATTCCCTCCCTTTTTAAAGGCATCTTGTTCCCCCCTTCCCACCCACTGGCCCCACCTTCCTCTCTCTCTCTCTTTTTTCTCTTCGTTCTTCTTTCATGTCTGTCCTCCATCATCCTGTTGATGTTTTGACATTAACAACCAGGGGGAAATTCTGGTGGTGACATAGGCTGCTGCCTGCATGGTCAATCTCATTCAGTTAAGATGAGTGAGGAAGATGAGGGGGGCAGGGGCAGGGAGGGGGGAGGGGGCTTTGTGGGATGGAGATGGGGAGGTTGGTAGAGGAGAGAGGGGACCAGGACCCAGGGCGGTGACATTTGAAATCAGAAATCCGAAGTGTCCCAGTGCAGGGAACGTGTGTGTGTGTGTGTGTGTGTGTGTGTGTGTGTGTGTGTGTGTGTGAGTGTGTGTGTGAGTGTGGGTGTGTGTATGTGTGTGTGAGTGTGTGTGTGTGTGAGTGTATGTGAGTGTGAGTGTGTGTGTGTGTGTGTGTGTGTGTGTGTGTGTGTGTTCTACAATGTCTTCGTCTTCTGCCCGATTCCGAGGACTGAAACAAACCTTTCAGTCACTGCAAACAAACCAAGACACAAACATCCGTATAAAAAATGCTGGACAGTAAAACCATAGCTGCCCACCTTCAGAGTCAAAATGCAGGAACCAGATGCTGAATAGGCTGGGGATGGGCTGAACAAGGGGCGGTCTGGCTTTCGACAGAAGCATCTTCTTTCTCCCCCTACTGCTTCAGCCTGACCAATGTGGGGTTTCAAAAGAAAACACATTTTCCACTACATATAATAGCCCCATTCACTAAACATCATTTGGACTTAATTCTGCAAGACTTTATCAGACCTATTAAAAAAAAATGACCCCCAATTCCCAAGTTTTTTGACAGAAGTTATGGATACTTATACAAGATTGGACATTTCTGGAATTATTTCTAAAATAGGGATACTCAAGAAAAATTCTGAGGCGCTGGCAGCTACGTTAAAAACTTAAATACACAACACCGTCTGTTCTGTACTGTGTATTAAGTAAGGATAACTGTGTACTCTGTTTAATGCCTCTGTTAGTATTTTGGCTCTTTTCATGTACATCAGATTTAGTCCTCAACAAAGACTTTTGGCTCCTTTTCTGTATGCTAGATTTACCCCACAACAAAAAACTTCTGCAAAATGTCTTTGACGATGCTCAGAAAATTTTAAAATAGAAAAAATAAAAAAAAGAACAAAAATCTACATTTCGGTCATAGACCGTCTTCATGACTTGTGACATGAAAAGAAAAACAAATAAATACATTTATGCAATGACACACGAAAACGTATACGTAAACGGACGATTACATGTTTAAAGGTGTGTGTGTGTGTGTGTGTATGTATGCGCGAACGCGCGCGCGCGCGCGCGTGTGTGTGTGTGTGTGTGTGTGTGTGTGTGTGTGTGTGTGCGCGCACATGCATGTGTGTGTGTGTGTGTGTGTGATGGGGAACAGGAAAAAGAGAGGCAGATAGAGGGAAAAGGCAAACAGAACTAGAGAGAGAGAAAAGAGAGCGGTAGAGGAGGAGTCTTATGCTTGGAAGGGGGCACTTGAGAGTGTGTAAAAGAAAGGGAGAGAGTGGTAGAAGAGGAGTCTCAAGCTTGAAAGGGGGCGCTTGGGGGGGGGGGGGGGGGGGGGGTGTATGAGCAAAAAAAAAACCACAAGAAAAACACACACATACAGGAGTGGGGGGTGGAGGGGGGGTAATGGGGTGTTGGGTGGAAACTCCTATAAAAGAAGTATAGGTGCATATGGACTGTTCACATGTGTATGTGTCTACAAGTGTGCATACCTGGATGATAGAGATAGTGTTTGGGGGGTATATATTATGCTCTACATGTTATGTTATAAATATGCTATATAATTATGTACATGGGGTGTGAATGTAAATATGGTGGGATGGGGCAATTAGGGAAGGGGGTGTACAGAGAAAGGGATGGAGAAGAGGTCGAGGGAAAGGAACATGTGGGCAAAGAGCTGGAATAATTCAAACTAAAAAAAAGTCAGATGTGGGAGTCGAGTCCATCAGGGATTGTGGTGCCAAGGCGAGAGATGATCCTGGACTCCATGAATTTTCTTTCTGGAAATGAGGAGTGGTTTTGCCAAACAGTGGTTTTGCCAAACAGCAGTGACGGAAATACGGGTTTGGCTATGGCAATCAGCGTTGAAATGAATCCCCACTGGTGTTGGATGAGACGACTGGATGGCTCTGAGGCGTTCCACAAAGTGTTCATTGAGGGTATGATATGGTTCCCCAAAGTACAACTTTGAGCAGAGGCTACATCTCAGTACATACACCAAGTTGGTGGACTGTCAGGTGAAATGCGATTGGACACCGGATTTTCCTTTTGGGCCAGTGATGCTGTGGATGTTGGCAATCAAAGTGCAGGTTTTACATCCAGGCTGATTGCATGGGTAATTTCCGGCTGCGGAGTTGGTGTTTTTACAGAACTTGGTTTGTACCAGGCGGTCGCGAAGGTTTTTGTCTCTCTTGTAGGCGATGAGGGCAGGTTTTGGGAAGATCGATTTCAGCTTTGGAGCAGATTGTAAGATTTTGAAATGGCGTAAGAGGACGTTTTTGACAGGAATATTATGGGAGTGGTAGATAAGTCAATGAAATACTGTCTTTGTTGTCTGCATCAGGTTTGGACATGAAGGCTTCTGACCGGAAGACAGAGTTTGCTCGAACAAGAGCCTCTTGAACAACGGTATGCGGATACCCACGTGTCTTGAAAAAGGATGCCATGTCCACTGCCTTTGCTTCAAAGTCCTGGTCATCACTGCACAGGTGCCGGTGACGTAGGGACTGGGAGAAGGGAATGTTGTCCTTTGCAGCGCATTTTTTTTTTCTTTTTCTTTTTTAAAATATTCTGAGCATCCTCAAAGACATTTTGCATTGTTCACAGAAGATCTGCGGTCATATATCTGTATATTAAAAAATACTTTTGGCTCCTTTTGTGTCCACCAGATTTATCCCTCAACGAAGATTCTCCCCTTTTCATCAAACAAATATTTAAGCATTCCTAAAGATCTAGATCTCCCTCAATTCACTGATAAACTGTGTTGGGATAACTCATTCATTGATAAACTGTGTTGGGGTAACTTATGTGGCATGGCAAATTCACGGATGTAGTAACAAGCAGCAGACAAAACAAATGATAGCAGCTGCACACAGCAACAATGTAGTTAAGAAAAAAAAGAAAGAGTTCAATACAATAGTTAAGAAAGAAAAGAAAGAGTTCAATACAATGTAGGAAAAAAACCCACTGCCTGAACACAGCTTGCGTTAGGATGGGGGAGGGGTGGGGGTAAGGTGGTGAAAGTGCAGAATGGGGAGAGAAAACTTGACAGCAGCAGTTAATGACTAAATCTGTAATGTGCACCTTCTCTGTTGTCTACACAACACCACAGTTACCTTTAGGGGAAAAAAAGACCATTCTGACAAGGTGAGTGGGTTTGTGTCATATCAAAGTCTGCTTTAGGCAATCATTCAATTCCTTTTCAAGGTGAGGGTGCACACAGGTGCACACACACACACACACACACACAGCTCTGAGATACTGGGCAGAACACCTGAAACTCACACCTGCTTCCATGAGTTCTGAAACCAGTCTTCTCTAATCTCTTTAAATGGAAACACAAATGTCTTGGGCAAAGTCTGCAGTCGACCACAGCGACTTTGTCGACCCCTTCAACCCCCACAAAACATTCCTGAAAATGTACTAGACTAGACCAGGTCTAGTAATTGGTGGCATCAAAGACGGAACAGGACTGCAAAATGTGGGGCTAGGGTCTGCGGCCCAGTTCTGCACTGGCATTCTGTACTACTATGCTGCCTGCCTTCAACAGTTTTTCTTTTTTGCTGTTTTATTGTCCAAGATGCCACAGCGGGAGGGAAGAGTGCACAGCGACACCCACTACTGGCTTCACACCACAACTCTTATATAATGGGAAATCAGCAACTCTTGCACCCTGGAGGTGGCGATACTCTGGAAGAGTTGTCTTTCTTGGAAAAATCTTAAATAAATGTTAGCGAACCGCTAAGAGAAACGTGGACAAACGAGTCACTAGACAAAACATGACGCATTTCAACCACTTAGGTCTTCTTCAGGCAAGACACAAACAAACAGGACAATGAAAATGAACGAGTTCGTCACTTGGCTTGAGCTCTTCAGCACAAGGTAGGCGTTGTCTTTCTTGGGCGCAGGCTTTATGATATGTATCTACCAATCTATCTTAAGAACAGAAACAATGCTCCACAACAGTATTTGACTGTCTGCAGTGACTACTACATTTTTTTCTACAAGGTGCAGAACCTGAGATCCCCAAGAGAGCATGATGACTATGCTACATATTCTGTCTTAAACATAAATTGCAAAAAGAAATCACATAGGTCTGCGACACATGACCGAGTTCATGCACATCAGATCAGAGATCTTCTAGACAGAGTGCCACAAAGCATGCTCAAACAAAAGTACATCACTCAGACTCCTGTCCTAACCATTTTGATGATGGACTCAGTAGTGCTCTGCCTCTCTTGAAATAATCTCTATTGGTACTAAAACTTTTTTGTGCAAACGCAAGCGTTTTTTTTTTCTTCTTCAACCCAGTCTGAAACTTTCTTCATGTCCTAATCTCTGGTTCTGACGACAGCGTGATGCATCGAAATGATTTGACCTCTCACCCTCTCCACTTCAAGGCTCCCAAATCACATGCACACTTTGTGCACATTGCATGCTTTAGAGTTCAAATTCACTTCTTTCATTGTCAAAACATGAGGTTCGCCATTAAGAATACTGTATCTTGCATCTGATCACCCTTCAAAAAGTGGGGGGTGACTTTAGCTTTGGAAAAACGCAGGTGAGCATGGAAGTACAAGTGCACTGCTTCTGTCGTCAGGGTCCGAGTGTTTCTGATACTATGTGATAGGACGTACATCAATGTTGTTGCCATTGCAAAACTGCTAAAAAAAAAGGAAAAGTGGCTATCGTGTTTGCATGACTTTTGCACGCAGCAATCAGTTTTATTGGACAGAAGAAGCTGTCAACAAAATGTTTATGTATAATCTTGACCTGCACACTGATCATTGTACAGAGAAGGTACCTGGTTTTAATCCTTTAAAACGTTCGAAATGGGGTGGATCTACCCGCTACAAATAGACAGCAGAGAGTGAAGCAACACTTTAAACAGTAACAACACAAGAAGCCCTACCTTCCCCTTCATTTTAACTCTTTCATTCCTACTTTTCTATGAACCATTACTTCCTCTTGTTCCTAGATTCTTATAATATGAGTATTCCCTTCATTCCTGGATTTAGAGAAAATAAGAAGAAGTGTAAAGTCAGAACTGCCATGTACGCAGTAGCAAACCGGCCAGAATAGAGCAGCGACCACTTTCCCACGCTATAGGGGCCATCTGGCATCCATTCCATTCATAAACACTGCCCCTCAAGCAACCTGATCACTGACGTGTACCGATGACGCGAGTTGCGTGAAGTTCACAGCGCTTACCGCAAAAACCGATTTTCCAGGCTGCAGGAAGGAGAGGAGGGATTTTGTGCTGCCCGGTTTTCCGGGCTGCAGGAAGGAAGGGCATGATTTCTGCAAACCAGAAAACCGGGTTGTAGGGATGAAAGAGTTAAGACAACCTGCTTGGACCAAGTTCTGCTGAAGCTAATCAAATCACAGGGTCAGCTATGGCAGGCAACTCTTCACAATCTTATTCTTAGGAGGTGGGGTGGAGTGCGGAGGGTGCAGGTTCCTTGTCATAACTATACCAACACTGACTGGGGGAGAAGGATGGGGAGGGGTGGGGGTGGGGGGGGGGGGGAGTATGACTACTCAGCTAGACCAGATGCACTTCTCGATGGCCTGGAATAAAAAACGAAAGGATGTAGCAATGGTTGGTTGTTGGTTTGTGTTTTTTCCCCCTAAGATCAGGTGTTAAGTACAAACCAAGCCAAAGCCTGAACCTAACTCCTAAAAGAAAGAGAGAGAGAGACAGCCAAACAAATTTTCTTCTTTTTTTCTTGTTGAATGCAAACACCACAAAAAGCAATTGTTCACACACACACACACACACACACACAAAACGTATGTGTTTCATTCATTAAAATCACAATTTCAATAAAATATCAACAACAATAAAACTAAGTGATAATTATTTTGTCTGTCACTGTTCATCAGAACAAAACAAATATTTCTCCATATATCCCCCCCCCCCCCCCCCCCCCCACTCCCATCCCACAAAGTCTTTCGAATATAAATACTGAATAGCTTCCCAGGAAATCTTTGCCTTACAATAATAAAAATAACTGTTCATTCTCCACCAAAAAACATAGGGGAGTAGAGAAAGCATGGAAGAGGGAGGACAAGAATTCCGAAGTCGGACGACATGAAACGTGTTTCACAATTTTGGACGGAAAACCAATGTAACAGCACCCTTCTCAGACTGCTTCTGCTCCCCATGGGCCAGACAGAGGTCTGGAGAGGGCTGAATTGATGCCAGCATCGATCCCTCAGCCAGATAATGCCGGTCGCTGGCTGGGATTACCATACATACAAACCACAGGTGCGCATACGACTTGCAGGTACTTGCATTCATACATTCTTGAAGACGACACTGGCAAGCACACATGAATGCATGTTTCCTTGCACATTCACATGCATTCTGAAGAAATGAACTTGCACCTTTTCCAGGCTAGACTGCCTGCGTAGACTGCAGGCATGTAGAAACACACAAGGATATGCGCATAGCCACAACATACACACACACACACCATAAAACACACACAATACTCTCTCTTACAGAAAAAACACACAACAAAAACAGAAAGAAACATGGCTAAGTGCACGCACACGCAAACATACACACACACACAAGCAAATTCTCTCATAATCATTCCATCTCTTACTCACACACACACAACATGCACACACACACACACACACACATAACACACACACATCAAACACCACAACAACACACACACACAAGCAAATTCTCTCATAATCATTCCATCTCTTACTCACACACACACAACATGCACACACAACACACACACACATACACACACACACATCAAACACGCACAAACACACACACACAAGCACACTTACAGAACACACAGCCATTATGAGCATGCTCCCACGTATCTTCTCTCAGACACACACACACACACACACGCTTTCTCTTTTTAGCTATATACTAAAATGGAATGAAGAAGAAAAAAGGAACGGTAAAACAGAAAAAGAAAGTGCTACATATGGACAAAGAAGAAACAAAAGGACAGAAAGGAAGGAGGAGAAAAAGATTTAAAAAAAAAAAAAAGACAACAAGAACAGGTACCAGGAATTAAAATGTGACAGAAAAAAAAAAGAAGAAAATTAGAAACAGCAGAAGTGAAAGCCTTTCAAGAAAGTTTTCATCAATGCCAGAAGAAAGAAAAAAAACAGATGGAAAGACTGAGAGACACACTGTCACAATCGAGATGGGAAAAAAAACAACATAAAAGACAACAGAAGTTGAGAAAATGAAATAGAAACAAACATGTAAACATGGAGAAAAAAAAGGAACTCCCCTCCCTTCCAACCCCCCAGTCCCCCCCCCCCCCCCCCCCCCACCTCCAACATAAAAGACAACAGAAGTTGAGAAAATGAGATGGAAACAAACATGTAAACATGGGGAAAAAAACAAAGGAACTCCCCTCCCTTCCAACCCATCCAGCGCCCCCCCCCCCTCCCCCTCCCCCAACCCCCTGACCCCCCAACCCCGCCCTCAGTCATCAAGGGAAGTCTGGATGAACGACGTCCCCTCCCTCCTTCAAGCCGGCCCTTGGGGGCGTGGTGGTTGGCAGCGGATGACTCACGATACACTCCATGTTGTGAGCCAACGCCATGCTGTGCTGCCGCGCCTCGAACAGGTACTGCTCGCACAGGTGAACCACCTGGTCTGTTGTCAAGGTAACCAGGTCGCCACCACCAGACGGTGCTATTGCTGCTGTTGCTGCTGCTGCTCCGGTGAGGGCGGCAGGGGCCGAGCCGACGGCAAGGAGGTTGTTGCCGTTGCTGTTTTGCGTCTGGCCCAGGCGTTGTCGCAGCTCCGAGTGGAGAGAGCTTAGGATTTTAAAAAAAAGAGGGAAAGGGAATGCAAGTATGAAGGGGAAAGGGGAAGGGCCGCAGGGAGGGAGGATGAGAGGTGAAACACACATGCTGGTTGAGAGAGAGAGGGGAGCAACAGAGAGAGCGAGATGGGGCTGTAGGATAAGACAAAGAGGAAGAGAGAGGTTGCAAGACTTGGAGAGAGAGAGAAAAAGAGAAGGACACTTGCTAGACAGAAGGACAGAGACAGACGGGGCCGAGACAGAGAGAGACAGACAGAGAGGAGGGACAGGGAGTGGGAAGACACACAAAAACAGGAGGGAGGGACAAGGAGGGAAGAACAGTGAGACACAGGAAAAGAAGGTGGGTTGGCGGCGTTGACACGGTTTCAAGAAAAGAAAGCAGGGCAGAGGTCCTGAGTGAGACAGAGAGAGAGAGATGGGGGCAACAAAAGACAATACTACAGGAAGGGGCTAGGGTGTAACAGACCTTCCATTCAGTTAAAAATTCACCTATGAAAAAGGTGGGTATCTCATTCATTAAAATCACAATTACAATAAACAGAAAGGCCCTAAAAGGCAAACCACACTGCAGAATGGACAGCTAGCACTGGCTTCAGAGGTCAACTTCAAACTACCTTGTGGAAAAGTTACAACCAGAAATGAATGTGTACTTATTAATCGGAATCATAGATACATCTTCTAACAAGATAAAAATAAACTCTCCCTGGAACGAAGGCAGCTGAATGAGCTATAAAACCCCTAGCTGACGCAACTGAGCCAGTAATTCACTAGTGGATAGAGATGGTCAAGGGGGGTCTCCAAATAAGACTGAGTACTGAGGTACACTGACAGATTGGTTTAGCTCTCTTCTCTCCCGCCCCTTTTCTATTTTTTTTCCCCGGGGGAGGGGGGGGGAGTGGGGGGGGCAGGGCCCAACTGTCTTGGGTGGTCTTCCTGTGATTGGAATGACGGCAATTGTTTGGACAGGTAAGTACATTAAAGCAGTAAACACCAGCAAAGGAAATTAAAATGATAAGAGTTGAAGAGAATAACAGAAAGCTGATAACTCTTGAACAGAATGTCCAAGTGGGGACACAATGTACACTGTAAGAGTCTATGGCATCCTAACGGAAGAGACAAACAGCAAGAAAGCGTGTGTGTGTGTGTTTGTGTGTATGTGTGTGTGTGTGTGTGTGAGTGTGCGTGCGTGCGTGCGTGCGTGCGTGCGTGCGTGTGTGTAACTGATACAGAAAAATACAACTGAAAAATAAAGAAAATTTCAGCAGACAATTTTTGTATGGGGGAACTTGACTAAAAATTCCATTCCTGAATCTTTCTTCTGCAACTGAAATCATACCACAACACTTAATGCTATCCTGTAATCTCACCTAAATACAAAAAAACAAACAAACAACAAGACAGAATCCATACAATACCTCAGCTTGTTGACAGCGTCTGCGATGTCCCGGCAACGCTGATGGGAATCAAGGAGGGAATGGTGCACCCTCTGCCACCCCCCCCTTTCCTCCATTAGACACCCCTCCGTCACAGACCGCAGCTGCCTCTCCTGCAGGACCTGAGCCTTCAGCTTCTCCACACTGTCGTAGGCCTGTCAGGCACGGGAGGTAAAGCAGTGCTCACACATTTCATCTGCCAGCATCCAAAACCTCATACACTGCTGCCAGTCACTGTGAATAAACACTTATAATCCTGTTTTAGAGAGTACTTATATATTCCCTGTCCTGTGTAAAGATACTTATGCTTAAATCCCACCTCAGATTACCAGAATGTGCTATCGCCCTTCATTAATCTTTTAACTACCAAGCTATTTTGAGCATGTTTGATTTTCAAAGGCACTGGATAAAATAAGGTGCCGTTTTGAACAAAAAGTATCCCCCACCCCCCAAGCCATGCAACTATATAATGAGGTGCTGTTTTAAATAAAAGTTACCCCCCACTCCCAAAGCCATGCAACTCCAAACTGTATATCAGTGACTTTATTTTGATGTGCTTGTGTTGTTTGTGTGTTATCGACGTTCATGACCGCCGGCTGATCCATAGTCAGAGTCATAGCAATATGATGCCTACAGGGTGATCAGTAGTTTTTAAAGGATAACAGCTGATTGCATGTGTATCCAGAACAAACCAAATGCTTATTTTTCCTGTCTCGTTTCCTATCTGTTTTTGAGATTTTTTTTTTTTCCCTCTCGCACTTTCGCTCCTCTTTCATAAGCCATCTAAATATAGAAATTTAATTAATTTGAAATGACAGTAACTCACAAAAATTAGCATGGTCAGCAACCATACAGATGTTCTAGTATGTGCTGCTCTACTGATTCACCTGGACATTCATTCTGCTTCCCTAACTCTGATTTCATTTCCCCTGGGGTCATCAACACCCTTTACGTTAAGACAGAAGGTATGAAGTACCTCCAGACGTTTCCCAGATGTCGAACACTGACACCAGAGCATCTTCCACACCTGTCAAGCCTTGCTCCCCCCACCCCCCCCCCCACCCCACACCCCCTCTCCAGCCCCACCAGCCTGTCCCTGTCCCTCACCTGGTTCAGCTGTATGGCCATCTCCTGCATCTCCCCTTCCAGACGGTCAGCGTAAGCCTGTTCCAGGCTGGACCGGGCGGCAGGAGCCTGGCTGTGCCAGCGGGCAATGGCGTTGGTCATCTTCTTGCGTGGTCCAAACAGTCTGTGGCAACAGAGTTCAGCTGCACTCAAAAGTTTCACTGTTAAATGGAAATGAGAGTACGGCGAAGGTGAGCTGGGGTGATGGCTGAAGTTAAAATTTATCTACAGCAAAGGGAAAGAGTAGGAGAGAGGTTACCCATTCAAACTTTTATGTGATGTTTTGTAGACAAAGGTGCTGTTTTGTTTTGAATGCCAGCAAACTGAAAACAGTGTGACCCTAGATGTAAGACCGTTGTCGACTGGCTGGTGAATCAACCTCTTAATCAATGCCTGCTGAAGAAAAATAAGGACGTCAAAAGGGAAAGCACTTGTTCAAGCCATAAACTGATGACCAACGGAATCTTCATAGGTGGGCTGAAAACAAGCATTACTCAACACCACTAAAGTGATTCAACAGCAGTGCACTGTCCCCTCCAGTGCTTCATGATGACCTGACACTTTCTGCTCCCTGCGGAGCCATGCCAATGGTTTGACAGGACAATCACGGATGTGGCTGTGTGTAGGACAGCCGGAATAGCCCATATGGGAATAATGCCACTGAGAAAGCTCTGGAGCTCAGTCAGCAGAAAAAAATCAATCAAATAAATAAATAAATAGATAAACAAAATAAACTAAAAAGGCCATCAAGTTGACTTAATATGACAGGTTCAAGCAGACCCCAAACCTCAACCTGCTGTCTTTTTAATCTTCATAACAAGCATTCACTCAGTGGCAGTAGAGACCAGTGTCTAGACAAAGTAAGGAGAAAGTTCTACATCAGGTAAAGAAAGTAAACAAAGAAACAAACATTAACTAGAAGGACGCACAGGAGAGTGCAGACCTCCGCCACAGTCGACTGGATCCTGGATCTGCGTTTTGGTCCAGATCCGCAGCACCCCACCACATTATGGGTCTGTCCTTATTCCACTGTCTGTCACGATCAAAAATAACTTCTTTACTTTTTTTTTTGTTTTTTGGCATACTCTTGCCGGACAGATCCGGAATCCATCCTTTAATCTATGGATCCGCATAAAAATGTATTAGGTGCCTCTTCAAGCCACTTTCCATCCTCCCAGCAAGATAATTAACATCAGTTCATCAGTTTTAGCCTAATCATGCCGACAGATAAAGAAGGGAACAGACGCAGGCAAAAATATGGTCCCCCTTACAAACCTCTCTCAATCACTCATTCTATCTTGCATGATACTGTACAGAATTTTCCAATTTTTTCCCAAGTTTGTTTACATTTTTCACTTGCACACGCATCTTCTAATACACACGTCTGGCAACATATCATTCCTTCCACCACTCATCATTGATTCCGATCTCCTTCAGGTCATTGTCGGTCAGGGACAGGAACACCTGCAGGTCCACGTCCTGCTCGGCAAACAGCGCCGCGTACTTCCCCACCCCTAGCTGCTCCAGCAGGGCCGCGAGATCCCGATGACCAGACCCCTCACCATCCCCACCCCCGCCCCCTGGAAAGTCCCGCACCAGCTCCGACAGTCTGCTGTGGGCCTGGCCCCTCCCCGGGCCATCCGACTGGTACCCTGGGGTCGTCGTTGCCGAGGCAGGGCGAGCATTGTGCGTAGAGATCTCTGGGGCGGAATTTTTGCGTGGTAAAGAACCCTGGGTGCCTGAGGGGATGAAGGCAGAGGTGGGATGGGGGTTCAGAGAAGCGTAACCGGGTGGGAGGCATGTCGGGGCCACTGCCGCCACAGGGACTTGACTGTTGCCATGGAAACGCTCTGCAGCATCACTGCCGTCAATGGTGGGGAGCTGGGAGGAGTTGCGGGTAGAGGTGGTGATTGGGTAGCCGGCCTGAGGCCCAGGATTGGTGGGGATGTCGCTCAGACAGCTGACCCGACCGGTTCCTGACCCCAAGTCTTGTCCGCGTCCTCCATACTCCCTGTGAAACGTGGGTGGGGAGTTGGCTGACCTTCGTCGATGGTGCAGTTCTTTACCCTGTGAACCACCATCCCGGTCAGCGACGGACAGCCGTGACAGTCGTGCCTGTGAGTTGCTGCGGCGTTGCGGGTGTGATGGGGCGAGCTGGGACCCCCCGGTGGCAAATTGCATACACCCAGCCATGTTCCCTGGGGCTAAGTCCCCCACAGTTTCACCACTTCCTAAACTTGTAGGGTCAAACATCCGATTCCTGTCCAACAGAACGTTGTCCGAGTACAATTCCGCCGGCACCGCTGAGTCCAGTGCTGAGGAGGCGTCTCCAGAACCATCACTGATGCCTTGTCCTAGGATGTCCGGGAACATCAGGTCACCAAATTGTATATGAAACGGCTGACCGCCGTCGTCATGCGGTTCCTGGAGAACACCCGTGAATGTCACCCCTGGGTCTTTGGCGGGTCGGGGAGGCGAGTCAGGCTCCGACACAGCCTGGCTTTCACAGCTCTCTTCAAGCAGCCCGTGCTGGCTGTTTTCACCGCACTGTTCATGAACATGTGCATCATCTTTGTGGGGAGATGCAACATGGCTGAGGGGCATGCTGTCGGAACACTTCCCTTGAAGGCTGTCTCCGCTCTCCTCGCCCTCTTCCCCTCCTCCTAACATCTCCGCACTTCCTGAGATAACATCACACCTCTCCTCTCTTTCCCCTCTGCTTTCCTCCACGACATCCTCCTTCTCTTCTGTTTCCCCTTCCCCCGAGGTGGGATCTGGTTCTGCATTGGCGTTGTCTTCGGACTGACTAGAGTTATGCACACCGCTGTCATGAAGCACAAATTCGTCACTGTCTGCCGAGTTTTGGCGGCTAAGGCCCAAGGCGGCGATAAGACCCCCGCTGGAGGAGGAGGACGACTTAATGGTGATGGCGCCGGTCTTCGAAAAGGCGTTGCTGTCATCGTTGTAGTCGCAAGAGTCTGCGGAACAAAAGAGTAAACATTTTCAGGAATTAAATATTCAAACAGTATGTACAAGGCCTGTGTATGTTTCTTTTTGTTTGTGAGTGTTTATGCGCTCATGCAGACATGTTTGTGTGTGTGTGTATGTGTGTGTGGGCGTGTGTGTGTGTCTCTGTGTGTGCATCTTGCCTTGTCTATCCACCCTTAAATATGCTCGTCTCTGCATAGGAACAAGCTGGGCTAATAAATCTCACAATGGTATTCCAGCTATGACTGGGATGTTAAACTCCAAGCTTCCTGTTTGTGATGCAAACTCCTGCATCGAAATAGTATGGATAATTGGAATCAAACATGAACTTCTGCAAAACGTGCATACTTCTGAAGAGCTGAAATGAGACGGAAACTACACAGAAAATTACTTCTACAGTGGAAATGTGTCAAAAGTGACCTCCTGAAAACTTTAAAAGCAGGTATCATTACTAGGAGGAAAATCAAGTGCAGCAAGGTCAAATATGTCGAAGACAACTACTTCTTTAAATGAAGCAATCCTTTATCAGGTGGTAAATCTACAAATAAAATAGGACAGCTATGTTCCTGAAAAAAAAACAAGTCTCTAACCTTCCAACATTTGCATATGCAAAGTTGCCATGCAACCTAAGTGACCTGGCTGACAACTAATGAAAAATGGTTATCCCAATTTGCCAGTCCTGAAAACCCATTCTACAAATTTTCCAGGCTGGAAAACATAGGCAAAGGGGGGTGGGAGGTGGGGGGGGGGAGCGGCAGGGAGATGCAGGGGGATGCGGGGGGAAGGGGCTCGGTTCCTTGATCATTATGCTCATCAAGTCAAGACCACTTCCTCTTGTTTTTCATTTTTGACACATCTGCTGAGATACCTTGACTCACGAAATTTCTTGACATCATCAAGATCTTACCTGCCGATACACAAACTACAAAGCAACACGGCAGAGGTCACAAAAGGACAGGTAGTTCTGATGATGCTGAAATCAGGTTTTCACATATCTGAACAGCGATGGCCTTTTGCTGCATGCAGGGCAATTGGTTGTCTGTTATTTACATAAGGAAATCGTCATAAAGAAAACTTAGCCCTTGAAAAAAAAAATCATGAAAAAAAGCAGTTTGCCAAATGTCGAAGAATCCAGACAAAAGGGCCATTTTCAGACTTTTTTTCACTGTCCAGATTTCCAGCCTGACCCTAACAGTGGCACCCCTACAGCCAGTTCTGCCCCGCCTGAGCTAATCAGTACAAAATTTCACTGGGTCTGAAAGGCAATCTTCAGGGTTTTATTTTTAATGGCCTGATTTCTGGCCAGAGTCTGAAAAGTGGCTTCCCTACTTACATAATTCAGAAACTCTACAGAGCATTTAGAAATGTTCATACTTTTCAAACACATACAGAACCATAGCCGTGTAAAAGTGAAAATTAGTGCCATTCTTTCATTGACAAGGTGATAGCTTCATTTACCGCGGGCATGTACAAGCCAGAGCTCAAAGCATGATGGAAAATCCCCAAAAGGCCTGAGAGTTGGCGGAGGGCAAGGGGCAGCAGCAGGTATAAATAAACACCAGGAACTTCCAGTAAGCAGGCTGCGGTGGGATAAAATGTAGGAGGATCAGAAGGAGACAATCCTTATCGGGAGGTAATTCCAGTGAAGATGAACAAAAAAATCAATCTTCCTGAAAATCGTATCTGTAAAGGGAAGGATTTAATTGTTGTTGTGACATAATTCTAGTACAGACAAAGTCAGCAACATCCCAGAGAAGCAAGTACTTAACTGGGAGGCAGTTCTGGTGAAAAAAGCACACAAAAAAAATTCCAGCAAACAATCTTGAAAGGGAGAGAAATCTTTCTAGGGAGTTAAATCTTGTAACAAGAAAGACAACAATGTTCCAGAGAAGCATGTCTTTAGAGAAGGAATTTCTTTATTGGTAGGTAATTCTAATACACAGAAAAAAACTGTTCCAGTGAAGCAAGTCTTTACTGGGGGGGGGGGGGGGGGGGGGGGGTTTACTGGGAGGTAAATGTAAAGCAAAGACAACAGAATACCAGAAAAAAAAGATAACGTTTTGTTAAGTTCAGGGGGAAAACTGTCTTTAGAAAACAGACACAAGTGCAGGCAGAGACTTATTCGTAAAACGACAAATTTCCACTCTGCAGACTAAAGATAAATTTGCTGTCCACTCTAACCTTTGCCACCGGAACTGTCCAGGTGGTAGTCCTCCTGGTTGATGGGCGAGGTGACATCACGATACGACAGGAGGGTCTCCGCCTGCTCCCCTTCCCCTTGAGGGAAGGTCATGTATCCACGTGGTACCACCAGGTCTGAAAACACACACCATCAGCACACCCCTTCATTGCTGCTGTCAGGCCTTCAAATGGTCAGGTCCTAACAACGGTTAGTGCTTCAACACCAGCAAACTGAAGGCTGGAAGGGGATTGTCACTTGCCCAGTAAGCTTGCAAGATGAGCGTCAATAAGCCGTTTATTTTACACATGAGACAAACAGTATTTCCCTCCCCCTCCCCCATCCCAATTTTCACTTTCCTCTTCGAGGTGGAGGGACTACGTCACTAAGTTATAGATATTTTCTATTTCATTTTTTTGGCTGCAATTTTTGGGGCAATAGTGAAAATATGTTTCCACTGACAGAATTCTCCAGAGCAGCAACAAATCTAAAGCCCTGTGGGGTTCTCCTGCTTCTCTGTCTTTTCTGAGCAGACCTGGGTTTTTTTTCTTTTTGACAGAACTAGATGACGTTACAAGAGTCCAAAGGACAGAGGAATGGAGTCTGACACCTCTCTCTCTTATGTCATTATGTACATTTCTTTCCTCATAATCTTATTTTTTTGTAGCATCATCTTCCCTGTCCTCATACTCACCCAGCTACCCCCTGTCTCACTTTGTGTCCATCCTAGCGCTAGTGGTCTACATGCGCCAGCTAGGCCCAAGTAACCAGAATCGGTTGTTTGAGTAGTAATCACCTGATAATCATTTCCTGAACACCAGTGTATTTTGGAAAATTCTCCTATGTTTTTTTTTTTTCCACTGGATAGATTGTTCTTTTAAAGCTGAAGTATTCTCTCTAATCTGAAGATGATTTGCATCTGAGTGTAATTAACACTATCAACACAGACCATGGTTCTGTTCTAGGTGCCCAGTTAACACTGCAGTCACAACACTGACATTCCCCCAGGACACCTGATTTTGACCATTTTTAATTAATTTTCTTTAAAAGCCTAAATCCAACAGTGACTTTATTTTTGTACAGCGAAATAGAGCTATCTTTCATCTTCTTGATGATATATGTTTTAAAAGTCAAAATAACTGTTTTGTTGTTGTTTGACCGAGTTGAAAATGACGCCCTTCAAACAAGGAGCACCGATTCAGTGCTTGAAGATGTCAATGGGTTGGTTGTTTTTTCTCCAAATTAACCAATAAAATTGACTGTTAGCAGCTTGCTAACTGGTATGACATGACATAGGAAAGACTGCATCTGTATGCCGACACCACTGGTTAAAAAACTCTTCCGAAAATTCTGTCGTATTTATTTTTAGAAGACCGTCGCTATCCTTCTCACAACGTGTCCTGAGTGACAAGTCACTTGCCGCGAGTATTTACGCCCCACGTCGCCGAGTGGTAAGTTGGGCACCGCGATCATTCTCGTGGCATGTTGCAAAAAAGTTAAAGCAATTGATACAGCCTGGTGATTTTAAAACCGGCAATATCTTTTGTGACTATATGAACTTAACTTCAGAGTTACTGGCAAGCGTTACTGTCGGGTGAAGTCTGGAAAGTAATGTGGTTTATGAAGTATATTTTGGGGAAAATGGAGTATGAAATATAGTATGTAGTTGCACTGGCTTGAGGCGGCATCAATGTTTGCATCTTTCGATAAGGTCACTCGCCACAGGAGATCCAGCACTGAAGTTGTTGAGTCACTTTGGCAGTGGTCACCAGTGCCAGTTCTGACCTAACATACCATGGACGCTAACTACTGAACTTTGAAGTCCGGCTTGACTGTGGCCTATACAGTAAAGGTTTTCCCGTGGAGTGGAGACCACTACACAAACTTCCGTCAAAAGTCCTCAATAACTTTATCCACACTGAGGACTCTGATGCGAAGTCATCACAGACATGGATGTAGATAGGAACTTGACATACACATCATCATGAGCACAAGATGCGGACGTCCGAAGAATTTGAACAGAAGGTGAAATACAAAAAGTAAGGACAAACCCCTGCTGTTTCACCCACTACAAAAAAAAGCAAAGAAAGAGTCACTGTCACCAGCATTTTCCTGTTTTCAAACCGTCACTTACGAGGGTAGCGCATGGGTTCAGAAGTTCGTGTGCGATCAATCATACGAGCTATGGCCTCTGGTCCGTCTCGTATACTAGGACCTGGAAAATACAGACAGACAATACAACAATTTTTTCTTCAATGAACATAAATATACATGACAAATAGACATGAAAATGGACACAGGTAAACTGCAGGCACCCAGGTAAGCACAGGCCCCAACCAACACCAGATGGATCCTGGATCTTTTCTTTCGATTCAATTCTGCACCCATGGTTTAGCACCAAAATGATGATGATGATGATGATGATGATGATGATGATGATGATGATAATGATGATGACGACGACGATGATGGTGCTACAGAGTTCCATTCCGGCCGGAGTTTACATGACAGGGCTGTAGTCTATGCTCCCTTTCATATTCTGACTCTGCCTCAGCCAGGCCTGAGACATGCAGACATCTGAGTGCTGGTCAGGAAATCTGACGCACAATCATGGAGAAGCATCCAGTAATTGGATGAACTTCAACCGTGTGGTTCGCGTCTTTCCATCTCTGCCCATAGCAAACTCAACTCTGGGTGTGAGCTGGTCAGGATCCAGATCCCACAAATGAACAGACCTGATAGAAAACAAACTCAGAACTTCCCAGACCGCCATCTGTGACGCTAACCACAGTGCTACAATGGCTGGTAAGTATGCAAGTCTGGTTTCAACAAGCTGATGCAGTTCAAGGCAATTGTTAAATGTTTTCACACACACTCTCAGGGTTACCACACACACACAGCTAACATGTGAATCTTACAGAACAAACTGCAAAGGGGCAAAAAGCAAAAGGGGAAGAGCAAGGGGAAGAAAGACAGGTCAAACAAAACCAGAAAAAAACACTAGCTCTCCACATGCCTTCTTTCAAAGACTATAAATCAGGGGAAACAAATGTTACCTTTCGATTTGGCGCGAGATCCTCTCTGATGCTGCGGCCGCTGCCTCTTGTCTACCTCATCTGAAGAACTCAAGTAATCACCCAAACCTGTGGGTGAAGTACACATGTTCAGTTGGTTCTTCTCTCGTTTTGTTGTTGTTTTATTTCAACAATCTTTTCTTTTTCCTGGTGTTATCTTCAGTGCCCTATCAGTGGTGTTACTCCCACACTGCTATTGCATCCTACACAGCTACACGCGGCCTGTCGTAGCCTCAGCACCAGCAGTCTACAAGATTTTCTTCTTCCTCTGTTTATATGCATGTGTTACATGTGCATTTGAAGATTTACAATAAAATATTCCCCTGTAGGGCTTAACTCCAACTTCTGTCATTATAGCACAATCTCAAATAGACATGCATACCAGCAAATTTATTCATTGTATCAGCTGAAGTAATTCCATCAACCTTTACTGTTGTCAGAAAGTTTTACAAAGTTTTGGTCAAAGAATGCTTTAAATCATTCAGACTTACAAGGTTCAAGACAACAACAAAAAAAGAAAAAGAAAAAAAAAGAAGAGAGATAAACCACCCATAAGAAACCTGTGACCTGTACGAACTCATTTGATCACACATCTTGCACACACAAAAAACCCACACAAAAAGTCTTGTCGCTGGAATTCAATGCAAAACTCTACAATCTCTCTTCATGAATGAGAAAAGTACAAAGGTACAAAGTCACTGAGGCAGAGAGAGCCCACACTGTTAGAAAAACAAGTTGGAGACAATCAATTGGTAGGGCAAAAAAAATTAATGAAAGAGCAACGTCTTCTGACTTTTCAAGCTTTCTATGCATAAATCCACTTTCGTCTGGGAACTTCAGTTACAATACTAGAGTATACAACTGCTTAAAAATGATGACCTAACTTAAAAAAGAATATCGGCTACCTTCAAAGCAAGTAAATGTGTCACTTAACTTAACCAAGGCATGCTAACAATGAGCTCCTCATCTTATGACACGTTTTGGCAGATTTAAAAAATTCGGCAGACTTACACAAAATGACCAAAGCATACAAACTATGCATGCTTTTGAAAGTTCATTCTGTTAACTTTTAAAATGTCCACAGAGATCTTTCTTGAGTACTACATGCAAATTACTGCAATTTAAACAAAATAAATGTCACTAAATGGAAAAATGTGAACGCTGCTTGTACTTACTTTAAATTTCTTTTACTCTCCAGATCCAACAACATTTGGAGAAGAATTAAATGATTCTTCCACTAAAAAAATGTTCCTTTGGTCTGATCCTTCATGTAACTCTAGGCTGATTGCCTCTTGAAATGAGATTTGCCTCAATCAGCCATTTTGTTTGGAGAAAAATGACCTCTGGCCTATTTCAAAACAATACTATCTGAGACGAAAAAAAGTACTGTTTTTGGTCTATGGGCAAGAACAGCATACAGTTAAACCATCAAACTAATGGTGTTTGAATTTTCCCTTAGATTCAGGCTCTTCAGTGCATAAAAATAAACTCCACATTCAACCACATTTGCGCAGGGTGCCAAGATCTAAAATTTGACACAAGGCTATTGAGCAAAACCAACATCTTTGATGAAGTTCCTCTCGAAGGCGGATTTACTTAAAGAAACTTTGAAGGGCATTGCATTTGTGGAAAAGTTTGGGGGTAACTTAATCAGGATATAAATGAGCAGACAGACGAAAGAGAGAATCAAAATATGAGCAGAAGAAGCAGAGAACCAAATTTGCTGTTTTGGCTCTAGAGTCAAGACCACAGAGAAGTCTGCAAAGTCAACATTGAGCATTACTATCAGACACAGGAGAAAAGTGAAAGGGTTCAACCAGAAGGCAAAAGAAAGTTATATCAAAACACAGTAAGTGTAAGCATGGGAAGGCACAATCAATTTCAATAAAATTGTAAAACATTTGTTCCATATCTAAGTAAATGAATCATATCACATATAAATCCATGGATTCCCTTCTCTGAATGACAGAAAGTATGAAAGAAAAAGGAGTGTGAACTCTAGAAGTGTCATGTCCACACTCCATCCATCTACATGTGTCAGAAAGGAGTGTTAATTCGATATGTGTCATGTCCACACTCCATTCATCTACATGTGTCAGAAAGGAGTGTTAATTCGATATGTGTCATGTCCACACTCCATCCATCTACATGTGTCAGAAAGGAGTGTTAATTCGATATGTGTCATGTCCACACTCCATTCATCTACATGTGTCAGAAGGAGTGTTAACTCTAGAAGTGTCACGTCCACACTCCATCCATCTACATGTGTCAGATAAGAGTGTCAGCTCTAGAAGTGTCATGTCCACACTCCATCCATCTACATGTGTCATAGTGTGAACTCTAGAAGTGTCATGTCCACACTCCATTCATCTACATGTGTCAGAAAGGAGTGTCAACTCTACAAGTGTCATGTCCACACTCCATTCATCTACATGTGTCAGAAAGGAGTGTCAACTCTAGGAGTGTCATGTCCACACTCCATCCATCTACATGTGTCAGAAAGGAGTGTCAACTCTAGGAGTGTCATGTCCACACTCCATCCATCTACATGTGTCAGATAAGAGTGTCAGCTCTAGAAGTGTCATGTCCACATTCCACTCATCTAAATGTGTCAGAAAGGAGTGTGAACTCTATAGAAGTGTCATGTCCACACTCCATCCATCTACATGTGTCAGAAAGGAGTGTCAACTCTAGGAGTGTCATGTCCACACTCCATCCATCTCCATGTGTCAGAAAGGAGTGTCAACTTTAGGAGTGTCATGTCCACACTTCATCAATCTCCATGTGTCAGAAAGGAGTGTCAACTCTAGGAGTGTCATGTCCACACTCCATTCATCTACATGTGTCAGAAAGGAGTGTCAACTCTAGGAGTGTCATGTCCACACACCATTCATCTACAGGTGTCAGAAAGGAGTGTCAACTCTAGGAGTGTCATGTCCACACTTCATCCATCTACAGGTGTCAGATAGGAGTGTCAACTCTACAAGTGTCATGTCCACACGCCATTCATCTACATGTGTCAGGTGACAAGGACTACAAAGACACATGGATGAAAGTTTCCCAAACAGATTATGAGGCATGGGGCCAAGGGCCATGAGCCGCCCAGACCTTGAGGGGTGCCGAGCAACATAAGCTGAATAAAAACAACCTTCTTGAAGCACTTAGGTGGTCTTTCAGAGGCAACAAAAGTGCTTCAAATTGGGTTTCAGGTACAGTGCAAGGATTAAACCTTGAAAGCTAGTTTTTTTCACTATATGTGTTAATATGTTAACAAATTATTGAAACAGTACTAAAAATCAAATGGGAAAACAACAAAGCCATGAAAATCTACGATTACATTTCTTTTCTTGAATCCTCAGTCTCCAACTTCAAGATATCAAACACAAATCAATGAGTAACAAAAACAGAAGAAAAGAAAACAAGAACAACAAAAACAGATAACAATACTCTATTTTTGTGGCTTTTTCAGAAACATTGACATTTTTTTCTCCTAACATATCGCATCTTTTATTTGGCATTTTCAAAATGGCTGATTTCCGCACCAGATGGAAGACTTTTACCCATGAGAAATAGCACATCCATTTCTTCCTTTTCGGTTTTTCTTTTTTCTGTCCTACCTCTTCTTCCATTACTTTCAGTGGCATACTCTAACACAGGTGACTTTCACACTCTAAAATAGCTGACTTCCACAAACACAGCAATAACTAATTTGTCCGATCACAGTTCCAGTGACAGGAAACCAGAGGGAGCTTGTCACAGGGACACTCACTAGAGTAGACACTGCTCTGTGCCATCTAAAAAATTATACCTTATGGGCGATGGGCACAAGAGAAAATTTGTGGACACTCTGACCTGGTTCTGAGCGCAGGGAGCTGTGGGGCATGGCGTGGTTGTCGATCAGACTGACAATCTTCATGTAGCTGTACATCAGCGCTAGAGTGCGCGCCGTGTCTCCGTTGTATGCTTTGGCGTTCACGTTCACACCCTGAAACAGTCCACCATTGGTTTTTCTTTCTTGTGTGTGTGTGTGTGTGTGTGTGTGTGTGTGTGTGTGTGTGTGTGTGTGTGTGTGTGTGTGTGTGTGTGTGCGTGCGTGTGTGTGCATGTGTGTGTGTCTGTGTGTGTGTGTGTCTGTGTGTGTGTTATAGAACTTTTAGCTGTGTGTGTGCGTCTGTGTGTGTGTGTGTTACAGAACTTTTAGCTATCAACTTACCAGAACAGTCAATTCTGACCTCATGGTGCATTTACACATTCAAGCAGAGCAAAAAGGATACAACTTTTCAAAAAACCAAGACTGGCGAACATGTCTAGAAAATAGGAACCAAAAAAAAAATGTGGCAGATGAAGTAAAGGCAGTGATAATTATTTCTTAAAAATGAGGGGGTCAGACTAGCTGCGAAAAACTTGTTTCTAAAGTTTCAGGGGGTCATGGATACGTTTAGGGGGTCACCACTCATAACTGCTAGAAAATGTAGTGAAAAAAACCACACCTAACCCACACACGCACACACAAACACAAACGCGTGCTCTCACTGGCTCACACACATAAATACATACAGCAAGAGACAGAAATACATACGAAAAGCAGTACTGATAATAAAGTTAATAAAACATTCCATATTGTGTTAAATACTATTTATTCAGATTCATGTTCCAATATTTTTAAAGTGTTATCAACTAAAATGACTAAATGTGAGCACCTACACTATCAGGATTTTAATATTAAACATGATTTGTGGGATGTCCTCTTCGATTATCATCACAGAATTTCCACTACGCGAGCCATTTCCTTCAGTGTTGGAAGATTTTATTGCTGGACCATATTCCAATTGCCATGCGATGATCATTAGAAGCCTGGTGACAAATGATGATAATTTGTGGAACCTCCGACGAAACTATTAAGACTGACCACTCTTGCGCTGTGAGCAACACATTCATACGTCCATAACGAAGCCATTTTAATCATCCGAACTGGTCATGATGCATAAATCGCTCGACTTCTGTTCCATTCGCTGGATTATCACCTGAAAGCCACAGCTGACCCGTCAATTTTGATTCTGAAAAGCCGAAATTCCTTCAGTTTTCAGCTCCAAAAGCTTAACTGAATCACATGATCTTGTGGTCCAATCATGGACTGGGTAGTCTGTTCTGATGACTCTTCTTGGTTTTCAGTAGAGAAGAGTTCTTAAGCAGAAGTTGTTCATCGATTCAGAACTTCTAAAATGATGCAGAAAGTTACGTTTTTAATTTTGATCATGGTGGATAGGATACAAGCACTTGTGCATGACAGTCTGCTTGGAGTTGTAATGCGTACTGGAGAAAATCAATGCATAGCGGTAAATTTTGGTATGTTTTTGAGACGCACTGGCCTGAATTCCTGTGCATCAAATGCGAAGTTTATGCGTCAGAGGCGCACATTTATGCATAAGAATTATCACTGAAAGGAATATGAAAAAAACAGACAAGTCAAAGAGACTGCCTGAAAGGAGACAATTTCTTGTACAGAATTTCTTGCTAGTGGAGACACAGTTTACTCTGAAAGATCCTCTTACATCCCACTGTGGTCATACGTCAGAGGAAAAGGCTGCACATGCAGCAGATCACTCACATGTTGGAGAAAAAGCTGGACAATGATCTCATGGCCCTCTATGGCTGCTTCCATGAAAGGCGTCATGCCTGTACTTGGTTCTCTGTGTGGATGGACAGAACAAAGCATCAACTAAGTGCCATCATCATCATCACATTTGAAAAAGACTTTTCTGGCAATTAATTTCACCTTGAACCATAAGCAGACTTTCACTCCCCCGCATCCTCCTGCACGCAGGCACACCCTCAATATACAGACCTCACACACGCACACTTCCTCCCCAGCCCTCAACACTGCCATCATATTGTATTACATTTACTTTACGGCATAAATCTATAACAACAGATAGAGATTTTTGTGTAAAATTTGGGCTGCCCTTTCTCTGTGGAGAACATGTCACCATAGCGCAGCATCATCCATACTTTTTGTCTGTGTGTGTTTTCATCTGCCAATCAAAGTGGGCTTTCCCACAAGATTTTCTTCAGAAACCAATCACTTGTTACCATCAATGCGTAGTGCATCAACACACAAGACCTCGCTTTAGGATCTCAAGCGAAAAACTGGCACTCTGACCACAATTCAGATCACATCTTAGGGTCCAGTGAAAATGGAGGGACTGGGGGTGGGGTGGGGGTGAGGGGTGGAGGATATCCCAAACAAAATCCAAACCACAGCTCTCTCTTCCAAGGTGAGAAAGCTATCCATTTACATCAAAATCTCCCATTAATAAATGAAAAAAAACTCTGAAAATCAAGGGGGGTCTGGGTCCATGCTACCCCAGAAAAAATGTTTCGAACACAGATGCAAAATATTGCAATCTGACGCTATCTGCCATAAATTTCCGTTTATTTATTATCCTTTGTAATGAGGCATATCATTAATACATATTCATGCCTGATTCCAAGGAAAAATATTTCATTCTCCTCTGCTGTTTTCTGCCCCCTTTGGAACTTCTTTGACTTGAAGAGGTCTGAAAGCATGCAGAATCTGCTTGACTACAGTTAACTTCACAACAGCATAAGACACAGCAGACCGTACATCCTATGGAGGAAGGAGGGTGGGATGGCTGGATGTTGCTTGAAGAATTTACTAAGCAACAAGGGAATACAATGGTATAGCTCACAAATGTTCCTGTCATTGTGTGAGAAAGCGGAGATGGTGGAGTAGTGGTAGAGGGGTCTCAGTTTTGTGCAAAATTTCTTGGAAAACCAAGAAAATCCACAAGCTGCTTTTGACAGGAAAAAAATTCCAATCAGACCAAAAAAAAATTGTTTTTCCCCTGTGGAACAGATCATCCTGTGCCAGTCTATCAAATTTCTTATCGCAGACAGCACAATTTTGCTGAAGAGGATAAATCTAGCAGCAGTATCTGCTCGAGTCACTTCTGGTGTTGTTGCCTTCAGAACTGACTGAAAAACTTTTTGAGGAGTATGACCAAGTGTTGAGCAAACATTCAGGAAAAAAGAGTCTGCAGACTGCAAGAACAACATGCTGGGAGAGGTTTTCATGGAAAACTGTCGATACAGAAATGCATACGTGGCTTTCAAAAGTAGCAGAGGCTGGCCTATAGACACTATACTGACATGCTCCCTTTCCCCCTCCCTATCAGTCCTGTCTCCACTGTGGTCAGATTCAGCTCAAACAACAGCAGGTGTTTTTTCAACATCAGAGCAGTGGGCAGAAGCACAAAGAAATTTGTTCTTCTGCAAAGCCATTGTGGAATGGAATATGCTTACTGAAAACAGATGCAGGTGCAGGCCACCCCCACCCCACCCCCCACAGAAGAGATCCTCTGTGTGTGTGTGTGTGTGTGTGTGTGTGTGTGTGTGTGTGTGTGTGTGTGTGTGCGTGAGGAAGAGAGGATGAGAGAAAAGGGGAGGGGGGGGGGTAAAAGTTGAAAGTATGAATGCAGACACAGAATGAGGGTGGAAGAAGCAGAATAAAAGAGAAATGACATGTTTGTGTTGAAATTCAAAAGAACAAAACCTTGTTTGAAAGGGGCAGGGACGGAGAAAGGGGCGGAAGAAACAAAATGGTGATCATAGTTAACAATAAGGTTTGGATTCTAAGGAGATTATTTTTGTTTATATTTGGAATAGCAAAATTTTTTTTAAAAAAAGAAAAAAGACAGCACCCGATCTGCAGCCTGCTTGAAAAATGGATGCCAGTCTCCAAAAAGCCTTTCCCACCTGCCTATCCTTATACATCTTTCTTTAACATATGCAATATAATACTGATAGATACTGGTCTTTTTTCCTGACAACATTCCTGTCACAGTTGACACAGCATCTATATTTGCTCTCCTCTGGCCTGGCAGAAAGCGGACCAAAGATTTGCCCGTCACACACACACACACACAAACACTGGTTACTTTTTGATAAATGAAATCACAAATGCACAATCTTAAACTTTTTTGTGTGTTTTTAAAAGATTTTAAAAACTACCTTTCAAAAGCAGGTGGAATGATAGTTGTTCGATCAACTGTGCTTACAACATTTTTTTCCTAATTCATCATTCGTATAAGGACTACTTTCTAAGGAGTATCATTCTTTTTTTTCAATCTGAGCAAGACATGTCTGTCAAAAAATCATTTCACATTTTATATCAAATCTGCATTACTTTACATTTCATGTTTTCATTACTGTTTTCCATGCTGATAAATTATTATGATTTGCTAAAAAAAAAACCCACTGCGACTGCCTCTTTCTGATGAGCGCCACCTGCAGCACCAGAAAACATGGAATTCCATATGCGTTGATTATCTACCCCCCAACTCCATCCCTGCTGCATGGCAGAGAAAAGTTCAGTTCAGCCGCTTTTTGTAGAGATGCATAGCAGGGCTACACAGAGATCTGTTTCAATGCTTTGCACAATTCGTCAAACACATGCAATGCATACTTTTTGACAAACCAACTGATCAAAAAGCACTTCTAAATAGCAGTGGTGATTCATATTTATTGCTTTACAGTCAGAAAGTAGCCGTTTTAATCAAGCATTTGCTTGAAGTGGGACCACAATCACAACTCTTATTCTAAGTAATGAGTAAGCTGACTGGTGATGTGCGCTGCCTGGTCGTCAGGTTGTCCCCTGTGAATCAGTTTGTCAAGAGACAATCAAAATGTTATTTTCCGAGAAACTTGAGTTGTGCGGGAGTAAAAAAAATACTGGTAAGGCTACGTGCAACTCAGGTTTGATTCATAAACATGTCCCTACTGAAGTGTATGTCCGGTGAAATGGTGCGAAAATGTGCGATACCTGTTAGACACGTAACATAGTTTGCCATTCTGGATAAGTGATGTGGAACTGAAAAGTCTCAAATAAGTCCATTTTTTGCCGTAAGATCAGGTGACTTCATAGAACCTAAGTCCAAAATTCAAAGCTTGCTTGTGTCACAATGCAGGACAGGTGGAGTCCAAAGATGCCATGGCATGCAGAAGATGGAAACCTCTGAACTAATACAAGCTGTACTAATGAAAGGGCTTGAAAACATGGAGAACAACTCAGGACATGTCACCGTCATGCCTATTCCAAGGGAGCTCACTCCTCAACAGTTACCCCTGTCAATACTTACACAGCATCCATGTTCGCTCTCTGATCCAGAAGAAAGCTGACAAAGTTCTGGTGACCGGAGTAAGTGGCATGGAACAGGGCAGTCCATCCATTCCGGTCTGCTGCCTCCAGTTCTGCCCCTTTCTGTTCAGGTCACAGGAGTTAAAATCATTTCCAACAAGGCTTCTTTCTCTTTTCTTTTCAAAGCAAACACTTCTGACAAATGGAAAAAAAATGGCGACAACTGTACATTTGGAATGTGACTCCAAAGAAATTATGTAAAACTGAACATAAGCATGAATACAAACTTCGTCTACCCCTCCATATCTAACACTATTTGAAACACAGTCATACTATGATCGCACTGACTAAAATTTGTGCAAAAACTCATAATGCAAGACGTTCACATCATGATGGCAAAAATCTCACCCAGTGATTTTCTAATACTGCTACAGACTGTGTAAACTTATTAAAAGATAAAGAACCTGAATTGCCAAATCCCTCTCTTCTTTCCAAATTCCACCAACCCCACCACAAGCTTGACCTCATTCTCCGCTGACCTATCCTCTCTTGACCCTGGCTTCCATTCGCCCCAGCCCTGATGTGGCCCCTTGCGGTCGGCTGGGCTATAAGCAACATTATCTTATCTTATCTTCCATTCACCCCAGGCCAGACCCTCTTCTCATGATTCAATATTAATTTGAGAATCTAGCAGGTGCATGTCAACATGCCGCACACACACACATACACACTTGCTTTTGATAGGATACACTCCTGCACGCCCAACACTTCACCTGTATCAATGATCATGCATGATAAGCACAATGATGGCAGCAACACTTTTCAGCTATACTGTGAAGACAGTTGGCAAAGTGGAAAGGTGAGGAAGAAGAGGGAGGGAGTGGAGGGGGTGGGGGCTGAGAACAAATGATCGCATTCTCTTAAAATGCATCAATTCTTCTTTTTATTTTTTTTTGCTGTCCCAACCTCTGCGCCACCTCAGAGGCAGTGCACCCACGCCGCTCATTCTGACACCCCGTCCACAGCCACAGCCTGGTTGGCCCCGCAGCAGTCCTGGCACCGGCAATCCACAGGGAGCAGTCAATGTCAAGTCGTCAAGAGGCAACCCACCAGAGGAGACACTGCACTGCTGCCGAGTCACTTCGGTGGTGTTCAAGTGGCGCCTGTTCTGATCTAACATATGCAGGACACCACCTACTAAGCCCCCTACTGACCACAATAATTGCTTAGTCGCGGAGCTGGCGTGAGTGAGCTCCCCCTCCGGAGGGCGCCACCACGTCTGTCCAACGACAGCCCCCATGGACTCGCCGATACCGGTGACCCCGATGGAACCAAACCAAGACCACAAACGTGGAGAGGACATCGAAACTGAGGTCACCATGAGAGCAGGGCATGAAGGGCCACTGAATTTGAGACATTTTTTTTCATGCTGATCGATGAGAATGAGGATGATTAAGATGATGCTATGGATTTCCATTTTGGTCTGAGACTACATGACAGGGCTGTACTCTACGCTTCCTTTCATGATATATCCCAGTGTCAACCAGGCCCGAGAGATACAGGCACCTGCAGTGTTGGTCAGGAAATTTGAGCAACACTCTCAGAAACGCATCCATTAAGTGGATGAAACTCGACTGTGTGGTCCCAGTCTTCCCAACTGAGTCTGCAGCAAACTCAACTCTGGGTAGGTGCCGGTCAGGGCAGAAAAACCCAGATGACTCTGATGGGATTCGAACCCATGACCTCCCAGCCAGGAGTCCACGATGCTAACCACTTCACCATGGCGGCTGGTTAAAATGCATCAACTCTATTTCTTTTATCCATAAAAGTCACATTCCTTTAGAAACTGCCAGCAGATGGAAATACTGATGCTTCCAACTTGACTACCAAAAAAAAAAAAAAAAAATTTTTCTGTGGATTTTTTCCCCCTGCTGTGCTGAATTTAGTATCCCTACTAAATGACCTCCGACCCTAGTTAAATAAGAAATGATCACCAACGATAGGCACCGAAGACCGCAGCCTCAACACAGCACAGTGAGCACACTACACACCCACTCACCCTCAGCAGGAAGCGACCCACGCTCTCGTTGCCACAGCTGGCAGCCAGCATGAGAGGGGTCTGCCCCCGCTGGTTCTTCAGGTTGACATTGCAGCCAGCGTCGATCAGCAGGTTCACGATGGCGTCGTGGCCGATGTAGCACGCATACATCAGAGGGGTCCAGCCTCCAATGTTTTTTCGGTCAATCTCCACCTCACCCCTGAAATGAAGGATACTGGGCAATTTAGTGTCTGCCTAAAGGGGTTTGAGAAAAGGGAGCCAACTGATTCCTTGAGATGTAGCACATTCAGTGTTACTTCCACAGTTCAAGGGTTTCTGGAAAGGGAGCCTACCGACTCCTTGAAATGTTCAACAATTCAGTATTTACTTCAACAGTTCAAAGGTTTCAGACAAAGAAGTCTAATGCCTCTCTGAGATGTAGCGCTATCAGTGTCACTTCAATTCAAAGGTTTCAGAAGAGGAACAGTAATCCTTGCAATGAGTCTTACAAAAGGAGGTCAATGACTCCCTGAAACATAAGGCATTCACTGAGTGGGTGAGTGGGTGTGTAGTGTGCTGACAAAGGCCTCTGGATGGAGGCCGAAAGCTTCGCTCCGGCAAAAAACTTTCCTGTGTGAAAAGGTAAAAGACTGTTTAATTACGCATTCACTGTTATGTCTACAGTACAAAGATATTGGTCACAGAAGTCCACTGACTTCCTGAAATGCAAGGTAGTCAACGTTACTCTTACAGTTCATTGGTTTCAGAAAAGGGGACCCAATGACTCTGTGAAGTGTGAATCATTCGGTACAGCCTGAACCAAGGATCGAAGCAGATTGAAACATATCTCCTTAACCAAAATGACATGAACAACTAAATAAATAAAGCAAACAATACTACAGAGTCAAAATTTGTGTCATTTGTTTAAAATTACATTTACCAGGTCAAGAAATTTACAATTTCTTGCTTCTGTGAATTATGCCCTCTCGATGCACAAACACTTTTTGCACCAACTACAGAACCAAAATTCAAATTTCAGATATGGAATGGCCAACAAAGTATACATACATATCAAACAGCATACCAAATGAAACACCAGTCAGTCGTGCTGGACATTATATACATACATATTAAAGTAATAAAGTTTTCATGTTACAGATTTTTGCTGTTTGGCTGTCATTTGTGTCAACGTGGTGACACAAGCTGTACAAATGAAGGACCTCAACCCTATCAAAATCCATACTGTTCTGGCAGCTTTCTACTCAGACTCAAAAGTTTATCACAGCTTTCCACTCAGACTCAAAAGTTTATTACAGCTCTCCACTCAGACTCAAAAGTTTACCACAGCTTTCCACTCAGACTCAAAAGTTTATCACAGCTTTCCACTCAGACTCAAAAGTTTATTACAGCTCTCCACTCAGACTCAAAAGTTTACCACAGCTTTCCACTCAGACTCAAAAGTTTATCACAGCTTTCCACTCAGACTCAAAAGTTTATTACAGCTCTCCACTCAGACTCAAAGTTTACCACAGCTCTCCACTCAAGACTCAAAAGTTTACCACAGCTCTCCACTCAGACTCAAAAGTTTACCACAGCTCTCCACTCAGACTCAAAAGTTTACCACAGCTCTCCACTCAGACTCAAAAGTTTACCACAGCTCTCCACTCAGACTCAAAAGTTTACCACAGCTCTCCACTCAGACTCAAAAGTTTACCACAGCTCTCCACTCAGACTCAAAAGTTTATCCCTTTTCTGCTAGAGCTCTCTCATACACTGGTGAATCTTGCCCTCACTCACTCTCAGTCTCACTAGCACTTGTTCTCCCTTGCTTTGTTTTATTCGCTCTCAGTCTACCATACACGTCTTACACCCCCATATTCATCATGTGGGCAAACAAACATTCAACATCGGGGTACCCTCTCACTAAGAGATGTACAGTGACAAATAAAAAAGAATCGTAAGACAAATTTAGAAAAGTAATATGTCCAGCACCACTGACTAGTGTTTCACTTGGTATGCTGAAACCCAAAGCTCCCTGTGGTTGGATCAACAAATCCAGTTGTTGTTTTTTTTTGAAACCGAAGAGAAAAGCATAGGGCCGACAAGGGAACAAGGAAGATGAGGCAGAAGAAGAAATGTTGCTCGACTGGTTTCAAAATGGGGGTGGCTGCAGGCAGAAATTGAAACAAGAGCAAAAACAAAATTACTGCCCTGCCAAATGAAGAAACAAACAAACTGAAAAACAAACACAAGTTCTGAACTGTTGGTTCTTCTTCGAATGCAAGACAACATTCAAGACAATGAACACTAAGGACAAACAGACAGTCTTTTGTCTCTGATCTGAGCGCAAAATCTGGTTTTGAGTGAACGAATTAAGCTACAGCATGGACCTGAGGTCGAAAGGGAGATAATATAAGTTAAAATACTAATGATAACAAGATAATGAAAAGGATAATGATATGAAAGGGAGACGACATGGATTAAATAAAACTTATAATGATAATAAAATAATGAAAGTAATGGCAATACTAGTACTACTACTAATATTGATAGTATGGTCATATGATAATAACACTAACAATAATCAAAAAACCATTTCAGTCACAATAAGTCACAATAATGATAATCAGAAGAAGAGGAAGGAGAGGAAAGAGAAGATAACTGTTCTCCAGCACTTACCTGGCAATGAGGGTGCGGACACAGTCGTACTGCCCAATGCTGGAAGCTGTGTGGATGTCTAGAGGGATAGGGGTGAAATCCTCACGAATGCTGCTCCATCCTCGCCACACAGACAGGCTCCGTTCCAACAGCTCATTTTCTGATGCTTCATCTGATGCTTCATAGGAGAGTTCCGACATAGTGACCTGTGGCTGTGTGTAGTGTACACCCACACATGCACATGCGCATGCACACACACGCACCACACACACACACACACACACACACATGCAGTAGCACATGCGCACACACACGCACACCCACTCATATACACACCCACATGCATGCACTCACACATACACACGCGCGCACACACACACACACACACACACACACACACACACACACACACACACAAACACACACACACACATTTGCATTTTGATTTGTTTAAGGATATGACTGGATGAAAATGAGCACAGCAAACATGTATGCTGTTTAATAGGCTCAATGCTTAAGTTATTGTTACTGTGTTAAAGACACAAGTTCTAAAAAACTATATTCCTGTACAAGTCTTTCTCAGTTAAATTCTTAGTAACTACAGGATTGGGTCACTATAGTTATTAATTTACATCGATTCAGAGACAAAATATCAACAAAAAATATCACGACTGTAATTTACTAACTGGACACTGATTTCTTTTCCACGAAACCAAATACCTTGGGGTGTACACTATAGGATTTAGCTTTATTTGTCAGTACTAGACTTAAAAGCAATCACTATCACGCATGGCTACAGTTTACTATCGTTTACCGTTTTGCCTCTTTGTGGAATAGGCTGCTTCAGTACTATTTTAGCACCAGTGTTAGCGGCCAGTCATTTGACACCAGACGCAGACACAAGTGTCTCCCTGATGAGTTCCGATCCAGCGGACGAAAGGCCTCGGAGCAGGCAATACAAATATATCTGCCTTCAAAAGGGATTACGATGGTTCCCTTATGCAGCTAGTGAAGAGTTTTCATATCTGTAATATATTTTCTTAATTTCATGTTCCCAGTTTCTCCATCTTCAAATCCCCCCCCCCCCCCCCCCCCCTCCTTAAGTCCAAATCTTTGCCAAGTCATTACTATGAAGACAGTTGAGTTATTGGCCTGCGCTTGTTTTTTCCCCCACTATTAGAATGTTCGTCTATGTATGTATTTGTCTGACTTTATTCAAGTTTAAAAGGCTGTGCCAGTCTTGAATGAAAGTTGCTCTGTGTTAGGTTTTCTTATGGGAGCAAAAGATACCCCACTTGTTTACTGTTTACCATTTGCCTTTGTTGAGTTTGCTGTACCAAATTTTAAAATTACAAGTGCAATTGATCACTAATATATCTTAGGCCCACTTGACTGGTATGGGAGATTTTCCTGAGTCAGCTTCAGAGCAACAAATACCAAAGAGTATAATGATTATTCAGAAAAAAAAAGTCTCTGAACTCATTACTCTGGAGAACAGTCCTGTTCAGATAGCGCAGCTCTGTTTCTATTCACAGAGTATTGATTTACATGACGTGGATGGATGAGACTGTTTTCAAAGGTACTGTTCCTCATCATCATGACCTGCCATCAACCATTATGGTGCAGCGTCAATAGCTTTCTTTAGATCCATTAAGTTGTGGAGAAGGTAAGGTAAGGTAATCTTGCTTATAGCCCAGCCGACCGCAAAGGGCCATATCAGAGCTGTCACTACGTTAAAATCAACTCACAAGTCATGTAAAAAAAAAAATAAAAAAAACTTTCACTCATCTCTTTAAAATACATCTTCTAAAAGCGTACCAGAAACTTTGTTAAAATCTTTCTTCCGTAAAATCCTCTAGCTCAGATGAAAAATGTTGATCTCTTTCAGAAACTCAATGATCACATCAGGTGGGACATCTCTGTACAGGGTTTTCATGGACTCTGCTGTAAAGTGTTTATGTCCCACATCGTGCAAGTCCCAACAATCTAAAAGAATATGTTTCACAGAGAGTGGAACATGATATAGAATGCAACATGGAGCTTCTTCACCTTCTGAAAGATAAGAATGAGTATAAAACGAGTAGCCTGTGTGGAGAAGAACAAATGAAAAGTTTCAAAATGATGACTAGAAAAGGAAATAGTTCTCAAAACATAATCTTTATGTTGTGTTTTTCATTACTAATACTACATTTTACTGAAGCAGAAATAGTTCTTTTTCCCATATTCCACAAAAAAGTCCATTACACAACTGTTTCACAAACTTTGTGCATGCATGTACAGATACACACATGTATGTTTGTACGCTTTCGAAACCCAGTAAGTGGGTTCCTCAGAATTCAAAGTACATTTTTAGCTAGGTTATCATGCATCGAAGGATGCTAAACTTTTAAAAAGTAATTTAAGACTAAAACACTTCATGTAAACAAAATTAGAATAATCTACAATTTCCTTTTTTTTGTACTCCTAGTTCTTATAGAACAGGGAGTACTTTACAATGGGAACGAAGAAATGCTGTCTGTGTCAGTGTGTGTCTGTCTGTCTGTGCGTCTGTCCGTGGTCAAAATGTGTTCCACTCGCTCCAGACAAAACTTCTGGGCCTACCTTTCTGAAAATTTGTACGCATGTTCATTATGGGTCACCGATGATGCCTTATGTTTTATTTTACCAGAATAGCCGTTACTAATGGCTATAACAGCCCTAAACAGTTTTTCTTCTTTATGGAATATCTCAGAAAGTACTTGTATTCAAGATAAACTGGGAGTATGTTTATATGCTTTGCATCTTGTTTCTTTTTTTTACCTTTCACTTTCTTATAACTTGACCCCCTCCCCCCTCCCATAGCCCCATTTTTTTTTCTTGGGGGGGGGGGGGGGGGAGGGGGGTGTCGCTGTCTCTTATCTAGCCCCACTTCAGTAGCACTACCACCATGCATTCATTCCGGCCCCAGTCCACCCTGGCTTGTCCTGTCACAGCCCAGGCTTCAGCAACCCACTGGAAGTGATCAACATCAAGCGGTCATGAGGCAACCCAAAAGAAGAGATTGCACAACTGAGCAGGCACTTCTGTGGTATTCAGTAATGCCTCTTCTGATCAAACATACGCTGGCCACCACCTACTAAGCCACCTACTGATGATACTAACTGCACAGTCTTGGAGCCAGCGTGAGTGTGTGGGTCTATCCAGAGGGCCCACCGCATCTATCCCAAGAGTGAAGACATCCCCATGAAGTGATGAACTTGCCAATACTAGGTACCTCAACACACGCTCCCCCTGGGCACAATTAAGGAAAGGAAAGTGAACTGAGATCACCATGAAAGCATGGCACGAAGGGCCACAGAATTTGACACTTTAATTATGAAAAAAAAAATGATCAATAAGGATGAGGATGCAAAGGAGTTCCATTTCAGTGCTGACAGTGCAAGACAGGGCTGTCCTCTAACGGTCTACTCTTACTTTCATACTGAATCCAGGTATTAACCAGACCTGAGAAATGCAAACTGCTGGAGTGCTGGTCAGAAAATTTAAGCAGCATTTTGACTGAGTATCAGAATATACCCTGTATGTGGATAATCTTGCCTGTTTAGTTCAACTCTTCCAAATCGATCCCATAGCAGATTCAATTCTGGGTAGGAGTCATTCTGGTCAGAAAAAAATACTGTATATAAAAGCTCAAGTATGAATCAAACCCACAACTTCCCAGCCCCGAATCTATAATGTTAACTACTGCCCAACGGTGACTAGTTGGTTGATCGTTCTGGGTTTTTTTGGGTTTTTTTTCTTTAACTCATTCAATCCTGAACAGCACCACAAACCTGCACCCTAGCTATGCTTGGAAGACAGATCTGATGTACTCAAATCAGTATTACTTCAAAACTATGCAAGATACAGTTCTTCAATTTGATACAGCTAAAAAAAAACTTTTCCAGATATTTCAAATTGAAATCAAGTACTTGGCTGGTCTGTCCGTGTAATGATATAACAATCATTTCATTAAATCAAAGTATCAAAAGTCAGAAAGCACATCATGGTAAATGGAATTGTGATCTTGCTATACAGTCACTGGGTAATATATTACTAATAACCATGCAAGTTTTTTTCTCTTGGAAAAATAGTTTTTCAGCCAAAACTGGCAAGGCAGGAGAAACTGCCATGGCTGCAAGCTTGAAGGGTTCAAAGAGTTAATCCTACTCTGTGAACACATTGATCTTTGATTTATAAATGATCTATTTGAAGGTCTAGATCATTTCAGAAATTAACTTTATACGAAAAGCTGCTCTTTAATTCATAACTTACCCATTTGAAGGACTAGATTATTTCAGAAATTCAAATCTGCTTTGCAAAACATTGATACTTAACAATTCATGAATTACCTATTTGAATGCTAGATAGTAGATTATTTCATAAATATCTTCATAATAATATCATGGAACCCCACCCCACTAGAGTTCAGCGACAACTTGTGAACCCACATTGCTTGCTATGCAAACACACAAATAAATGATGCAGTGCACACACACACACCCACACACACACACACACACACACACACACACACCACATAATCACACAAAAACACACACACACATAAACACACACAGTGACACACAGACCCTATATCTCACACGTTTTCCATATCGGGGGGAAGGGGATAATCAAATTTATGATAACTTATAATCTACATTTTTATTTAGCTTCTGAGATATTTAAGCTGTCCTAGAGACAATCAGAAAAAAAAACAATTGCATATAATGTATACCCCTAACTTCTACTTGCCCTCCACAGATAAAGAAACTAATAAAAGTAATGGGCTTTTTTTCTTTTATCAAAAAGTGCCAAAGATGGCATGCTCTACACCTACATGATGCTTGCTTTTAAAAGCAGGACAAATAACAGGAATATAGCATCTGCACTGACCTAATATACTGCATGCAAGCTGCCGACTTGTTGTCTTGAAAGCACCCTGGGAAAACTGTGGGGGAGGTGGGGCTGGGTGAGGAGGAGGGGGATAGAGGAGGAAGGGGAAGGGAGGGGAAGGGGAGGGGAAGCGGAATGTTGAAGTGTGCAGTGAAAAGAGTGAGGACAGAAGTGTAATCGATCTGCCCTAAAGCTCACTGCTCTGTCATCCTTTCACTGATTCAGTCAAAAATTGGCTGTCCAACAGACAAGTGGACAGAGTTTTCCCAAGTTGTAAACCACAGTGCTAAAAAAGTTTAGTCATTTCAGACAATCAGACGGGTCAGTGTTTTGACCTCTGATTTTAAGCAAATCATAATTATGCTCAGCCGACCAATTTGAAAAAAAAACCAACAAAAAAAACCCATCCTATTTCTTTCTTGCTCCACTCTTTACCTAAACTATACTAGGCGGGTGTTCTTTGTTTTTGATTTGTATCCGATGATTGTTATTGGTCAGTTTCATGTTAAAAATGGGGCAACTGTGTTGGGTAACCATGTATACACATAACCATGCTAGGTCTATACATAATAAACACACACACTGTCATTCATGTTGTTTTATTGCCTAAATAACAAGAGAGGCCATATCAGGGCTGTCACCTTTTACACACACACACACACACACACTGCATACGTGTGTGTGTGTGTGTGTGTGTGTGTGTGTGTGTGTGTGTGTGTGTGTGTGTGTGTGTGTGTGCGTGCGTGCCCACACGCGTGTGCGTGCGCGCCCACACGCGCATGCGTGCGCGTGCATGCGCATGAGTATGCATGGATGTAAATCATTACATACATCATTTGAATACCATCAATAACGTAATCTCTGTTTCACTGTGAATGTTTTCAAATTATTGATGAAAGCGCCTGTGACTGAGAGCAATCAAAACGAGAGAGAGACTCGGAGAGCCAGAGAGAGTACGGGTGGGCGGGGAGAAGAGGGGCATGAAAACAACAACAAAGTTACAAAACAACACCTGTACCATTTAACGGTGCACTCTTAATCAGTACAGCCCCATTAAATAGCCAACAGCTTGACGAACGTTGACCCCAAGTCCTTTTGGCCACTTCGTTCAATCATTGGATCATTTGCGGAGGCCACGGTCAGTCACTCAGTGCACTGTTTGTATTACGACTATACTCATACTGCGCACTGAACTTCATAAATTACGTGATAAACTGAAGATATTCAAAAGGACTCACTGTTTCTGGAATCCGCCGTACCTTGAGTGCTTTTCTCCGAAGGTTTAAACGCAAGTTCTAGCACCATCAATTTCTTCAGAGGTACAGTTTGCTCTCGAGTCCGTTCCGAAGCGACGCTGGAACAGTGGAAGAGTTCAAGAGCCCCGCACTCGGCAACTACTTTTAACTTTGCATAATAACGAATGCCACAAAGGAATTCAGCCGGCATAGCGTACGACGCTGGAACATTTTACTTTCGATCCAAACGGGATCTTCGGCATCACATACTGCCGTTCGATGTTGAATACATTTAGCTCGTTTTCGTGTCGTCTGTCCACAGTCCTAATCGGCAGACGGCCATTTTTGTTTTTTCTTTATACCAGCTGACTGGAACCATTTGAAGATTGTTCTCTTTTGGAACTGGCAACAGCTGAATGCATGAAATGACCGACCTCTGCCAACGCGGCTCCTCGCCCACCCCTATCTGTCTTCTCCCACCCCACTCCCACCGCCTTCCCTCCGGATCATCTCCAAAACATTCATCACCCCCCACCACCCGGTGCCCCTTCCCCATCACCCCCTAGAGTTACGTGTTGATGTGTCAGCGAGTCATTGTGTCCGCGTGTCATTGTGTCCGCGTGTCGATGTTTCCGCGTGTCTTCTTCTTCCTTAAAGGCTGGTGCACTCAAAAATGAGTAGGTCACCAGCGCGCATGTTAAAAAAAAAGAGAATGCGACTCAGCCTGCTGGCCCCTGGAGCAAATTTTGGCAACAAGGGGTTGCACGTGATATTTAAAAGGTTTAAGCAATGGCCAGGTTAAGGCCTAGGTAACCATAAAATATATGGGGAAGTTAAAATAGAAAAGTCATTCAATATGCAGATCTCAAGATTGTCTTATCAATTTGATTTTTAAAAGAGACTGCATTTGTGGCAATCTTGATGGCACCCGGCAGTGAGTTCCACAGCCTTACAGAACTAGGATAAAACGAATGTAAATGGCTGTCAATGTTTGATGCAGGTACGGCATAAGATTGACCGCCACTCCTGGTGCTACTTTTATTCAATACTAGTTGTTCCATTGGGATATCAATTAGTTTAGCTCTGCCTTTGAAGAAGGTATTAAGTTTAATAAAGGCTCTTCTCTCCTCTAAGGGTTTCCATTCCAATTTCCTCATGTTCTTCCTAGTATTCCCTTTCTCTCTGAAATGGTTCCCTGTTACGAACCGTGCTGCTCTCTTCTGAATCTTTTCGAGGTTATCAATCTCCTTTAGATTGTAAGGATCCCAGACTGAGCAACTATATTCTAGTACTGGTCTAACCAGTGTTTTATAGCAGTCGCCCTTAACCTTTTGCGGGCAGTCGTTGATGTTCCTGTATAAGAAAGCTAAGATGTTGTTTGCTTTCTTACATACTAAATTGTAATGTTCCTTCCATTTGAGACGACTATCTATAATCACGCCTAAATATTTTGCAGCACTGGTTTCTTTAAGAATAGTATTGTGAATAGAGTATTCTGATCTAGTTGGTGAGCGTTTATTACATAATATGTTATACGCAACACTTGGCACTTCTGGGGATGAAATTCCATTTTCCAAGTTCTTTCCCACTCTTGTAAAGCGTTTAGATCTTCTTGTAGAATGCGTGTATCATTCTTGCTTCTGATTGTTATATATACTAAGCTGTCATCTGCAAAAAGCCTTATAGTAGTTCCAGGAGAGAGATTTCTACTTATGTCATTTATATGAATTAAAAAAACAAGGGCCCCAGAACAGTTCCCTGTGGTACACCTGACAAGACTGGTTTACAATGGGATGACGACCCTTCCGCAATAACTTTCTGCGTTCTCCCAACGAGGAATGATCTAGACCATTTTAGCAAAGAACCGCCAATGCCGATATGTTCTAATTTAAGTAGCAGGCCCTCATGGTCAACCTTATCAAAGGCTTTAGAAAAGTCTAATAAAATTGCATCTATTTGCTGTCTGTTGTTAAGACAGTTATTAAAATCATTGAGAGTTGTTATAAGTTGAGTCTCATAACTCCTTTGCTGTCTAAAACCATGCTGGGCGTTATTTAGAAGTCATATTTGTCCAGATGGTCCATTATGCTACTATGTATTATATGTTCAAGTAATCTTGCTGATATGGATGTAAGAGATACAGGTCTATAGTTCTCTGCTTTTGTTTTGTCACTCTTTTTGAATAAAAGGACAATGCTAGCATCTCGCCATTCATCAGGTATTACTCCCTGGTCCAGTGAGGCTTGGAGAAGCAGTTGGTATACCTCAGTCAATTCATTGGCACATAATTTTAAGGGCTTGCCAGGAATGCCATCAGGACCAGTAGCTTTATTTTCATTGATGTTGGTCAATAACTTAAATACTCCTGCTTTGCTTACTTTGATATTTTGCATTTCAGGAAGCTTATCGTCATCCATTAGTCTAACATTAATTAGAGGCTTGGGATTTGAGAAAACCGAACAAAACTGATTGTTTAGTAAGTTTGCTTTTCCTTCAGGGTCCTGTATTAGGTTATTCTGATTATTTCTCAGGTTTGGAATCCCAATACTGTCCTGTCTCTTACTCCTTATGTAAGACCATAATTTCTTGTTTTGATGATCACCTTCTGAAATCATCGAATTAACATAATTGGAGTGGGCAAGCCTACATTCCTTCTGGCACCTTCTCTTAATATGTTCATACCTAATCAGTAATCTTTCTGAATTAGGGTGTAGTTTCAATTTCTTAAAGAACCGATGTTTCCTTCTCAACAAACGTTTGGTTTTTGTAGTAATCCATGGCTGGTGGTTCTTGCTTGAAGTTATTTTAGTTGGTATGTTGTCATCCATAATAAATTCCAAGTTAGTTTTTATGCACTCCCAAAGATCATTGACATTATCTTTAGCACTATGAGACCTCAAAAAATGACGACTGAAATCATGAGTATCCCTGCGAAATTTTGGTAAGTCTGCTTGGTTACAGAGTCTGGTGGTACGTTTAGGGGGTTTTATTCGAAAAGGTTGAAAAATGCTCTCTAAGAAAATTATGTCATGATCACCCAGGCCTGCAATTAATTCCCTATTGCCTAAATTGTCATTGTGTCCGCTTGTCGATGTGTCCGCGTGTTACTGTGTCCGCGTGTCACTGTGTTCGCGTGTCGATGTGTCCGCCTGTCGATGTGTCCATATTTCAATGACTGTACCAACTAACTTGCAATACATTTTCCATTGAAATTCGACATCATTTTTGTTATTTTAACCCCCTCGTCACGTAGGGAGGGTGGTAGTCTGATTTCAGCAGAGAGAGAGAGAGAGAGAGAGAGAGAGAGAGAGAGATTTCCTCGGTGTTTGCGCGCGCGCGCGCCACACACACACACACACACACACACACAGTGTGAGAGACAGGAGAGATTGGGGTGAGGGGGGTTATTTCCCTTTATGCGAACTCTAGCTCAGTTACGACTGGCGATTTGGCGAAAAAAGAACCACCTCCCCATCCCCACACCACTACCAGACCTTAAGATGTACGCGCCATATATGCACGCCAATTTAATTTGACATGTACCAAAGTTTCAGGTCACAATAACCAGAAAATTAATGTGTTTTCAGTCTACGATTGTCATGGGCCTGCTTGAATCTAGATCTAGATTCTAGTCAAACCGGAAGAAGAATAGAAGTTATCTCCCTTGTTATTTGGTTCTGCTCTTTACCGAAACCGGGTGAAACCGGCCGGAAATCAGTCACACTGACTGCATTGATCAAATCAATATACGTATTCTCAATGAACTTATGGCTTTTTAGTCATTGGAGACTTGGGGTCTGCCATCTTTTTTTTTTATTGTTTGTTTCCTCGTTTGTTTGTTTTATAGACTGAATGTAAAATTAAGTGATTTTTAGCATGGCGTGCGCTTCTTTTGAGGTTCTGGATTCATTTGTGGATACATAACATACCTTCAGCATGGTTGTTTGTCCTTTGTTCCATTCTTTGTCCAGACACGTTCCAAAGGACTGACGGAAAACTTCCATTGGGGTTCAGGTAAGTGTTTCTCACGTAGTTCATGAACTCGCGAAGGCCAGGGAGGTTTTGTATCAGTCTTTGTGTTCTGTTCAAGTTCACCTATTTGCCAAAGTTCATTCACACCTGAGGAAGGGGTGGATGCCAAAGTGCAAATATCTTCTTGACAAGCCGCTGCACTGGATGACTGTTCCGATACGGCCCAGCAAGGCCATGCTCTTGAACTCGCTTCCTCAAATTCTGCTTGAAATGGAAGTAACATCCTGCAATTCTTGAGGCAGGAAGTTCTGTCTCAATAGCACTGCGAAGGGCTCGCTCAAAGTCACGTGTCACCTGGTGCACACCCAACGGTGGTGTGTCAGCTGTCGTATTTTCGTTTTCAGACGCTCTAAGACCTGGCGGTATACACCAATTGTTCTGGTTTCGATGAGAGCGTATACAAGTGGGACGATATGCCCACGTACATCTCCAAGGATGATGAGAATCTGAGTGTATGGTCTGGGACATGAACGAAATGTCCCATCTACGTAGATCGTCCTGCATGTCCCGAGTACTTGCAGATTCTCTTCTGTTGCAAAAATAGCGATTCCCCAGTTGCCATCCAGGTGAAGGAGAAATCGATCTCCATTCCAGGTTCCATTCCATTGTGGATAAACTTGAGAGAGAGAGAGAGAGAGGAGTGAGAGAGAGAGAGAGAGAGAGAGAGAGAGAGAGAGTATTTACCTGTGTGCATGCGTGGGTGTATGTGTTTGCATGTGTGGGTGTGTACATAAGATCATAGAGAGACCGCCAACATCACATTAAAGTAAATACCTAACCGGACTAAATATTAAACAAAAGGTAACTTTAAAAGCAAGATCAGAATCAGAAAAAAAAAAATCATCAGTTACAGACATGCCTGATAACATAATATGTATGTCCTAAGGGGCACACATTCAAACAAAATGTGATGTCTTGATTTGTTTGTTTCGCCACATATACATTTTGTTGAAGTAAGCTATTATAGTTCTAATTAGTTCTGACAGCATCTAGTTTTAGTCAATAAAACGTTAAAATGAAGTTTCTGTAGTGAAACATATCACGAAATGGCAGGTGTTGAACACCTTTGACAGAATTAACCCTGAAAAGTTGACTACATTATTGTGTTTTTACATGAGAACTAAGTTCGATGCAGACAAACCAGTCACGGGAGAATTACAGTCGTCGATGCGAGAGAATGAGAGGGGTTGCCAGTTTGCACAGGTTATTTTAGAACTTGCTTTCTTCTCTGAATACACTTGACCGCTCATCGTGTTAGTGAAGTTCATCAGAATCTGGTGCAGTTCCAGGTAGGATTCACTTGTTCCAAGACCTGTGCACTTGAGCAGGTCGAAGGGGAGAAAAAAGTGAAAGAAACTCCTATCTGGTGTATAACATTTTACCCCTGTTAGCACTAGAGTCTAATTAAAAGATCTATGTGTCGTTTCAAGTATGTTCGTGTGTGACGCGTTTCGACCTCTTTGGTATTCTTCAGGCAAGACATGCAATTTAAACCATGAAAACGAAGAGCGAACAGCGTGCGTGCGTGCGTGTGTGTGTGTGTGTGTGTGTGGGGGGGGGGGGGGGGGGGGGGGGGGGGGGGGGGGGAGGGGGGGAGGGAGGGGGGATGCGCGCGCGTGTCCGTATGTGTGTGTGTGTGTGTGTGTGTCCGTGCGTTCGTCCGTGCGTGTGTGCGTGCATGTGTGTGTGTGTGTGTGTGTGTGTGTGTGTGTGTGTGTGTGTGTGTGTGTGTTTGTTTATTTGTTAGTGTGTGTGTGTTTTGTGTGCGTGTGCTTGCGTGCATGGGTGCATACATGCATGCATGCGTGTGTGTGGTGTGTGTGTGTGTGTGTGTGTGTGTGTGTGTGTGTGTGTGTGTGTGTGCATGTGCGTGCGTACCTGTGTGTGTGTGTGTGTGTGTGTGTGTGTGTGTGTGTGTGTGTGTGTGTTCTGTAGCCGGGTGCCAACTGTAGGCTACATTTCTTGGTTACCGGTCGTAGACATTTTTCAAGAGTTACCTTCCCAGTTACGTCCCTTGATTGAGGAATCTCAATTTTTTGTGTGACCTCTTTAGAATACGAATAGCTAAGAACTTACATAGTTGTATATACGTTACTGAAGTCACAAAAATTGATGTATTTTATTCGTTACAACCGTACTGGACTCGGAAGCCGATATTTTCTCTAAACTGGTATTTTGCACGATTAATCTTGGCGCCACTTTGAATTGTCCATCGAACAAACCTGGAATAATTCTTAATTTCACAAAAAGTTTGAGAAAAATCGAAGAACCCGAAAATGCACTTTAAAAGTAAAGTCAATAAGTTCTCATTTCGTATATTGCATGCCTAGGATTTTTTCCGCACAGGCTTGCGACTATATGAAATGACTGACGGCGCCAGCCTCCCTTGAGAAAGTCGCCTTCTTCCTTCAGGGTACGTGTCGATGTGTCCGCGTGTCGATGTGTCCATATTTCAATGACTGCGCCAACTAGCTTGCAATACTGTTTTGATTGAAATTCGACATAATTTTTGTTATTTTACCCCCCCCCCCCCCCCCCCCCCCCCCCCCCCGTCACATAGGGGAGGGTGGCAGTCTGGAATCACTTGATGCTTGATGTGAGAATGCATCATCATGAAACATTGAAACCTACTCATTCTGAAGGTTGTGCATCAATGGTCAAGGTCAGGATTGCCATATTGAATTGTTAAATTGCAAGATATGGAGTGCCCCAGTAGGCCTACCGATTTTTTTTTTTCATACCCCAAGTCACAGCGACCAATCACAGCACCGACTGTGGTTTGAGAACAATACACAACAATGAGAAGCTTGCTTACCAACTCCAAAGCGATGTGGATCAACCACGGTCTGACAATGAGTATAACCACCTGCCAGCGAAAAGAACCACTGGGAAGTACCTGACTCTGTAGTTAGCCGTTTGAGAACAGCTTATTCTTAAGGGTCTCTAGCCAACAGAAACCTGATCTCGAACCCAATTGGCAAGGGTTGCGCAGTGCATTCTTTCAGATCGAGCAAACGTCAAGATAGCGCTTGACAGGATGACAAAACAACGGAGGAAAAAAAAAAACTTCGAACCCACTGGAATCCTGTTTCGAAAGAACCCAGGCAGTCTAACTTCTTTTATATCCTATAGCGCTTGACGTTTACAAAAGAGCAGTTAAAGCAGTTCTGTCTGTTAAAACCTTAGTCTTAATGATATTACAGAGGGAATTCAGTTGTTTATGTTTGTTGTTAGCACAGAAATGTTTTTAAAGTTGACAGGGCGGAAAACCCTGCATTTAGATCAGCCTCACCAACGCATCGGTCCCAATCTGTCACGAATCTTCTATGTCTAGCCGAATTCCAGGTTAACACGTTCAGAATGGTCCTGTCTGTAATCATGCCTTTTTGTGGTCAGCTCACAATTCTTTTTTTTTTTCCAAGATAGAAAATGAATTCAGTTTCTCCCTTTTTGTAATGCGGTGAGCGACATCTGGCTGGGAGCGTGGCAACAAGGACGAATGATTAGGAATAATTAAAGGGTGAAAAAAAAAGGTACGGTGAAATGGCGAGAGCAGGTATACTGATATATTGTTAAAAAAAAAAGAAAAAAAAGAAAAAAAAGAATGGTTGTTTCTCACCGCGCCCGCGCCTCAGTCCAGCCTTATTTGTGATTATGCTATCCCCTGAGTAATTTACCTGGTACGATCTGCAGTCATCGACGGGTTTTTCGTCGTTGTTTCTACCCGTAATTGTCAATTAGTCTCTGTCCACGACTTCCTGTCCTGTTTAATCTTTGCGTGTAATCTTCTTTAATCTGTCTGTGTTTAGTCTGTCTGCGTGGGTGTATCTTCCTGTCTGTCTGCGTCATTTCCTTCCAAGGCTTGCGCCTTGCCATGATGCGGAGGGCTCTGGCGTGAAGAAAGAAACAGCAACAGCCTGTGCCGTTTGCACACAGGTCTCCCCTTTTACACCCTTTGTGTATCTTTTCAAAGGTGAAGAAGCTCCGAGATGCGTTCCATGTGATGTACCCCTTACTATAAAACATGAAATCACAGAGAATTTGGAGTAACCCGATGTCAGACATAAACGCTTTACAGCAGACTCCATGAAAATTTTGTTCAGAGAAACCTGTCGTCTTAAAACGTGAACACAGGACAAACCCCAGAGTCTGAGGACAGGATCTGAACAGAAATCCGGTGTCTGGTGACAGGAGCACAGGAGAAACACACTCCTTTACAACAGGAACACAGGAGAAACACGGCGTCTGACAACGTGATCAGAGGAGAAACATTGTTTCTGAGAACAGCAACACAGGAAAATCTCAATGTCTGAAGACAGCATCGCAGGAGAAACCCAGTGTCTGAGGACAGATTCACAGAAAAAACCTGCTCTCTGATGACAGAATCACAGGAGAAACCTGGTGTCTGAGGAAAAATCACAGGAGAAACCTGTGATTTGCGGATAGGATCGCAAGAGAAACCGGTGTCTCTGGACAGGATCTCAGGAGAAACATGGTGTCTGCGAAGACCGTAGGAGAAACCCGGTGTCTCCGGACAGGGTCACAGGAGAATCCTGGTGTCTGCGGAGATCACAGGAGAGACCTGGTGTCTGAAGGCAGGATCACTGAGAATCCTGGTGTCTGAGGACAAGATCACAATAGAATCTTGGTGTCTGAGAACAGATCAAGGAAAAACATGGGGTTTGGTGACAGGATCGCATGAGAAACCTGGTGTCGGTGGACAGAATCACAGGAGAAACCTGGTGTCTGAAGACAGGATCACAAGAGAACCCTGATGTCTGAGGACAGGATCACCCTGGTGTCTGAGGACAGGATCACAATAGAATCTTGGTGTCTGAGAACAGATCACAGGAAAAACATGGGGTCTGGTGACAGGATCACAGGAGAAACCTGGTGTCTGTGGACAGAATCACAGGAGAAACCTGGTGTCCGAGGACAGGATCACAGGGGAAACCTGGTGTCTGAGAACAGGATCACAGGGGAAACCTGGTGTCTGAGGACAGGATCACAATAGAATCTTGGTGTCTGAGAACAGATCACAGGAAAAACATGGGGTCTGGTGACAGGATCACAGGAGAAACCTGGTGTCTGAGGGCAGGATCACAAGACAATCCTGGTGTCTGAGGACAGGATCACAGAAGAAAACTGGTGTATGAGGACAGGATCACAGGAGAAACCTGGTGTCTGAGGATAGGATCACAGGAGAAACCTGGTGTCTGAGGACAGGATCACAGGAGAAACCTGGTGTCTGAGGAGATGATCACAGGGAAACCTGGTGTCTGAAGACAGGATCACAGGGTAAACCTGGTGTCTGAGGACAGGATCACAAGAGAATCTTGGTGTCTGAGGACAGATCACAGGAAAAAACATGGGGTATGGTGACAGGATCACAAGAGAAACCTGGTGTCTGAGGACAAGATCACAGGAGAAACCTGGTGTCTGAGGACAGGATCACAGGAGAAACCTGATGTTTGAGGACAGGATAACAGGAGAAACCTGGTGTCTGAGGATAGAAACCTGGTGTCCGATGACAGGATCACAGGGGAAACCTGGTGTACGCGGACAGGATCACATGAGAAAGCTGGTGTCTGAGGACAGGATCACAGGCGAGACCTGGTGTCTGCAGACAGGATCACATGAGAAACCTGGTGTCTGAGGACAGGATCACAGGAGAAAACTGGTGTCTGAGGAGAGGATCACAGGAGAAAACTGGTGTCTGTGGACAGGATCACAGGAGAAACCTGGTGTCTGCGGAGATCACAGGAGAAACTTGGTGTCTGAGGACAGGATCACAGGGGAAATCTGGTGTCTGAGGACAGGATCACAGGAGAAAACTAGTGTCTGAGGACAGGATCACAGGAGAAAACTGGTGTCAGAGGACAGTATCACGTGGGAAACCTGGTGTCTGAGGACAGGATCACAGGCGAAACCTGGTGTCTGCAGACAGGATCACAGGAGAAACCTGGTGTCTGCAGACAGAATCACATGAGAAACCCGGTGTCTGAGGACAGGATCACAGGAGAAACCTGGTGTCTGAGGACAGGATCACGTGAGAAATCCGGTGTCTGAGGACAGGATCACATGAGAAACCCGGTGTCTGAGGACAGGATCACAGGCGAAACCTGGTGTCTGCAGACAGGATCACAGGAGAAACCTGGTGTCTGCAGACAGAATCACATGAGAAACCCGGTGTCTGAGGACAGGATCACAGGAGAAACCTGGTGTCTTAGTACAGGAACACAGGAGAACTGGTATTTGCAGTAAGGATCACAGAAAAAGTCCAGTGTCCGAGGACAGCAGTATAGGAGAAACCTGGTACCTGCGGACAGGATCAGAGGAGAATCCTAGTTTCTACGGATACCCTGGTGGAACACACGTAGTAAAATACAGCCCCATACGGAGGCTGTTGCTTTGAAGATTACCACTCCAGAAAACGAAGGATAAAAATATTAGGACAGCCGCGAAGAAATGAACTGAAATTAGTGCAAAGGGCAAAGCTCCGGAGAAGTGTGTGTGTGTGTGTGTGTGTGTGTGTGTGTGTGTGTGTGTGTGTGTGTGTGTGTGTGTGAGAGAGAGAGAGAGAGAGAGAGAGTAGTGAGTGAGAGAGAGAGAGAGAGTGTGTGTGTGAGAGAGAGATTGTGTGTGTGCGTGCGTGCGTGCTTGCGTGCGTGCGTGCGTGCGTGCGTGCGTGGTGGTGTGTGTGTGAATTGTAATCTTCTCGTATTGAAAACAATTTTGTAAGTAACCCAATTTGAGACAAATACCCACATACAAAAACTGTCCGCGATGTTACACAATATTTGCTTGAAAGAAACAATCAGAGGGACATCCGAGGGAGTGCAAATCTCTGCCAAGGTCGAACAAATCCTGGACCCATCCGCTGATCCTGATCCGCATCAAGGATCGGCACCAACATTCAATGGTTTCATTCCTGTTTACCAGATTTCCCCCCTTGCGCTGAAGGTTCTAGTTTTGTTGAATACATGTTACATCGATATTTTCACAACACAAACGAGGAAACATTCATTCTAACGACTGAATCTGAACGTAGCATTTATCAATCTTTAACTGTTGTTTTCGACCATAACATGGCGCTAGGAGGGTTTTTACATATTGTTATTAAGGGGGGGGGGGGGGTTAAATAAAGGAAGAAAGAATGAAAACAAATCCTCTTTCCCTTCCTTTTCCTCTTTTTCTGTTTGATATTGTATACAGTTTTTCATGGAGTTATGGAAAAAAAATCATGCAAGAAGGAGGGGGTATGGCAGTTGCAATGTTTCACAGTAATTGATCGAGATACTATACTATGGAAAGAATTCAAGCCCTCCTCCTTATTCCTAGGGCTTATACAGCAAGCACAGATCTGGTGAAAACTAACTTGAAACAAAAATGATAATGTCGTGACACAGTGCTTGTACAGACTCTTTTCACGAACAAATGTAACAAATCCCTCTCTCAATCCTTAGTATCCAAGATGCGAAATCACTATTCGTTATACATTATAACCAGTAATAGTCGAAGAGTCCTGCGTAAGGAAACCAATCGTTTACCATTTTGAATATTGACTGTTGACTTTTGCAACGTATTTTTTAATTTTGTAGCTGTATTTTAAACCATTAATACAAGACATCAAATGTGGGAAAAGAGTTACTGACTTTACATCTAGAAACATACATTTTCGCAAATAAAATAATGAAGTCAAACACCGTATATGTTTTGATTCCAGCGTCTGTTCCAAATATGATCAGTTTTTCACAGAAATTCATGTTCCACAGATTTAATTAGAATCGTTCCTGTGGGTTTCGTGTAATCTTGTTGACAGACAGACAAACAAACAAACAAACCTACATACGTTGGTAAAGCCATCCCCTCCTTAACGAAGATTGCAAAGGAAAACAAAAACAAAGCAAAAGGATTTATTGAGTATTATCGCGAGAGGCACGCCATACATTCTGGAGTCTAGACAAGCGGCACATGCCTCGGCAAGTCTCCCCGCTACACTATTATCACTCATCCCCCGTTCCGACCCCTCCCGTTCCTTCCCAACTCCCACTCCGTCGCCGCCCCCTTCACCACTTCCTCCCTTCCTAACTCCCCTCCCCGACTTCACCTGTTCCACACATCCCCCCCCCCCCCCCCCTCCCCCCCACCGACTGTCATTTGAAACAGATCAGTCTGAACACAGAAGGCTTTGGAAGAAGGACGGCAGAAGAAATGTGGATGACGTTGTGTTGTTGCTGGTGGATGAGGGGATTGTGTGTCTGTATCACTGTTCTTCTTAGCCGGTGTTCTGGCAAGGGACTGGAAGGTAGGGCAGGGGTACGATGCGTTTGTTCGTTTGGTTGTTGTTGTTGTTGTTGTCGTCGTCGACGTCGTCATCGTCGTCGTTGTTGTTGTCATTGCTGCTGTTGTTGTTGTTGTTGTTGCTACCATGGTGGTTCCTGTTACTACCATGGTTGTTGTAGTTGCGACCGCTTGTGTTTGCTATTGTTGTTGTTATCTAGTCTGTTTGTGTGTCTGTCTGTTCGTAAATAAGAGAGAGAGAGAGAAGAGAGAGAGAGAGAGAGAGAGAGAGAGAGAGAGAGAGAGAGAGAGAGAAGAAAAGGGAAAAAGATAGAAAGAAAGGAAAAAAAAACAAACCCTACGCCACAAAATTTAACGAAACTTGGTGAGAAAAAGGAATGTGGTTCAAGAACTACACCATTCATTTTTAATGCGGATCTTGAGTGCAGATCCGTGTCACAGGCTGGATCCAGCGTTACCTCTGCAAGATTGTACAAAAAGAGTACACGACCGATTTTAACGCAATTTGGTGGGAAATGCTATATGGCCCAAGGACGAATATACTAGTTTTTGTTGGTGGGGATCTCTATAACGGATCCGGATTAAAGGGTAGCTCTAGGATCGGTTCGACCTTTCAGAGGTCAGCGTTCTTTCCACTGGCCTTCAAGTCGCCACTTTTGTAATTGTTACTGCTGCCTGCTATTATTGTAATTATTGCTGGTGCGGATCAGCACTATAAATCCAGATCAAAAGGTGGACCCAGGATTCGTCCGGCGAGATCGCGCAAAATTTTCACGATCGATTTTCACAAAGTCTGGTGGTGGAAAGATGGAATGTGGCCCGAGGAAGAAAATGCTAAACTTTAGTGCTGATCTGACATGCGGATCTGGATTGAAGAATGGATTCTGGTTGCATTCAGCAAGATCGCGCTAAAACTGCAAAACCCGATTTTCGCGAAATTTGCTTGAAAGATGCAACGTGAATTAAGAACGAAATGACTTAATTTTCATGAGGATATCTGCAGTGGATCCGGATTAAATGGTGGATCTAGGATCCATTCGAACGTTCAGAGGCAGCGCTCTCTCGAACGCCGTTGTGGTTACCACTGTTGTCGTCGTTGCTGCTGCTGCTACCTCCTATTATTGTTACTATATTTGTTGCAGATCCAACAGATCCAGATCCAAAAGTTGATCCAGGATTCGTTCAGCAAGACTGCGCAAAAGTTGTAAAGTCAATTTCAATCATATCTGGTGGAGAAGATGGAACGCGGCCTAAAGACCAAACCATTGAATTTCAAAGCGGATCTGTAATGTGGATCCGGATCAAATGATGGATCCGGGATTCGTTCACAGGGATCACACAAACATTCGGCAAAACCGATTTGAACGAAATTTTGTGGAAATATGGAATACGGCGCAAGGACAAAATTTGAAGTTTTAGTGCGCATCTGTCATGCAGATACAGATCCTAGTGTGGGGGCCACCATTCATTTAACGAATTATTATCAAATTTGTGTGTGGATCGGTGTGGCAGATCCGAACCAACGGATATGTCTCATAATCCATTCGACCCTTCAAAGGTCAGTGCTGCTGGGAGTGTACTTCTAGCTGCCACTGTTTTCGTTGTTGTTGCTGTTGCAGCTGCTGCCTGCCATTATTTTATTATAGCTGTTGTTCTTGTCATTGTTGTTGTGATTGTTGTTGTTGCTGTGGTTGTGGTTGTTGTCGTCGTTACTGATTTCATTTTTGGTGTGTGTTTCTGTTGTTTGTTTACGTTGCTTTGGTTTGCTGCAACTGCTGTGTGTGTGTGTGTGTGTGTGTGTGTGTGTGTGTGTGTGTGTGTGTGTGTGTGTGTGTGTGTGTGTGTGTTTTGTATTTGCTTGTTTCTCTGTTTTGCCCTGTGATGCCCGAGCGAGAAACAGGACATGACATCTCTCTCTCTTCTCTCTCTCTCTCTCTCTCTCTCTCTCTCTCTCTCTCCACACACACACACACACACACACACACACACACACACACACACACACACACACACACAAACACACACACACCTTTTTCACCTTAAGGCCTAAGCATTAGGTGAATAGATGAAGAACATGCATTATTTTGTCAAACTGGGAAAGAGACAATTTCAACTTCAAAAGTGCCACTTGTATTTCTGATTGACAACTATCTGCTGCTGCTGCTGCTGATACCACTATTACTTCAATTATGACGAGGAGAAGAATGGAAACAATATTGACCAGATATCGAAACAGAGCACCTCACTGTAGAATACCCATGAAAAACGACTTCAATATCACAGTTACCATCACCGTCTTCAGTACTGAAATTATCACTAATAACAAGATAACTGTCAGCAACTGTAATAACGCGACGGAAATAATAGTGTAGATGATTTAATGAAGATGTTAAAGATGATACTACCACCACCACCAGACCCACTACCACCGTTACCACAACCACCATCACCATCGTCGTCATCATCATCATCATCATCATCATCATCATCATCATCATCATCATCATTCAAAGGCGACCCCCATTGTTCAGATTATCACAGGTTGCCGCGACATTTATATTATCTGCATGTAACCGCTGTCTTACCTCACAGATTAGTGACTAATCTAATTTCAATGTTTGCAGTTAAACAAAATGTTCCTTTACCTTCACATTTTCAGACATAATCACTTAAATCGTTGTAATTATTCCTCGTGCGTTGTTTCTAATTAAAGAAAAACTAATTGGAAAAAAAATCTAGTTGCAAAGTGAGACGACTGCAGGCGGAAATCTAAACAAATCTTAAATAAATGTTAGCGAACCGCCCAGAAAAACGTGGACAAACGAGTCACAAGACAAAACAGAACGCGTTTCGACCTCCAAGGTCTTCCTCAGGTGAAACACAAACGAATAAAACAACGAAAATTCACTTAGCTGTGATCGCTTCAGATCGATTCAGAGTTCAGCGCAAGGAAGAAGGCGTTGAATGAGAACGAAACAAACAAAAACAACAACAACAACAAACGGTGAGGAAAGGGAGTAAGCAAAGAGAAAAAGAATGAAAGAAATGGGAAAAGGAAAGGAGGGAAAGGAAAGGGACAGAGAAGAGACTAGAAAACAGAGAAAGAAAGAAAGAAAAGGAACGAAAAGAATAGGAAGGCAGAAAAGAACGAATGAGGTACAGTGCATAAAAATCGACAAGAATCGACACGGAAGAAGCATCCGAACTGTGTCGCGAGACGTAAAACTAAAACACGGGAAAAACAGGAAGATGCAAAACAGACCTTGTCATACGGAGACAAGGCGACAGGTACACAGGTGGCGCATGTCACACGACAAGGAAGCCAGGTGGATCAGGTTTCGTTCAGGTAAGAACGAAGACTTGACCACTATATGGGTACCAGGATCTTGCTTTAGTTGTCAGTACCCTCCGGACCACTGCTCTGGGTGTGATTGGGGCAGTGGATCGGATTGGGCTGGGTGGGGGATGGGAAACGGGGAGGGCAGGGGAGAGGAGGGAGTGGTATATGAGAGGGTGTGGGTGATGGGGTGGAGGGGATGGATTTGGTGGGTGGGGCTATATAGCGGATGGAGAAAAAATCGTAATCTAAGCGTTGATCAAAGTTAGGATCTTGGCTCTTTCGCTTTACCATCGTCTTTTTCATCATCTTCATCAATAGCAGTAGCAGCAGCAGCAGCAGCAGCAGCGTGAATAATGTAGCGGAAGCAGAAGCCACCACTACGATTATCATGTTTATCATCATCATTCTCTCTTTCTCTCTCTCTCTCTCTCTCTCTCTCTCTCTCTCTCTCTCTCTTTGTCTTCATTCGTCTTCTTCTCCTCCTTCTTCTCCCCTTCCTTTTCATACTCTTCCACCTCGTCTTTCTTCTCCTCCTCTTTGTTCTTCTTCCCTTTAATGAATATATCACTAAAGAAAATTGTTGTGTTTGTTTATAACAGCATCTGATGAAAAGCTGACAGCCCAGACGAGTCCATCAATGGCAAAAGAGGGGGCGACAGGTTTGAAACTGCTTTGCAGATATTCACTGCTTTCAAATGAAAGTTTCTTCAAAGTTTCCTGGTTCAGACTACGAGATGATAATGACCCCGAGGTCATTTTCGAAAAAATTCTCTCGGAAGGAGGTTCTGGAGCCAATTATACTTTCTCTGGGTCGTGGATGCGAAGAGGTGCGATGCATGATACGACATCGTTGGCTGACGTCAGCTTTGATAGTGATGACGTCAACAGGGATGACGCGGGGACGTACCGATGTCAACTGTCCAGTGACGTCAAAAGAATTTATAGTGACGCCACCTTTACGGTTCTATGTGAGTAAAGCCATTGAAACAACAACCACATTTCTCTTAAATTAGATATGTCCATCTTATGAACATCCTGAACTTCCCATGTCTTCTATCCCACACTCCTTTCTTTCGCTTTTTCCTCCCTCTCCGCCCCCCCCCCCCCACCCCCCTCCCCCTCCCTCTCCTCTCTCTCTCATCCTCTCATCCTCCACCCTCCTCTCCTTCCATCAACCCCCGACCGTTCTCTTTTTCTCTGTCATAAATCGCCGGAGATCGGAATTTCATTTGGTTCTGAAGTAAAACAATAGTATTATTATCATGTTCATGAAAACCACCGCTGTCATGGATTTGTGTGTGTGTGTGTGTGGGGGGGGGGGGGGGGGGGGGGGGGGGGGAACAGGGAGAGAGAGAGAGAGAGAGAGAGAGAGAGAGAGTGTGTGTGTGCGTGTGTGTGAGTGTGATACAGAGATAGAGTGTGTAATGAAGAGAGTGATATGTGTGTGTGTGTGTGTGTGTGTGTGTGTGTGTGTGTGTGTGTGTGTGTGTGTGTGTGTGTGTGTGTCTGTGCGCGCGCGCGCGTAAATATATTTATATGTGTGTGTGTGTGTGTGTGTGTGTGTGTGTGTGAGAGAGAGAGAGAGAGAGAGAGAGAGTGAGAGAGAGAGAGAGAATATGCCACTTAATTTCTCTTTGGGGATAATAAAGTGTTCTTGACTGAGAGAGAGAGAGAGAGAGAGAGAGAGAGAGAGAGAGAGAGAGAGAGAGAGAGAGAGAGAGTATGCCACTTAATTTCTCTTTGGGGATAATAAAGTGTTCTTGACTTGACTTGACTGTGTGAGGTAATATGATAATCAAAGTGTGTAGAGGAGAGGCGGGGGATGAGGTTGGGTTATCACTTAATGCTAACGTAACTGACAATTTGATGCTTTGGGGAGTGACTCGAACCAAACCAAGATCAGCTTCAAAGCTGTTATTTGAATATGTTCTTATGTAGGGATAGACATACCCCAAAGAGTTCTGGACACATGCACATACAGATGGCTCAGCAGAAGAGGCTACCATAAACGGAACTGGATGAATTTTCCTGAAGCTGGTGGATGGAACTCCGACAAGCCACTCCGACTGGCAAGTTCTCCACAAACTTCAAGGCTGAGGCAGATGCACTACAGTCAGCAGCCAGAACGCTGTATGAGAATAGAGGGGTAATACATACCTAAAGTCGTCATCTTCTCTGATGCTTTAGCAGTACTGCAGGCTGTTAAAATCCTCGAAACAAGGAATTCAACTCCCTGGTCTCTACCCTGGCCACTCTGCAACAGTCCACTGAGAATACTGTCATCCAGTGGATACCCTCACACTGCAATTTATATGGCAATGAGGGAAGCTGACCAATTGGCAAAGGAAGGAGAACAGCAGCTCCAACTGGAGCAGGAAATCTCCTTTGAAGAAATCAAAAGCATTATCAAGGAGAAGCAAAAAAGAAGATGGCTTGAGCAGCACCCAGACTTCAACAAGAGGGATGCATACTACCTGCTGCCCAGATCAGACCAAGTGAGCATTGTGAGACTGAGGACAGGGCACTCCAGACTAAGACATCACATGTTCACAAAATTCCACATTGGCGAGTCTTCAAGTTGCCCATGCGCTACAGCCCAATGACAATGGAACACTTCCTGCAGGACTGTCCCACATATGAAAAGCAAAGGGCAGAGACCTGGCCTGCCAACACACCGATGAGGGAAAAGCTTTATGGATCACTGGAGGGCCTCCGCCGTCCAGCAGCCTTCGTCAATGCCTCTGGGGTTCCCGTCTGAGTGAACGAAGAAGAAGAATAATGTAGGGATACTGGTGACTATTTATCTGTTTCTTTGTTTTATATATTTACTCTAATTTCTTTCTTCCGTCTTTATAGTTGTTGTCCTTGATAAAGGTGTAAAGGTGAAGGTAATGGTAATTATGTTGCAGTTACTACTACTACTACTACTTCTACTACTGTTACTATTTCTACTACAACTGTTATTACTGAACATAATGAACAATAATAATTCCGTAGTGGTGTTTGGTTCTTACCAAATAGGGATACTTTGCCCTTATCTTTATGAACATGTTGAGTTGTTTCTGCATTTGGATTTAAGCCTACATGCTGTTTTAAGTCTTTGGCTGATTATGCCAATACCCCCCCCCCCCCACCACCCCCCCCCCCCCCCTCTCTCTCTCTCTCTCTCTCAGTACTGTACTTGCTTATTACTGACCTTTGTGCGACAGACGGTCCGGGATCGTCCATTCGAATCACATCACAGCAAGGGACCTTTCGAATCAAAGAAGGGGAAACTATCACTCTCGTCTGCACTGCCAGTTGCGTCCCTTCCTGCCACTTCCGCTGGACCTGCTCCGGGTGCATGGTAAAAAAAAAAAAGAAGAAAAAAAAAAAAAAAGGCAATAATGTTTTAGTGTTGTGTTGCGGTGTGCTGCGGAGACTGACTGACTGACTGAAACCATTTACTGTCAGATTAACATAGTGTTGTACTGACACTTTAAAAACCTTAATAAATTAATGAGAAACGAAAATAATACAAAAAACATCTGAATGACATAAAAATCATAAAGGAAAATTAACAAGGAAACATTTAACATTTATAAGTAAACTAATAAAATCAGAAATCGTAACAATGAAACAAATTACATCTTAACTGTACTAAAAATTTAAAATCTGTGTGTGTGTGTGTGTGTGTGTGTGTGTGTGTGTGTGCGGAGAGTCGTGTAGGGAGAGTAGGCATGTAGAGGCCGAGTCCTATCATTCAGGATGTAGGCTGAACGATAGGGTGGGATCACACACACAAACACACACACACTCTCTCTCTCTCTCTCAATCCGTCGATCTTTCTCTATCCCATCCACCTTTTCCGTTCCACTCAGCCCTTCTCACACTCTCTTCATCCGCTTTTCTCTTCGTGCTCCTTTCCCACTCAAACCCATCTCTGTCTGTATGTCTGTCCTCACAGGCAAAACGTTTGCCGTGTCTGTCTGGAAGTAGAAGTGGAATCGGAGACGAAGTTGTTAAAATTTTGTCTTTGCTTTTCAATTCTGTCTCTCCAATATACAAGCATGCACGCGCACTCACGCATGCACACACACACACACACACACACACACACACACACACACACACACACACACACACACTGTGGCACATGCAAGCAGCATGTGCGCGTGCGCGCGCGCACACACACACACACACACACAGATAGATAGATGAATAGATGGATGGATAGATAAATAGACAGATAGATTGATAGATAGATAGATAGATCAACAGACAGACCGACCGACAGATAGATAGATAAAAGATGAGAGAGAGAGAGAGAGAGAGAGAGAGAGAGAGAGAGAGAGAGAGAGATCTATGTATGTATTGTACTGTAGCTTGTTTTGATCTTTTAGCGCCTTCTGGATCTGATCTATCATCATGTACCCACCTGTGATCGCGAATATACCCTGGGCTTGGACTGTCTTTGCCATCGATATAGTCCTGTTTTATGATAACTGTCCTCCATAATGACGTGCTAAGCGACACTATTGTTACTCGCAGCTATTTCTGTCTTCCAAATGAGAAATACATCTTCATTTTTTGTCAAACCGCATGCATCAAGATCTCTCTCTCTCTCTCTCTCTCTCTCTCTCTCTCTCGTTTTGT
>CM065748.1:23214910-23217410 GCA_033310375.1 Conus canariensis
CACAGAATTTGAGACTTTTTTTTTAATGCTGATCGATGAGGATGATCGGATGATGGAGATGTTACGGACTTCCATTCTGGTAAGAGACTGCACGACAGGGCTGTACTCCACGCTGACTTTCATAATCTATTCCGGCGTCGACAAAGACCGAGAAATACAGACAACTGCAGTGTGTTGGTCAGGAAATTTGAGCAACACTCCGAAAGACGCACCCATTAAGTGAATGAAACTTGACTATGTGGTCCCAGTCTCCCGACTGAACTCACAGCAAACTCAGCTCTGGAAATGACCCGGTTGGGGCAGAAAAATCGAATAAGCAATGGCTCAGATGGGATTCGTACCACGATCTCCGAGTCGGGAGTCCGCAACGCAAAGCACTTAGGCAAGGCGGCAAGTGTTATTGACCGCTTTGTTGTTTTGTTTCAGTTTCTTCATCCAACGACTGCAACATTTTCTGTCTGTCCGTTTGTCTGTCGGTTTCTTATTGCCCTTTTGCTAACACAGCTATGAAAACTCTCTCTCTCTCTCTCTCTTCTCTCTCTCTCTCTCTCTCTCTCTCTCTCTCTCTCTCTCTCGTAATGCAGCTGATGACCTACGAATACTTTTTTTTTCAAGAGATGGTGAGTGCGAATATTTTACACTCTTGTTTCTTTAATGTGCTTGCGTTACCCCACCCCTAGCCCTCCCTATTTTAACACAAACAGAAAAGGTCCAATCATTATACCCCTCTCTCTCTCTCTCTCTCTCTCTCTCTCTCTCTCTCTCTCTCTCTCTCCTATCGCCAATTTGCTATTGCCCTTTGCCAGCAAAACTTTCTTTTCTGACAATTTTCACATGTTCCATTCTAGAGAAATACCATGACGGAGAAAGTTAAACATCCGGTAAGGGAAGATAAGCTAGTTATTGACGGAAAGAAGCTCAGCGAATATCGTAGAGAGTTCCGATCTATTAGTAGTTTTATTTTATTTACGATTTCAGACAAAAATGTGGATAGTACTGATTATATAGGAGCAGCAAGCTACAGCTACAGCTAACGTATCTTCCCCCCCCACCCCCACCCCCTCTTTCTCTCTCCATCTCTCTCCCACGCTCTCCTTACCCCTTCTTAGCGCGCTTGTGTGTGTGTGTGTGTGTGTGTGTGTGTGTGTGTGTGGTGCGTGCGTGCGTGCGTGCGTGCGTGCGTGCGTGCGTGCGTGCGTGCGTGCGTGCGTGCGTGTGTGTGTGTGTGTGTGTGTGTGTGTGTACTGAATTTAGCTACGTATGTTTTTGGAAAATTCGGACGGTAATATCTTGAGGCTCTTTTTTTTTTCCCTAAATATACTCTTTTTTCATCATCATACCTATTATTCATTACATATATTACATTTACAAAACCTCCTTCAGTATGGGGCTTTCGCTTTAATCTGAATAAAGATTCGCATTCGCATTTTGTGTGTCTTAGTCGCTGTCTCGCTATCCTTGTCCTTGTCTCTGTCTGTCTCCGTCTCCCTCTCTCTCTCTCTCTCTCTTAGTCTGTCTGTCTCTCCACATACTGAACTCCAGATCTTTTATCCGTGGACTTTGAATAGACATTTCACATGTCTGTTGACAAAATTTACATTTGGTATTTCAGATGTTATTGGTATTCGTCCGTATCGTTGTAGAGAACTGAACTGCCATAATCCATCTCTTCGTACCTTTTTCAGGTGCTCCCACACCTCGGGACTCCGAGGCTTGCGGCCATCAAAACAGTAGCACACACGTGCTACCCCTCACCCACACCGTCAACCTCTCCACCTGCGTCATCGCTCGCCCGTTGCCCACAGTGTCGTGGTATCGCGTCGAACCGTGACGTCAGCACACCCGTCCTCCCACGTGTTGTTATGTATGATGACGTCACGGCCCGTCTGGTGACCTGGATGAGGGTGACGGCGAAAGGGGCAGAAGATTACGGAGTGTACCGTGTGCAGATTGAGAACGAGAAGGGGTCGTACGGGGAGTTGTTTTCGGTGTTGGCAAAAGGTCAGTGGTTCGAACCTGTGTGCGTGCGTGTGTGTGTGTGTGTGTGTGTGTGTGTGTGTGTGTGTGTGTGTGCGTACGCGCGCGTGCGCGCGCGCGTTCGTGAACGTGTGCGTGCGCTCATGCGTGTGTGTGTATGTGCGTGCCTCCCTGCCTGAGTACGAGCGCTTGTGTGTGTGTGTGTGTGTGTGTGTGTGTGTGTGTGTGTGTGTGTGTGTGTGTGTGTGTGTTGAGTCAGTGAATGAATTAGTGTGTGCCTGCGACGGCACCTGCGCGTGCATGTGTACACCTGAGAGAGAGAGAGAGAGAGAGAGAGAGAGAGAGAGAGAGAGAGAGAGAGAGAGAGAGAGTGCTGGTACGATTACGCTGCATAGTTTCGTGTGTGTGTGTGTGTGTGTGTGTGTGTGTGTGTGTGTGTGTGTGTGGTGGTGAGTGAGTGAGTGAGTGAGTGAGTGAGTGAGTGTGTGCGTGCGCGTGCGTGTTTGTGTGTGTGTGTGTGTGT
>CM065748.1:23224910-23262410 GCA_033310375.1 Conus canariensis
ATGATTTAAAAATCATCAAAGTCTGTCGAAAGTATGCGTCCGACACGCCTTCAAGCGATGTGAACAGTGTCGGAAACCCGCTTCCGACAAGACTCCATTTTAAACAATCATTAGAGCGAATGTGTGCTCTCTTGTGTTGGTATGTGTGTGTGTGTGTGTGTGTGTGTGTGTGTGTGTGTGTGTGTGTGTGTGTGTGTGTGTGTGTGCGCGTGCATGTGTGCGTGCGTACGTGTGAGTTCTGGCTAAGACAAGTTGTTGTGACACTGAAAACCAGATGGGATTAAATGTAGTTATTTACAAACATTTTGACCATCGCCTTAAAACTGCCCCAAAAGACAGATTTTTTTTCCTTCTCTTTTCTTTTGTTTCAAGAGTGCGCTAATTTGGAATCATTAATGCTCTAAACTATGTTGACTCTTTCTTGCAGTTATTTGGATGTACTTGGGGATCCCTCAACATACATAAACCAAGGTAAGAAAAAACATCAACTAAAACAACAACGACGACGACGACGACAACAACAACAAACAAACGAACCAACAAAAACAACCCAAACCAAACAAACAGGAACGAGAAACAAATCACACCTTTACTATAAGTGTAATTTTCTTTCTTTCTTTCTTTCTTTCTTTCTTTCTTTGTTCTTTTTCTTATGCTTTTTTATATTTCAGGTCTGTGTTTGTGTTATTTTCAAAGCTGTAAAATTTCTGTAGCTGTTAACATTGCATACACACACACACACACACACACACACACACACACAATCACACACACACACACACGCATGCACATACGCACGCACGCACACACCCACGCATGCACGCATGCATGCACGCACGCACGCACGCACCCACGCACGCACGCATGCACTCACGCACACACCACATACGCGTTTAAGAATGCACACAAGCACACACTTAGGGTATTATTTGATGTTAATTGTTCACATCTTAGAAATATGTCCTCGATGCGACATTGTAAGCTTAATTATCACATAAGACTACGAGACGAAGAATGTAGAATGCTAGTATAACAACAACTGCTGCTACCACCAACAGCCATGACCAATAACAACATCATAATCTGACTCAGACACAGCGGAAGGCAATGGATCATGCTACCTGAACACACAAACCAACGCCCATGAACAACACCCAGCCCACGAACACCCAACAGACAGACGAGGCAGACTGAGTAGACTTTCAGTCGAGGGCTACGTCGACATGGCCGCAGCACAAGCCGCAGAGGATGATGTCAACCACTCTGATGACGTCATCCACGGCTATGACGTCACTCTGACCAGCGCAGATTATGATGACGCTTGGTGCGCTGCGCAGCCTGACGCGGATCATGGTGTGACAACATTTGTGCCTTCTCCCGAACGTTTTTCTGACGAAAAAACGTCTGCCTGCGTCACTCAGTCGCCACAGAGGGGCACCATTCCTACCATTACTGTTCAGGACGAGATGGGCGTGAGACGCGACTGCGCATATCACATCAGTGACGTCACTCACGCTTCCGGAGACGACGAACACGTCTATGACGTCATTAGGGACTGCGATGTGGATGATTATGAAATAAAATGAATTTCTTGATCAAAGAAAACAATCTTATTTTCTCTTTATTGGGGAAAAAATTATCTGAAGGCAAGATCTTTATTTTTTTCTTCCCCTAACCCCGCTCCCCTCCCCTCCCCCCGGCCCCTACCACCCCTCATCTTTTTCTTTTAATTTTTTTTTTTTAATTTTGTTTTCAATTTTGACCCCTTTCTCTTGTCCCACGCTGTATATGTTTGCTTTCTTCAACTTCTGCTGACATGGATAATTCTATGACTTAATGGGCTACCTCATCGTCTGGTGTTGCGTAATGGTGATGATGATTTTTCGTTTCCCTGTTTCCCTTCAATTTTTTTGTTGTTGTTTTTTTTTGTTGTTGATTGATCCAAGGTCTTCTTCGATTCCACTTTGGACTAATATCTACAGAAATACCCTGTGTGTGATAAAAAAAAACCCACATATGTCTTAACATCAGAAAGGCATGTATGTTTTTATTTTTGTGTGCATGTTAAACAATTAAAAATGATCAATGTCATATTTTGTCAAATGCCAGTTCATTTTGCCCCCTCCCCCTCTCTCCCTCTCTAACATACACACACACACTATATAATATATATATATTATATATATATATTGTGTGTGTGTGTGTGTGTGTGTGTGTGTGTGTGTGTGTGCGCGCTCATACACAAAATTTTCACACAATTTTGAAAGAATGACATTTAAGTTCTGAATAATTTATTTACAGTTCAGAAAGCACGAACAGAAAAATTCATACACCTCAAACTAATTTCTTCACCAGGTCTAACAGGAGATCCAAAACGGAAGAGAAAATCATTCTGATTTCACAAACGCTACACATTAATGCCAATCCGTGCTTTCTCTCGCTCGCTCTCTCTCTCTCTCTCTCACACACACACACACAAGCACACACAAACACAAACATGCGCGGACGCACACACAATTATACAACCATAGTATCACACACACACACACACACACACAAAACAAATACACATACACATAAACGCGCGTGCACGAAAGCAAACAGTCTCCCTGTCACACACAAACACACACACATCTTGCAAAAACATAGTCTCACACACACACACACACACACACACAACATGCCAGCGTGTGTGTGCATTCACACACACATACACAAAATGCAAGCACGCAGAGAAACACACACACACATGCATAAATGTAGAGGAAGATACTACAAATTTCAATGCTTTGATCAACAAATTAAGGGACTGATTGAGATCAGTGAACACAAAAGCATGATGAAGCAGAACGAAACAAAACAAAATCCATACAAGCTAACAAACAAAAATATAAAGCACATACTATCACCAACATCCAGCATCATAAAACTGTAATCCTCTCAAAATATTTATAACAGAAACACACACACACACACACGCACACACACACCCACACCCACACACACACACTACAAAAATAGTACACACACGAACACAAGGAAACATCACACACACACACACACACACACACACACACACACACACACACACACTCACACACACACACACAGAATACAGACTTCAAAAGTTTAACAAATCAAGGGACGGATTGAGATCAGAATACGTACAAAACAAACAAACACAACAAAAGAAAAAACCCATCACCACCACCACTAACAAAAGACAAACAGTTGCAAACATCAAGTATCATGAATGCCTGATCCATAGAAAAAAAGGGGGAAAAAGGGAAAAAAAATTATGTCGCACACACACACACAAACACAATCATGCTCTCTCTCTCTTACACACACGCACACGCACATACACACAGACACATAAACAGACATACATTTACACTGAACTGCAACTCGTACAAACTCAAACACACACACACACACACACACACATACACACACACACACACACACAAAGGACCCACCACCAACGAAGAAAAGTAAAAAAAACCAACTCTCTGAAAAAAAACATAGAACACCAAACCTCAAACATACATGTAACCACACAGATCATGAAACAATCCAACGCTTCCACAGAGCGGCAGTTTTAAAGTTTCTTTGTACACAGTTCTTCTGATATGTTGATCGGTTCTGACCCTTAAAGCCAAACCACAAGGCAGTATACAACTGATGTAACAGTATCAAAACATCCTTCTTGACGTTCAGCACTGTGACAAAAGCTTAAATGAAAAAAATCAACAACAGTATCAGCAGTACAGCCTAAAAGCAATAAGCATTCACAGCACTCAGTATTGCAGATCATGCTCCATTAATCGTGAATCATGAACAAAGGAAAAAAAAACAACAGGAAATTTTCTAAATGGGTGAAATCATGTAACCCAGCCCAAGTCAAGAAGTTTGAAAAGCCATAAACAATCGGCTGGATCTTTCCCGGAGTTTAGTGCAATGTTGACTCTACTTACTGGGAAGACTGGAACCACACTTGGTCAATTTTCCTGAAAAAAAAAACACAGTAGGTGTCTGTATCTCTTGGCCTGGTTGATTCTGGAATGAATTCTGAAAGAAGGCATTCACTGGACCAGAATGGAATATGTTTGATTATTTTCATACTTATCCTAACTTATTATGATGAAAAAAAAAACGTTCCATGGTCATTCATGCCATGCTTTCATGGTAACCAGTGAATGTCCTCTTTTAAGTCCATGCGCATGATGATTTCCTGTTAAGGTAATCTGATTTGGCAAGTTTGTGGGGCGGCCAGAATAGCTCAGTTGGTAGAGCGCCGAACTCATGATCCTGGGGTTGCGGGTTCGAATTTCAGTACAGGGGGATTTTTCCCTTGGAGTTAACATTGGTTCTGACTCCATTCCCCATGCAGTCCTTCGAACGAGACTATAAACCAAGGTTCCATGTGTGAATGCACGCACAACATCTTGCACACACATAAAATCCCATCACCAACTTTCGGAAGAGAAGGCCAGTTTGGCCGTTGGTATGGATGACACGTTACACATAGCATGCACCTTCCCCGAAGATGGAGTATGGCTGCCTTAATGGCAGGATAAAAAACGGTCATACACACAAAACTCCACTGCCTGTCTATACAGGCAGTGTCCGCAGGAGTATCAGCCTGTGTACGCAGAATGAAAGAAGTTTGTGGGGATTTTTTGGTTGGACGTGGTGGCGTCCTCCTGGAGGGGGAGGGGGGAGGAGGGGGAGGGGGGATGCTCACCATACTGGCCCCGCCACTAACCAATCATCGTCATCAGGAAGGGATTTCTACTGCAGTAGCCTAGTTTGTTGGATCAGAACAGGCACCGTTGAACACCGCAGAAGTGGTCTGACTATCAGTGCTGGTTCTCCTCCAGTGGGTTGCCTCTTGACAACTTGATACTGGATGTTCTCTCAGGACCGCTGTGCTGGGGGTGTGACAGGAGCAGCCTGGGTGTGGTTGTGCTTGAGGGAGACAAAATGAGTGGCAAGAGAGTATAATGCCACTGAGGGCTCAGACAAGACCAGACAGTAATAAAAAAAAAAAAGAAAAAAAAAAGGTGGGGTGGGGAGACAGAAATGTTTTGAGAGGGGCTGAATACCCTTCTGCTTGGAACAATAAAAGATCTGCAACACCTTGAACTGAACTCTAATGAAACGCTGGTACTAAACAGCAAGTAACAATGGTAAACATTCTGGGAGCTCTGGATTGGGGCTTTAGCAGTTAGTGTACAGCTGGAGTGCTGCTGGTGTCATTTGTTTTCCGTTTCTGTGGTTGTGTATAGATATGGATGTGTGTGTGTGTGTGTGTGTGTGTGTGTGTGTGTGTGTGTGTGTGTGTGTGTGTGTGTATGAGTGAGTGAGTGAGTGAGTGAGTGGTGTGTGTGTGTGTGTGTGTGTGAGAGAGTGTGTGGTGTGTGTGTTTGTCAGTATGTCTGAGTACATGTCATTACACAGGTACAGAATACATTTCAGGAGAGAGAGAGAGAGAGAGAGAGAGAGAGAGAGACAGAGACAGACAGATAGAGACAGAAATACAGAAAGAGACAGAGACAGAGAATATTGAGCATAAATTTCAGCTTCTTCTACTGATAAGTGATCTGGACACAACATTCAACATCCATGATTCTGACAAAATAAAAAAAATAAAGAAATAAAAAAAAAACGTTTCACAACTCTGCTGAACATCAGAACCAACCAGGAAAAATTCATGACAGATATCTAAGGCACTAGTAATCAATCATCCTACGCCAGATTCTACAACTACAAGCCTTCTTAACACATTTTGATTGGACTCATCATACTCATGGCTAAATCCTAGAACACATATATACACAAGACATGCTTTCATTTTCAGCTGTTTTAATAATAATAAAAAAAAAAATCAATAGTAATAATAATAACAATGTTATGAAAACTGTAGTATTCTGTAGACCTTCAAGCCCTGCTCTCGAGGTGACCTCAGTTCTGATTTCTTCCCCCCATCTCGCCCATGGTGTTTGTGTCAAATCATCGGGATTGGCAAATCCAAGGGCACTGTCGTTAAATCTCCTTCTTATCTGCCTAGTCATACAGGCACTCCCACCTCTTGTGATGAACGTGGCCGTCCTCTTGCCCTCCTCTAAATGACCCCCAAGCTTCGGTTGCACCGTTGACCCACACAGCCAAGTTCTGACTCTCAGGTCTGCGTTAGTTTTTTTTGGCTGGACATGGTGACGTCCCCTTTTCTCTGGTTTCTTGATTCTGAATTCTTTTCATGCTAGTAACACAGGCTTTAGAAAATGGTGTCCCCGCGTTTGCTAGATCAGAACAGGCGCGGCTCGACACAACAGAAATAACTAGCCAGCAGTGCAGTGTCTCCTCAGGTGGGTTATCTTATGTGGACCTGACACCGACTGTATCATGTAGACTGCAGCAGGATGGGTCTGGATGTGGCTGTGTAGGTGAGAGTGGAATGTACAGCCAGGGAGTAAGGCCATGGGAGTGGGCATGGAAAATGAAGCAGGGGAAAAAAAGCAAAAAAAACAACCCCAAAAGCAATCATGAAACCAAACAAAACAACAAAATCAATAGAAATACCAATCACCTCAGTAACACAAGTTTCGGAGTTAAACTAACGTGAAATTCAGATATTTTTTTTCTCCCCAGTCATACACCAAACAGATTAAAATTCTCTTCCGCCAAACTGAACTGGATGAGCAACATTCAACAAACTCAGCAATGAAATGGAACTGACAAACAAAATAGTGTGGGTGAAACAATAACAACAATGACATCAACAACAACAATGACAACAAAACAACAACAACAATCAGGGTTCCCCACAGTGTTAATTTTGGAGAGTCCACGTAACTCTTGTGTCAAAATGTTTGGAAGACATTTTCCAAATTGTGGGAATCACTGAGGTCTGTCTGTCGATACAAATCAAAAGCGAAATTGTCTACAACTGGTTGATGATTAAGCAGAAGACATTGATTATAAATGCCCAAAGCGCCATTTTTTCAAAAATTAATAAAAACTATAAATAATGTCTGCGAATACACTACATAGCCAAGAGTATATTTTGGTCACATAGTGGATTGCTTCTGGCAGGTGTCTATTGAAAACAAAATGTCTGACATCAAAACAGACAAACATAAATTTACCAATCAATTCTCTAGACTTGCGCCTAGCTGACATCATTGCATAATGCAGACCCCCCACCCCCCCAAAAAAACCAAACAAACAACAAAAAAACAACCAAACAAAACCCCAGTTTATATTGCTGATAAGAACAAATACAGAAATGTGTCTAACTTGGAACTAGAACAAGAGACAAACCTGTCTGGCATAAATGATCAATCTGGTTTATAAAATGGCAGACTCAAAACTAGTACAAGTGACAAACCTGTCTGGCATAAATGATCTATCTGGTTAATAAAATGGCAGAGAAAATGACAGTGATCAATATAAAAGTGGCCCATTTGGAATAAATGCATGCTTTATATCATCTCCTATGATATTGGACATCTCCTGTGATATAGAAGGCAAACTGAGTAAGAAATGCACAGATTCTAATTTCGGATACACAGGATGTCGGAGATAGGAAAGATATATGGCAAAAATGAATGTATGTGTGTGTGTGTGTGTGTGTGTGTGTGTGTGTGTGTGTGTGTGTGCATGTGTGTGCGCGTGTGTTTATGTGTGTGTTTGTGAATGCACATGCATATGTGTGTGTGTTTAAGAGAGAGAGAGAGAGAGAGAGAGAGAGAGAAAGAGAGAGAGAGAGAAACAGAGAGAGAGAGAGAGAGAGAGAGAAACAGAGAGAGAGACAGATGGACAGACCGACAGATTCAGAGACAGAGAGAGATGCATCGTCTAAATAAGTCCATCTCAGAAAACACACACAGGACAGCACGCCATCTGTTCCGCAATAAAAACTTACTCAAAACCAGACTCAGGAGACATGAGCAATGTGCTCATATGAACCCAAACTCATGCCAAACAATGCCTCAACAAGTGTGTCTGGCACTGGAAGAAATCATATATGAATGCCAGAACACAGGACGAGGTAAGAGGATCACACCATGTTATCACCTGACCTTCTTCTTTTTAACAACTGTTTCCACAATGACACAGGCCTGGTTCCACTGCAGCTCATGTGGAATTCAAATCTTAACTCTTTCATTCCTACTTTTCTATGAACCATTACTTCCTCTTGTTCCTAGATTCTTATAATACGAGCATTCCCTTCATTCCTGGATTTAGAGGAAAAAAAAGAAGTGTAAAGTGAAAACTGCCACGTATGCAGTAGCAAACCAGCCAGAATAGAGCGGCGACCACTTTCCCATGCTGAAGGGGCCGTCTGGCATCCATTCCATTCACAAACACTGGCGCACGAGCGACCCGGTCATGACGTGTATCAATGACATGACTCGCGCGAAGTTCAAAGCCTTACCACGAGAACCGATTTTCTGGGCTGCAGGAAGGAAAGGAGGGATTTTGTGCTGTCTGCTTTTCCGGGCTGCAGGAAGGAAGGGTAGGATTTCTGTAAACTGGAAAACTGGGTTGTAGGGATGAAAGAGTTAATGGAATGTCCCATTCATAGAACAACACATAATCATGAAAATGAAAGAGCCATGGAACCTCTATGTGTCTAATTGAATGACGGCTCCATTCTCATTTGTAACAAATCAAAGAACTTGATCTCCGATCGGATCATAACAATAATTGTGATTGTAGAGCTTGAGAGTTCTCGTGAGAAATATCACGTCAGCATTGACAACTACAAGGATCAGCAAGAACGTTCTTTTCTCAATGTTTGTATAAGCTGTCTGAGATCTCTGAGATCAACAGCTTGATATTCAGCCTGTGACCAATCGCAGAACACAACACAGCTGCCATTTTGAAAGGAACTCGTCCCAGAAGAGAAAACAGTTCTGCTGTCACGGTATCTAATGATCAATATTTCTGGAAAGTTATGGTCCATGCAGAGAGAGAGAGAGAGAGAGAGAGAGAGAGAGAGAGAGAGAGAGAGAGAGAGAGAGAGACAGAGAGAGAGAGAGAGACAGAGAGAGAGAGAGAGACAGACAGACACAGAGAGAGAGACAGAGAGAGAGAGAGAGAGATTGAGAGAGAAAAAAAGTTGGAATGTTTTCATCTTTGTGTTGAATATGATAAAACATTTTGCCTGTCTGGAAGTAGATAACCCACTGGTATATAAAAGACTGCATTGAAATGCATGTAGAGATGTTAACAGGGGAAATGAGGGCCTTTGGCTGGTTGCAAACCATTGTGCTATCAACACTGGTGCTAACTGGGCTCCACAATGCAATATACAACAGGAGGAAGCCATGTTCTGCTTATGATGTAAACCGTGAAACGCAGAAAACATCATCATACTAAAAGTTTAACACAGAAAGGAAAGGAAAGAAAATATGTGAAAAAAAGGAAACTATACAGGAGGACGAAAGTTAAAAAGAAAACAGCCAGAAAGAGGGAAAATCTACACAAAAATTAATCTAGAAATGCATTTTCAGCAAATTCTTTTTTGTTGTTGAGGATCCTGATAATATGGCAATGTTCAATGCCAAGTAGGGATAAGGCATTTGCTTGGACCGTTAAGTACATCCAAAACTACTCTGAGTTGTAAAATTATTATCCCAAGTTGTAACAATCCTATTTGAACATGGTTTTTATCATTAAAAGACTGCTCAAATTGTGCTTCAGAAAACCAGAGAAAAAAAAAGACCTTAGATGCAATGCAACTTATTGCATTGTGATGGTCATACATGAGCAATGCTCTAAGTAGTAGTTGCATTTTGCATGAAAAAAAAATCATTTTCTCAGCAATTACTTGACATTATTGATGATTTTCATTAATATGGTGATTACACATATTACCATATTGAAAATATAATCTGTCTATATTGATGAGTACTAGACAGATCTGGTGATAACTATTTAAGGAACAACTTCAAAAGAGAATTTCTCAATCAACAACCAACAGATGAATGAAGACCAAATAAAGGTTTACTTAGCATCAGGCATTCTGTAACAAATGAAAATTTCATAACGAATACTTCATTTTGTGATTGATATACAGTAGGTGACTATAGACTATAGTAGATGGTGAATTTTTGCAAAAAAATTAGCAATAACTATAGCTGCACATTTCATAATTGGTTTTCATTTCTAAGACACTTGGGAAAACAATAACAATTCTCTTTTTCAGCTTGCACATTTTTTTTTTCTTGTTTTTCCCTAAAAGTTGATTTTTCTACAGAATTTTATTTCTAATCTGAAAGATTAGCAATTGGGTATCAACGTAAGATGTTGTCGAAATGGAAAAAAATAAAAACAACCCCACCTCATGTGAGACTCGAAACAAAAACCAAACATTTCCTCACTTCCCTGGTGAATGTAAGGTGCACTAGACCACTTTTCCATCCCACATCACTCTACTATGCTCACTAACAAATACATTTTGGACAACGGAGAAAAGAGACTCTTTAGTTTAAGGGAAAGCAAAAAATGCTTGCTCAAAGAAGAGGGTGTGGCTATGAGCTTTTCATCTTTTCACTCTTTCAGTTACATGTTGTTTGTGGCCTGACTGGCCACAGGGGGTGGGGTGGGGGGTGGGGGTGGGGCGAATCTGGGCTGTATCTTTTTACCGCACTGTTAACACAAAAAAAAAACAAATCCTCCAACCCTCAAAACACACTCAAGCACCAAGAATGAGCACATTTCCTCTTTCTTTAGCGTCTTCTGTCTCCAGTCCCTACGCTCAGAGCTGTAGCCTTGCACGGTCGTGGCGTTACCAGGAGGTGGAGTCCGTGCTCTGTGCCACACCGGCTGAAGGCCGGAAGTCTGGCAGCAGGTCGGTCACCTTCTTCCTCATCTCTGATCGCAGCTTCTCCCGCTCCGCTTCCCGCTTCAGCTCCTGGGGCAGCCGGCGCCAAGCGCAGAACACTTTCTTCTGAAGGCTTCTGTGTGGTGGATGAGAAACATACAGAAAGATGTTGGTAAAGACAATGTCGACAGAGCAAACCAACGTACTGCACTATTAGTGTACTTCATTAAAAAAAAAATGTGCAGAGATATGATAGCCCCCTGCCCCCTGTCTCCAGATGTAGCGGTTCTTCATTCCTCCAAAGGAAAAAAAAAATCATGATGGGTATGGAGTTACAATGAAGCTTAGAAGATTACACATTTCCTGTCAGAGGTGTACTTTGAAATGTGTATGTGGTATACACTAATGTCTTCATAATGTACTGCACAAATGTCAAAACTTCTTTCATTTCTTATTCTCACTCAATCACATATAATATGTAATTCCTACAGGACGAAAACTGAAAGGATCTCAGTTCTGAGCCTTCTTCCATTACCTCAAAAATCAAACATAAAGCACAGGAAGCCATTCTTAAAAAAAAAAAGAACAAAAACGAAATGTAAATATAAATCTTCATGACAGGTACTTGCCGAGGCTGCCACAGGATGTGTACAGGGAAGATGGTATGGGTAGCGTGGAAGTAATGACAGAGCAGGAACATGAATGATGAGAAAGGGGGAAATAAAAAGATAAAAATGAAAATGAAGGACAGTAAAAAAATCAAAGAAACTATTTTTTTCATGCAGCACATAACATTTCCTTATTTAAAATCTCTTCTTCTGCTTCTCCCTTAACTGTGTGGGGAGTCACTGGGGCACCACACTTAGGAATAGCTCACCAGGTTCCTCCAGTTGGTGGTGTGTTAAGGGGAGAGGTGGGACGAAAATTTGACCATTTTCTTTCAAAAATCATGTTTTGGGTTTTATGTGTTTTTGTGCTCAAGAAAATCTGTTGAAACCATCTATGGTGTTCATTTTGTCTATTTTCACATTTTTCTTAGTAAAAAATGACTTTATTTGAAGGAGGTGTGTGTGAAAATTGCTTAACTTCTTTATTTTCAAACGCCGTTTTCTCAAAATCACTTTTTTCAACAACGGTTGATGTGCAAGGAACACAATATCTCTGGATCCAGACTAGCTAGCTTGGTAATTTTTTTTCTTTTGATCAGAAATGATTTCTGCATGCAACTACATTTTATTTATTAGTCAAAACAGCACTCATCATTTGCTATTTCTTTTTGAAAAATTCAAAACCAATGAAACGCGAAGCCTGATGGCCACCATATGGAAAAAAAATTATTGAAAAAAAAGCAGTTTAGATGTATAAAAATCCTTTTGTAATTGCATTACTATAGCTCTGCAAGCAAGAAAAGTCATGTTTCAAGTGCCTAACATGTCTGCTATGATAGAAATACAGTTCTTGTTATGAACGTTTTTTTTTTTTTCCTTTTTCATCATTTTGCCCCCATTTGTGGTCCCCAAATCACACAAGAGCTTTGAAATCACCCAAATATGTTTTTTTTCCAAGTTCTTTTAACATAAACAATAGAAAAAAAATGAAGAAGTTTTAAAAGAACAATGGTTTAATTTTCGTGCCACCTCTTGCCTAAAGTTATCCCTGATGTTCAGTATTCTGAAGGAACACGTCATTTTCATCAGCAGGATTCAGCTATTCAGATCTGCTGTGAGAGTCTGTCTTGCATACATACAGGAAAATGGAATGCACCACTTCATGCAGCAGCATAATGTTTCGGTTCATGGAGATGCTGTAGTCCTTCTACCCACGCTTTACTCTGGTCAACGCAGAAGTCGCAACAGCTGCCCTTAAAGAGGATTTCTGGCTTGATACCATTCACTATAAGCGCATGCAACACAGGAACGAGCGACCAAACTCACCTTGGATAGAATTCCTCAGCTTGGCGAAACCTTTCCCGCTCGGCGACCTTCTCCTGTGCGGTGTGCTGCTGCCACGCTTCAAACAGCTTGGGCAGGATGACCTCCCTGTGATGCCTCTCCGCCCGCCGCTCCAAGAACACCATGCGGTATTTGAACTGAAAACAAACATCGTGCTTCGTACAGATATCTGAAGGGCAATTTCAAGGTGTTTCCATGGATTCTTTTTCTTAATTATTCTTCCATCCTCCTCAATCCTAGTGTAAAACTCTGAGGTTCATCATCAGTCAAAGTTCTGCAATTGAAAGCATTTTGAACCAAATCATTAAGGTAGCTACATTCTGTTTTCAGTGACGATTTCTGAACATGACGTCAGCATGCAAATGTTTTTTTGTAGTTGTTGCTTTTGTGCGTGTGTGTGTGTGTGTGTGTGTGTGTGTGTGTGTGTGTGTGTGTGTGTGTGTGTGTGTGTGCATGCATGCGTGCATGCCTGTGTGTGTGCATGCATGTGTGTGTGTGTGTGAGAGAGAGAGAGAGAGACAGAGAGAATGTGTGTGTGTGCACGCATGTGTGCGCGTGTGTGCGTGCATGCGTGCGTGTGTGTGTGTGTGTGTGTGTGTGCATGTGTGTGTGAGTGTGCCTGTGAGCGTGCGTGTGCGTGTGTGTATGTGCGTGCGCGCACACGTGTGTGTGCATGTTTTATCAACACATGATGCTTGGCTGCCAACCTTCTGGAGTCAGATAATTCAGGAACCAAGGGATGAAGGGGATGGAGTGGGGTGAACAGGGGCAATTTGGCTTCTGACTGAGAGCATTTTCACCCCCTATCACTTCAGCTGAGGAAAGTATTTCAATTCAAATGGTAAACACCTTTTCCACTTCATATAGCTGCAAACACTGACTAACATCACTTAGACTTTCTTTTGTAACATGTCATCAGCCCTACCAGAAGATGCCAACCCTCCACAATTTTCAACAATATCTTTAATTCTCGAACTTTTTCATTTTGTTCAGATTTCGGAAAGATTTCCATATGAGGGAATTTGTTCTCAGAGACTTAAACTGGATGTTTCAGGGAGCAATGAACACGACCACAGAAGTGACAGAATGACCCACATTTTTCCAGGAGCTGAAGCAGCGTCGCACAACAATGTAGCCAAAGAGATCGTCGGCCAGTTGCTTCTTCTCTGCTGTCAGTTCGTCTGTGTGCTGCTGCCATGCTGCCAGCGCCTTTCTGGAAAACCACGCACAGCCATCGGCTGAGTTGGCAGGTGTCAAGATGTGACAACACACCAACATGATTTATTACTTCGTAAGAAAAATGATTAAAACACAGCTGCAGACGAGGCAATAATCAAGAGATTTGGCACACTTAGCACACAAGCAGCAAGAAATTTTCATTTAGGTCAAGATGTCATGCTGTTTCTATTCTAGTAATAAAAGAAGATGTACTGAGCACCTTTTTCATTCAGATGTCTGAATGTTTACTCCAGTGCCATGAAAGTTTCAAAGAACATGAACAATTCAAAAAGATAACAAAACAAAACAATCTAGTTGCGAAGTGAGATGACTGCAGGCGGAAATCTAAACAAATCTTAAATAAATGTTAGCGACCCGCCCAGAGAAACGTGGACAAACGAGTCACAAGACAAAACACGACGCGTTTCGACCTCTTAGGTCTTCTCCAGGCAAGACACAAACAAATAGGACAATGAAAATGAACGAATTTTTCACTAAGCTTAGATCTCTTCGGCACAAGGTAGGCAGGCATTGAACAAAACAAACAAACAAACAAGCCAACCAACCAACCCAAGTACTCAAAGCAGATCACATTAACAAAAAACAAACAAACAAAAAAAAATCGAGCAGTTCCCCTCCATCCTATCCATAAAAAGACAAAGACAGACAGAGTACCAACAAACAGCAGGACTCCCCACACAAAACACTATTATGAACAAACAAAGTTTTCTCCCCTTCCCCCACCTCCTCCACCATTCCCTACCACCCCATCACACAACACATCCACTGAACATAAAATATAATAAATATATATAATATGTGTGTTTGTGTGTATACATTAAATTATAATATATATAAAAATGATTTACATAATTCAAATTGTTTCATAATATACTAACTACTAAGGGTGTTTGTAAACAAATTCGAATTTGTTGCCATCAAACTGAATAAATTACAAAAGGTGATCTGTGTGTTGGGGAACTAGGCTTTTGGGTTGAAAACAGAATAAACAACAAGGAATTTATGTGCTTGCAATCATGTTATTCACAGGTTAGTTGTCATAACAACAACAAGGGATTTATAATGCGCTCTACCAATAAGGATGCACAGGCTATCACCTCCAAATGGATAAGAAAAGTAGGGTGAAGAAGATGGGTGGGGGGGGGGGGATGGGGGAAGGGAGAAGAATGGAAGAATGTTGAAGAGTGTGAACATAATGAATGCACAAGAAAATGTAACACACTCAGACGAAGTAAAAAGGGGAAGTAAAAAAAAAACCGCTAGCAAATGAAACATACACAGACAGAAAACATCGCTAACAAATGCGCAAACGACATAGACAGACAGACACAGAAAAGACAGAAGACAACTGAACCACAACAAACACATAACACACTCCAACAAATCAAAAAGCAATGTGAAACAAAAACCCTTTATGCCGATATACTCAGAAACCCTTATATAAGGGAAAAAAGATTCGAACGAAAAACAAAAAAAGAAGTCAATCCTTCAACAGACCAGACTCTATTGCAACAATCCCATACATGCCAGCCAATTTCCAAAAAAGCCTTATCATATACCACAATGAAACCAAGCAGGCACACCAACTAAACCAACCAATTCTACATGCATTTTTTAAAAATGGAGATACACTGTACTATTATTATCTATAACATGTTAGTAATGTAAGTCAAAAACAATTCAAAATTTTAGTAAATTTCAAATGAAAAAAAAATGCAAATCAAAAAAAAAATGTTACTGTTCTTAAACGTCAAAATGAAGAAGATGCAACATGCCTCTCACCAGAGCTCAAATACCCATCTCACAACTTGAGCAAGAAATAATATTTCCAACAGAAGCTGGTAAGATGCACCTAAATACTAACTACTCCAATAGCAGGCAACACACACACTCAACCCCACAAACAATGCACACACACACATTGTGTAACCATTTGATAACAATGGGAGTAAAGAAAAAGGGATAAAACACACACACTTTTACAGCACGTACTACAATCACTACATACACACAATACACAGCTACACCACAGTCTTTCATGTAAACAGTAATATATTTTTTAATCAAAGTTTCAAGTGCTGTGGTCTACATGATACACTTGCCATTCAAATGTTTCATGAATCACATGTACACACTCAACAGTACAAAGAACACGTAGACACATCTCAAGATGTAAACCACAACATGGCCACACGAAACCATTCACCTTGACCTACAAGAATTCGGCCAACAGCGCATGTGTGAAGTTTGTTGCCTAAGAGTCTTTGTTCGCTCTCTCACATAGAGTTAGGTTGAACTCAAATATGGCTGGCTAGTCAAACGCATAACACTGGCACACGTAGGGTACGAAAAGTTTGCATCCTCCTTTCTAGATATCCCAATCCCATTGGCCATGGTCCACAACACCTCGGTTCGCAACAATCGGCAAACCCTCATACTCACTTGTTTACGTCGTGACTGGTTCTTCATCTGCATTAGGAACAACTGACTGTCTATTCAATATTCCCAGCACTTGATCTGTGTTTAATGTACGGCAAGGTCGAGTACATAAAGTGCTTGGTGGTGACGTCATAGTGAATGGAAAAACAATCAGAATAAAGTCAATAAAACACTGAACTGAATAGTGCTCTGACAAAGCAAATGGCTGTGAGCACCGGCCAGACCATCCCCCAACTATGACATTTATTGCTGGCTTTTTATCTCATGAACTAGGATCGTGAGAGTATCGGGAGTTAGGTCACCCTACTTAGTCGCCAAATGGTGCCGTCGGCGCTCAGGCCTGTCGTCGCCAAAAGGCGCCTATGGCGGTGAAAGGGTTAAAACACCCTCAGTAGCCCAATCATCCTCAGTGGAAGTCTTCACCCCTGTCTTAAATGGTTACCTCAGAATCTGATGGTTGTGATGGCGCTCTGCCACTCTCATCTTCTCCTGCGCCATGTGCACCAACTTCTTCATGGCAGCAGCACCCGAAACTTCATCAGCGCCCTCTGGTAGTGCACGTCTGCTTTGCTGTTTAGCTCCCTTTGTCGCTCCGTCTCTCTCTGCTTCTCTTGCTCCTTCTGAAAAGCAAGTGTTGGTTTTCTTTACTGGTGACTCAAACATTGTGTAACACTTTGCATAACATATGGGAGTTGTTAGTTTCAGATTAAAGATTTGAGCTTTTTTTTTTTTTGGCATGTTTGTTTTGTTTTACATATTTGTTTTCGTTTATATGAAATATTCTTGCAGTCTCCAAGTATTTCATAATGTGAATAATTACAAGCTACATATATAGGAATTGTTTTTCAATGGTTTAACAAAACTGTGCACAGAGCTACCAATGTCATTGTGATAATGCTAATGTAAAATGTTTTCAATGAAAACAAATAAACATCACTGCAACAGACAAAGAACAACATAAGAACAAAATTAAAAAAAAGAAACCCCAAACAAACATGGACCACAGCGGGAAAAAAACATAATTTGCATTTCTTGAACAGATCTGTCATATTCTGTATTGATCTCACACAAATAGTATCCATCTGGATCTGTGGATCAGGTAAACATCTATGAAGTTCGGTGAGAGGTTTACATCCAAAATATCGACAGAACATACAGTCAAATTTCTTTGCACTCACAATGTGAAGTCTGTCAAAAGTTTTTAAAGTTTCCCTTTCTCTTTCTAGATATTCACTCACATGCGCACACATGCACATGCGCACACACACACACCCATGCACACACACATGTGCACACACACACACACACATACATACACTCACATGCTCATGCGCGCACGCACACACACACACAGAGCACACACACACACACACACACACCACACCACCACTCTTTATTTACACAAAAATCACACACATTGTGCGTGAATCAAAAACCAGCACAAAAGGCATACTCACAAGTTTCTCTAGTCATTTACATCTCTTTAGTACAACTGTGCTCAACACAAACATTCTCCTCACCTGTTTCTCCAGTCGTTTCTTCTCTCGGTACGCCTGCACTCTGGCCAGTTTTTCTTCCTCTGCTTGTTTCTTCAGCTGTTCCTCCTCCGCCTTCAGTTTCTCCTGTCACACAGAAGAGGTTTTAGTATTTCTGTGGGACAAACATGTAACACATTGCTTGTCTCTGTCCTGCACAGTCTGTCACAGTCATCCTTCAAAAATAGTCTGAAAACATTTTTCTTTTCAAGCTGTCTTTTCCCTGATGCTCTCCTGGTTTATATGCCTGTTAGTAGTAGTTGTGCAGTGTGTGTGTGTGTGTGTGTGTGTGTGTGTGTGTGTGTGTGTGTGTGTGTGTGTGTGTGTTTGTGTGTGTGTGTGTGTGTGCATGTGCGTGAGTGTGTGTGTGTGTGTGTGTGAGAGTGTGAGAGTGTGTGTGAGTGTGAGTGTGTGTGTGTGTGTGTGTGTGTGTGTGTGTTCTGGTGAGTTGTGTTATGGTAACTCAGCACTGACTGCTGCCTGTCGACTGCCGATACTGGGGCTGTGATGGCACAACCTGGATGTGATTGTGTGTGGAAAGACCTGAACATGCTGTGTAGGAGTAATGCCACTCAGAACAGGTTGGGAAGGGGAGATGGGGGGAGCACTGACGGTGAGACAGCAGAAAAAAATGATGAGTGAAACATACAAACAAAAAAGGCATTTCCATGTCAAACAATGACCCTGGAAACAGATGACGGCTGCTAAAAAGGTCCAAACAATAATCAAATGAGGAAAACACAGAAGAAGGTTATCTTGAAAGCAGAAACTCACCAGTCTTTCGTCTTCAGCTTTGCGTCGTTTCTCTTCTCTCTCTGCCTTCAGCCGAGCCCTCTCTGCCGCTCTATCTTCCATATCTGAACACAGGCAATTTGAGCCATCAAATATGAAAGTCCTGCAAGCTAAAACAGCAACAGTGCACTTGCATGAATGCATATTCGCAGACACACACATCCCCAAATCATATCAAGATTTTCTTTTTTTTGGGGGGGGTGGGGGGGGGGGGGGAAGAGGGGGGTATTTCTGCTGTGTCATCTTCTGTGCCCGCTACGAACACTCACACACACACACTTGCATTAACTGACCTCAGCAATAAGACGCTCAAACATGCACTCACAAGAACATGCATTCACATAAGACTCTCACACATGCACCTGCATATACATAGCTTGGCAAAAGACACTCACCCTGTCACATTCCCTGTCCATACAACAGTTTCAGTTTCAGTTTCATCAAGGAGGTGTTACTGCATGTGGATTAGTCCATATGCTACACCACATCCGCTAAGTTTTGAGACCACACTGCGCAAGATTTTAAGCTGATGGATAAATGAATTAATGACTAAGATGAGAGAATTTAAGAAGAGGGTCTCGTGGCTATGACTTAGCAGATGTCTGACCAACACGTTAGCCTAACGCACTGGTCAGACCTTGAGTACCTACCTAGCATTGATTGTGCCATTATCACCACTGTATATGTGTGTGGCGAATGTACACATTGTGCATATGGATGGGTGTGTGGACATGGGCCTGTGTGTGTGTGTGTTTGCGAGCGCATGTGTATGTACATGATGTGTGTGCGTGTGTGTGTGTGTGTGTGTGTGTGTGTGTGTGTGTGTGTGTGTGTGTGTGTGTGTGTATGTGTGTGTGTGTGTGTGTGTGTGTGTGTGTGTGTGTGTGTGTGTGTGTGTGAGTGTGTTTGAGTGTGTGTGTGTGTGTGTTCGTTCGTTCTTTAATTTAACGTCTATCCACCGAACAGTGATTTTTGAGTGTGTGTGTGTGTGTCTGTACATGTGTGTGTGTGTGAGTGTGTGTGTGTCTGTACGTGTGTGTGTGTGTGAGTGTGTGTGTGTGTGAGTGTGTGTGTGTGTGTGTGTGTGTGTGTGTGTGTGTGTGTGTGTGTGTGTGTGTGTGTGTGTGGTGCATGCGTGTGTGTGCGCATGTATGTGAGTGTGTGCGCAAGAGCACATATGTGTGTGTGTGTGTACGCATGTGTATGCATGTACAGAAGTGCATGCATATGAGTGTGTGTGATTTGTGGTCTTGTGTGAGCGTAAGCGCATGTATGTGCTTCCACGTGTGTCTGTATGTGTGTATGCATGCATGTGCATATATGTGTGTGCGTGGGAGTGATCACATGCATGTGTGCGCTTGTATATGTGCGTGCGTGTGTGCGTGCATGCGTGCATGTGTGTGTGTGCGCGTGCGTGTGTATGTGACTGTGTGCGCTTTGATTGTGGGAAATTAATGTTCAGAAGACTTAGGAACTAGAACAATTACAAGAACAACAACAAACATCAACAACAACCCCCACACATACAAGCACACATCACACACACACACACACACACACACACACACACACACACACACACACACATATAACAATAAAAATGACAACTCCCACACATAGAACCATAACACATTCACCCACACAGACTCCCCTACCTTCACTTTTAATTCTCTTTGAGCACAACTTAAGAAAACAAATTCAATATTACAAAATGATTACACATACACATTCATGCATGCATGCGCACACACACACACACACACACACACACAGCACACACACACACACACACACACACACACTCACTCACACACACACTACAACACACAAATACACACACACCACAACACACACACACACTACAACACACACATCCACAACACACATACCATCACACATTCGACTCACTTTTAAGCACATGGAGATACTTGCATTGTGGGCGTTGGACGCAGCCGTCGATGCAGAGGTCACCTCACTTGTCGTATGACCAGACACTGTACTGGATGCTTCTGACCTGCCCACACAATCAAAGCACATCAGAAGATATTTCAACTCTCGACATACTGAACATTCAGTTCCTTCAACTCTCCACATACTGAACATTCAGTTACTTCAACTCTCCACATACTGAACATTTAGTTCCTTCAACTCTTGACATACTGAACATTTAGTTCCTTCAACTCTCCACATACTGAACATTCAGTTCCTTCAACTCTCCACACACTGAACATTCAGTTCCTTCAATCTTGACATACTGAACATCAGTTCCTCAACTTTGACATACTGAACATTCAGTTCCTTCAACTCTCCACATACTGACATTCAGTTCCTTCAACTCTCCACATACTGAACATTCAGTTCCTTCAACTCTACCACATACTGAACATTCAGTTCCTTCAACTCTTGACATACTGAACATTCAGTTCCTTCAACTCTCCACATACTGAACATTCAGTTCCTTCAACTCTCCACAGACTGAACATTCAGTTCCTTCAACTCTTGACATACTGAACATTCAGTTCCTTCAACTTCCACATACTGAACATTCAGTTCCTTCAACTCTTGACATACTGAACATTCAGTTCCTTCAACTCTCCACATACTGAACATTCAGTTCCTTCAACTTTCCACATACTGAACATTCAGTTCCTTCAACTCTTGACATACTGAACATTCAGTTCCTTCAACTCTCCACATACTGAACATTCAGTTCCTTCAACTCTCCACATACTGAACATTCAGTTCCTTCAACTCTCCACAACTGAACATTCAGTTCCTTCAACTCTCCACATACTGAACATTCAGTTCCTTCAACTCTCCACATACTGAACATTCAGTTCCTTCAACTCTCCACACACTGAACATTCAGTTCCTTCAACTCTCCACATACTGAACATTCAGTTCCTTCAACTCTCCACATACTGAACATTCAGTTCCTTCAACTCTCCACATACTGAACATTCAGTTCCTTCAACTCTCCACATACTGAACATTCAGTTCCTTCAACTCTCCACATACTGAACATTCAGTTCCTTCAACTCTCCACAGACTGAACATTCAGTTCCTTCAACTCTCCACACACTGAACATTCAGTTACTTCAACTCTCCACATACTGAACATTCAGTTCCTTCAACTCTCCACATACTGAACATTCAGTTCCTTCAACTCTCCACATACTGAACATTCAGTTCCTTCAACTCTCCACATACTGAACATTCAGTTCCTTCAACTCCCCACATACTGAACATTCAGTTACTTCAACTCTGACATACGAACATTCAGTTCCTTCAACTCTCCACATACTGAACATTAGTTCCTTCAACTCTTGACATACTGAACATTCAGTTCCTTCAACTCTCCACAACTGAACATTCAGTTCCTTCAACTCTCCACAAACTGAACATTCAGTTCCTTCAACTCTCCACATACTGAACATTTAGTTCCTTCAACTCTTGACATACTGAACATTCAGTTCCTTCAACTCTCCACACACTGAACATTCAGTTCCTTCAACTCTCCACATACTGAACATTCAGTTCCTTCAACTCTCCACAGACTGAACATTCAGTTCCTTCAACTCTCCACAAACTGAACATTCAGTTACTTCAACTCTCCACATACTGAACATTTAGTTCCTTCAACTCTCCACATACTGAACATTCAGTTCCTTCAACTCTCCACAGACTGAACATTCAGTTCCTTCAACTCTCCACAAACTGAACATTCAGTTACTTCAACTCTCCACATACTGAACATTTAGTTCCTTCACTCTCCACATACTGAACATTCAGTTCCTTCAACTCTCCACATACTGAACATTCATTCTAGGTTGTCGTCAGAATTGTGTTTCTGCCCTCTTTTTCTTCCTTTTCTTCGCCTTCTTTGTTCCTAATCTTAAACTCACTTCTTAACGGTGCACTACTGGTGAATCTGTCACTGTTTTCTTCTTCTTCTTCTTCTTTGTACACTCAGACAGAAACCCCAGAGGCACTGACGAAAGCTCCTGCATAGCGGAGGCCCTCAAGAGATCAATCCTGCAATTCAATCTTTGGGCATGCCTCTAAACATAACGCAAAGGAGACTGTTTTCTTTTTATTTTGTTGTTGTTGTTATTGTTGTTGTTTAGTCATGTACCCAGAGAGGCACACAATGCTCTGTTCTACTGCTGAAGACAGGGTTGGATTTAAATTTTTGAAATTTTATTTTTTTTTCTTGCTTATTTATTTATCTATTTATATTTGTTACTGGTTTTTTAAATGCTAATTTATCATCTGTGCCGGGGGCCGGAATAGCTCAGTAGTAGAGCGCCGGACGCGTAATCTTGGGTTTGCGGGTTCAAATCTCTGCCAGGCCGTTTCGGTACAGGGGAATTTTTCCCTTGGAGTTAACATTGGTTCTGACTCCATTTCCCATACAGTCCTTTGAATGAGACTATAAACTGAGGTTCCGTGTGTGAACGCACGCACAACATCTTGCACACACGTAAAATCCCATCACCAACTTTTGGAAGAGAAGGCCAGTTTGGCCGTTAGTATGGATGACACGTTACACATAGCATGCAGCTTCCCCGAAGTTGGAGTATGGCTGCCTTAATGGTAGGATAAAAAAACGGTTATACACACCAAACTCCACTCCCTATACAGGGGGTGTCCGCAGGAGTGTCAGCCTACATACGCAGAAGAAGAGAAGAAGATCATCTGTGTCTCTTCAGTGTCAGTGCTCCCACAGCACCTGTTCTAGCTCTGTGTTCACTGCCACTCCCCGGCTTGTCCCCTCACAGCTCCAGCACTGGCAATCCACAAATGGCAGTCAGTATCCAGTCACCGTGAGGCAACCCACAAGAGAAGGCACTGCACTGCTATCAAGCCAGACAGGTGGTGTTCAGAGGTGCCTGTTTGGATCCAACAACACCGGACACTGCCAACTGGACCCCTACTGATCATTTTAAATGCCTGGGCAAGAAGTCAGCACTGGCGACCATCCGTCTGTAGAGAGGGCCACAACATCTGTCCTGCGGCAATCCCCATGAACTTGTTAATACAGACAACCTCAACACAAACTCGTAAAGAGCATAGACATGCATAGGAAATCAAAGCTGAGGTCACCACAGGAGCAGGACATGAATGGCATCTGAGCTTAAGACCTTTTTCATGATAATTGATGAGTATGAGGATGAGGATAAGGATGAGGATGAGGATGATGAAAATGATATGAAGATCCATTTCAATCAGAGACTATGCTGTAACACGGCTGCGCTCTATGCTTCTTTTCATGACATATTCTCATATCAACCAGGCTAAGAGATACATACCCTCTCTCTCTCTCTCACACACACACACACACACACACACACACACACACACACACACACACACACACACACATGCGCACCACACACAAAACACACACACACACACACAAACACACACACAAAACCACCATCACCCACCACCATCTACCAACACCACCATCACATGTGAGCTCTCTGTGCATGTCTCAAACATGCGTTCCACTACTGCCACTCTGCAGCTGTGCTACATGTTACACACCTGTGAGTATCACCGCCGCCATTCACAATCCTCTTGGACGTTACGTTTGACGCAGCACCGCTGGGCGCTGGCTTGCCCCCATGTTTCTTCCGCTCGCTGTCATTCCCATCAGGCCCTGTGTCTTGGGTGTCTGCAACCACGTAATGAAAGACGACAAAATAAAATTCAGTGAAATGACAACTTAAATTTTATTTTCATGCCCCAAAATATGAGCGAGTGTCATGATGGATGCATAAGCAATAATATAATGTTGAAGTGAGAGTTCATTATGACATTTCAAAACAAAAGAGAAATGATTGGTGATGCCCAGGTCCACGCTAAGTATTCTGGTGCATCCTGGGTATTCTTATGTTTCCTTAACCCACCAAATGATGACATGGATTACAGGATTCTCATCATGCATGTCCCCCTATGTATATGCATATCTGATCTTGTGATGGATATCCAATCTTGCGCATGCTTCTCTGATCCTGTATATTCATATCTGATCTTGTGCATGCATAACCCATCTTGTGCATGCATATCCCTTCTTGTGCACGCATAACCCAATTTGTACATGCATATCTGATCTTGTGCATGTATATCCCATTTTGTGCATGCACATCCCATCTTGTGTGTGCATATCCCAACTTACGCATGTGCATAGCCGAACTTGTACATGTGTATCCCATCTTGTGCATGTATACCCTATCTTGTACATGCATATCCAATCTTGTACATGTATATCCCATCTTGTGCATGTATACCCTATCTTGTACATGCATATCCAATCTTGTGCATGCATATCCTATCTTGTGTATGCATATCCTATCTTGATGTATATCCAATCTTGTACATGCATATCCAATCTTGTACATGCATATCCTATCTTGTGCATGACATCCATCTTGTGCATGTATATCCTATCTTGTGCATGTATATCCTATCTTGTGCATGTATATCCAATCTTGTACATGCATATCCATCTTGTACATGCATATCCAATCTTGTACATGCATATCCCATCTTATGCATGCATATCCATCTTGTGCATGCATATCTGATCTTATGTGCATATCCCGTCTTGTGCATGTATAAACTGTCTTGTGTATGCATATCCCATCTTGTAAATGCACAACCCATCTTGTACATGCATATCCCATCTTGTGCATGTATAAACTATTTTGTGTATGCATATCTGATCTTGTAAATGCACATCCCATCTTGTGCATGCATATCCATCTGTCATGCATATCCCATCTTGTGCATCTTGTGCATGCACATCCCATCTTGTGCATGCACATACAATCTTGTGCATGCATATCCCATCTTGTGCATGTATATCCCATCTTGTGCATGCACATACAATCTTGTGCATGCATATCCATCTTGTGCATGTATATCCATCTTGTGCATGCACATACAATCTTGTGCATGCATATCCCATCTTGTGCATGCATATCCCATCTTGTGCATGCACATACAATCTTGTGCATGCATATCCCATCTTGTGCATGCACATACAATCTTGTGCATGCACATCCCATCTTGTGCACTTGTGCATGCATATACAATCTTGTGCATGCACATACAATCTTGTGCATGCATATCCCATCTTGTAATGCACATCCCATCTTGTGCATGCATATCCCATCTTGTGCATCTTGTGCATGCATATCCCATCTTGTGCATCTTGTGCATGCATATCCCATCTGTGCATGCATATACAATCTGTGCATGCACATACAATCTTGTGCATGCATATCCCATCTTGTAAATGCACATCCCATCTGTGCATGCATATCCCATCTTGGGCATATCTATCTGATCTTTTACATGCATATCTAGTCTTATACATGCATGTATTTCCATCACCTTCCATCGATATTGGTTACCAGTTTTTGCACAGTCTTACAGACAGAAAGACAAACTAACAATGAGGGTGCAACACACTGCCCCCTTGTAGATATATAGCAAGATCATGCCTGTCAGCTGGGTCACACACACACACACACACACACACACACACACACACACAACACACACACGCGTGCGCGCGCGCGCACACACACACACACACACATACACACACACACACTCACACACGCACACACACACATGCACAAACATCTCTCTCTCACAGACACACAGACAGACAGACATGCACACAAACACACACACATACACTTAAACACACCACTCTCTCTCTCCCTCTCTCTCATACAGTACACAAACACACACACAAAGACACACACACACAGACACACACACAATTGCACAAAGAAACACCACACACAAAAAAATATGCACACAAACACACATACACTTGCAAAAAGAAACCACACACACACACACACACACCATGCACACACACACACAACACACATTGCACAAGAAATCATACGCATGCACACACACACACACACACACACACCATAAACATATCGCATACACACACACACACACACACACACACACAACACACACACACAGACAACACACACACACACACACACATACACACACACACACACACACATACACACACACACACATACACACACACACACACACACACATACACACACACACACACACTTACTTATCACACCCACACCCCAAACACACAAACACGCACACAGAAACTGAATACCCTACCCTGAGGTCTGGGCTGTTTCTCTGGAGAGGAGAGCTGAGCCAGCGTCTGCTGATGGTCCTTCTGCTGCTGTGAGTACATCAGCTCTTGAATCATGCGCTTCTGCTCCTTGAGGGCCGTCTGCTGCTCATGCAGCAGCTTCTGCTGGGCTGTGAAGCGGTGCTCAAAGTTGTTGACCACGTACTGCCGGTTCATCCAGGGTTGGGTCCCAAGCGTCTCCGAATCTGCCACACAGAGTGAGGTTTTGTCAACGCTGCGGGCAGTGGGTAGGCTGGAGCAGTTTACCTTACAATGCCTGTCTCTCGACTTCAGTGAAACCTTTTAAAATTGAGTAAAAACGCATTTTGTTTTAAAAGCTGCTTTTAATACAGTACACTTTAAGTGTACTGTATTAAAACCAGCTGTTAAAACAAGATGCGTTTTTACTTAAAGTTTTGTATGACCCTCAGTTCTGAAGCATATGGACTTAGATATGTGTGTGTGTGTGTGTGTATGTGTGTGTGTGTGTGTGTGTGTGTGTGTGTGTGTGTGTGTGTGTGTGTGTGTGTGTTGTGTGTGTGTGTGTGTGTGTGTGTGTGGGTGTGTGACACATGAACTTAGATATGTGTGTGTGTGTGTGTGTATGTGTGTGTGTGTGTGAGCGTGTGTGTGTGTGTGTGTGTGTGTGTGTGTGTGTGTGTGTGTGTGTGTGTGTGTGTGTGTGTTGTGTGTGTGTGTGTGTGTGTGTGTGTGTGTGTGTGTGTGTGTGTGTGTGTGTGTGCGCGTGCATGCGTGTGTGTGTGTGTGTGTGTGCATGTGTGTGTGGTTTTGCGTGTGTGTGTGTGTGTGCATGTGTGTGTGTGTGTGAGTGTGTATGGTGAATAAGTACTGTAAAATATATTGATGTGTATGTATTCTTACTGTGGTCACACTTTCGCACATTTTCCTTTTGTAGGTACATAATGTGTATCAACCTGTATTATGATTATTGAAAAGCCCTTTGAGCTTCCTGTCCAAGAAGAAAATGATCAAGAAACATCCATTATCATTGTTGTAATAACATGAACATTGACTGGAAAAAAAAACACCCAACAAACAAACAAAGGGAGGGCACTCAAGATGGTGCATAATTCCACCAAGTTCAAATGAATCCTGGTTTCATCCTTTCGCCCAAATCCACACTAAAATGTAATGAGTTCATCCATAAGCCTGATTCCATCTTTTGACCGCGTTCTATTAAAACTGCTTAAATGGTTTCTGCATAATCTTAGAATCTTTCTGACAGAGAGACCAGCAAAACTGACTGACATATGTGAAAAGAGGGGCTCCTGGCAGAGGTAATGATCACATTTATGATTCATAAAGCTTAGTGAATGTACCACCATTATGGATGCTGCTATCATTTCTCACTACTATTAATTATAATTGTGACGGTAAGAACAGTGAATATTACAATGCTTTTTTGTTATCAAAAAGAATTAATTACAACAACAAAACCCAGTCACAAAAAAAACACTAATAACACTGCTCATTGACACAAAAGCAATGTCTGCTCAGACCAACAACATCAACAACAATAACTGCATTTCACTGCACGAGCCGGCATTTCTGACAATCAACTCATTCCTTTACGGTAGGCTAGGTGAGAATGAGGGGGGTGGGAGGGGGAGAGAAGCAGAATGAATGGGGAAAGGGGGAAAGATAGAGAGAGAGGAGGTTTAATGCTCTGTTGCCGTTCAGCAGTTCCCTCCTTCCATGTCGCTCTTTAAGCTCTTCCATACAAAGCCACACCCAGCCTTATTCTGTCACAGGCCCAGAACCAGCAGTTCATAAGGAGGCAACCTGCTACAGCAGACACTGCACTGTGCCAAGTTGGTTTGACGGTGTTCAGCTGTGCCTGACCTGATCCAATGTACGGCAGGTCACCACCTATCAAGCTGGGCCCTAAAAGTGATGCCTATAGTTGCTTAGTTGCAGAGCCACCATGGGAGTCCCCATCAGGACAGAGACTGCTGTATCACTGTTTTGTCACAACAGCCAGCCCAAATGGGCTGAAGGTGATGAGGAGGAAGACCAGTATTGCAGTACCTTTGGTTAGTGATATACCCTGCTCTCTCTGTGCCAATCAAAACACATTCTTTCTGCTTAGGTAGCGGGTACAAACAAGGACATTAACACACAAGTAAAAATAGGCAAAATGCACTTTTGTTTTGATTTGTTTTCTTCCTTTCTTTTTGTCTTTTTTTTTTTAAAGCCGTCTCATCTTTTGTTCCTCATCAGTCACTCCCATGCTGCTCGTACTGCCTCCACAAAACACAGCCACACCAGCTTTATGATGTTGCAGCCTCAGCACCAGCAGTTCACCAGGAGCATTCCACTACCTGGTCACCCAGAGGCAACCCGACAGAGGAGATGCTGAGCTGAGGCTGAGTCACGTCGGTGGTACCCGTGTGGATCAAACATGTACAGGACACCACCTCTTGGGCCCCATGCTGATGACACTAACTGCTTAGTCATGGAGCCAGTGTGAATAAGTATCCCCCTCTGGAGAACCCAAAGCTCCCAGCTCTGGTGGGAGCTGGCAGGAACCCCCCCCCCCCCCCCCACCCAAAAACAGTTACTGTTTCTGATGAGACTTCAGCCTGCAACCTCCACAACCTACACTCTGTGATGTAAATCTGTCGACCAGTTTGTGTCAAAACAAGCTCTTATAGTGAACAAACAAACAAACAAGCAAAAGCCACAGAACCAGCCAACAACAATATTCACACAGTTCACATTCACCTCAAAAGGGACCAAAAGCCACAGAACCAGCCAACAACAATAGTCACTACACTCACGTTCACACATCAAAGGGACCAGTCCTACCTTTACGTCTGAATGTTCCGACGACACTTCAGAACCCTCTTCGAAGTCTGCATCACTGGACCCCCCTTGCATGAACCTGGCCAGCTCATCTTTGCTCATCTGTGCGTGTTTCCGTGTGATCTGCCAGCCCTGGCTCGGCATCCTCTGACCTTGACCCCTCCGCTGAGCGGCACTGGCACTGCTGAGTGACGACTCGGGGCGGGAAGAGGGAAGGGAGGAGATGTCGCTCTCCTCTTCCCAAGCGATGCGTCTCACTGGCTGGCGGAACATTTCATCCTGGTGGAGGGAAGAGTTGGAGACTAAATGTACATGAGACCATATCTTGGGTTTTCGTCTGTTAGATGCTGTGGAACATCTCCCAAAACATTCTCCACAGTAATGATTACCTCCCTTTAAAAGCTGATGCTTTTCAGAAACATTTTCGTTGTTGTCTACATTAGAGTGACCTCCCCCCAAAAAGTCTGCCTTCCTTTGGAGATTTATCTGGAATGCTTTTTCTTCATCTATCCAAGACACGCCTTGGTTTAAGGCTGTGTCAGAACAATTGACATAAGTTAGAACACCAAGGCTACATCAAAATGTTGTTATGCTCTGCATAGTTATTCAGGGATTGTCTTCAGTCGTGACAAGCTCCTAGCATAACACCATCAGTCTTCAAAATCCCTCGAAGTCGGAGTGTGGCTGCTCACATGGTGGGGTAATCAAAAAAGGTCACACACGTAATGTTCTCATCCCTAGCTGACATTTGTACCATAGTGTTCAAGTACTTCGGTTGTTTGGATGATCCCTGGAGTCTTTTAGCCAGGGTACAACAACAAAAACATCTAGCCATGACTTTCCCCCTAAGAATAGTTTTTCCCTAAAAAAAAAAAAGAAAACTTTTGAGAGAGCATTTTCCTCTTTGCTAGAATTCAATTTGCCTTGCAACAACTGCTTCCTCCCTGTAAACAAACATTTTTCTCATCTGAACTAAACTTCACTTAAAACAAACCCTCCCTCCTTTTCAAGACATGCGTGTCCCCACACACACACACACACACACACACACCACACACACACACACAACAAACACACACAAAATCAAGAAGCTACTAGCTGAAATGCATACATGCATGATTCATACAGTGACTAGGTAATATGCACATACATACACATAACAACACACTCTCTAACAACTACTGAGTCACACACACACACACACACACACACACACACACACACACACACACACCACCACCACCACCACCACCACCACCACCACCACCACCACCACCACCACTACCACCACCATCACCAACAACAACATCGCAAACAAAAATGACAACACCACACACACACACACACACACACACACACCAACGTACCACCTCACTTCTCCTGGAGCTGTCCGGACGAACCATCCCTGCACCACTCCCGTTCCTCTCCTTCCCACCTCTGTCCCTCCCTCCCCCCTTCTCCTCCTGTCTCCCGCTGGGAAGCGAACCCTCAGCCACAGCCGTAAGCAGGTTCATCATTTTGCTCCGCGTCGTTTCCTGGGCCCGCTCCAGCTCCCTCTTGTCCTGCTGCAGGGTGACAAAGTCTCGCCACGCGAAAAAATGTCTGCGGAGCTGCTGAAGGTAGTGATGCTTCTGTGCCTTGACCGCTTTTCTGCAAGACAGCAAAACACAACAACAACAACAACAACAACCAAGAGTTAGTTGCAAAGTGCGACGACTGCAGGTGGAAATTGAAACAAATCTAATTCATTATTGCTAAAGCTCCGCCCATCTTGCGCTGAATTGGATGAAGGTAAGTGATTGCTCGTTCATTTTCATTGTCCTGAGTGTTGTGTAGCTAGCTTGAAGAAGACCTAAGAGGTCGAAACGCGTCGTGTTTTGTGTTGTGATTCGTTTGTCAACATTTTTTGGGGGGGGGGCGGAGCTTTAGCAATAATTTTTCAAATTACCTGAGAGTTAGTTTCAAAGTGAAAAGACTGCAGGAGGAATTTGACACAAACTTTTAAAAGAAAAATTACCATGCCGCAGAAAGAAAAAGACAAACAAATTACTAGACAAACATATTTTGACCTCTTTGGTCTTCTTCAGGCCAGTCAAACGAAATTCAAGACAATGAAAATTGAAAAAAAAAAAAAAAAAAAATAGTAGAAAAGGAAATAAAGAAAAGAAGATTCAGGAAAAGTGTAGACCTCTGACGTGGCCAGTTTCTGGATCTGCCCTTTGGGTCAGTGCATGAGTGGAAAAAAACGAAACTACTATGAAAATAATACTTTGCATGACGGTCTGGTAACTACTTCCCATGCACTTTGTTTTGAACAGGACATAGGTGAGCAATAAATGTCAACGTTTGTGTCACTAAATATTTCATGAAAATATATAATCAGTCAAACAGTTATTATTCCTGTCAGTAACTTCACACATCTGAGAGACAGAGAGAGAGAGAGAGAGAGAGACAGAGAGACAGAGAGAGAGAGAATGAATGACTTGTATACATGAGCACTCGCATGTTTGTGCATCTATCAGTTTTACGTTACAGGCATAAACGTTTTTGTCCATTACCTTTTGACGTTGATCATTTCATCTTAGTTTGTACCATCAATTAGGATGATTCACTCCCCTTTACCCTACGCCCCCTTCAACTAATGGAACTGTTACTGCACTGGTCTCCTAAGACCTGATCATGAGGATGAGTGTGTCTTAAATCTCCACTGTAATTACCAGTATCGTAATTATCGCTGTCGTCGTTATTACCTGTTTTCATCCACCACATTAAACTCGTGCTGCTTGGTTTCCATGGTGATGCGTTGGGAGCGGGCGTATGATCGCCAGGCGTTCCACACTCGCAGTGTGAGGCGCCAGTCGGCCAGCGCTCTGGCTTTGCCGAAACACAAACGACGATACAGGATAACATCGTACCATGCAGTGAAATGCCTGTGGAGGATCTGCAAACACATCAGTAAATTAAACGTAAAGGGAGGTAAATCCTCGGTCGAAATCCTTTGTGATCTAGACAACTTGAAGACAAAAAAAAGGAAAACAAGGGAGGGGAGAGTGGGGGGGGGGGGGGGGGGGGGGAGGGGGGGGGAGGGGGGGGAGGACAAAAACCTCTGTAAAGATTTAGAGATGCATTCCTTTGTTCGTGTGTTTATCTTTTCTTTGTGAACGCATGCTGTGTGTGAGGACAATTTCCATGTGTTGTTTAATTCCTGTGTATTGTTTGTTATGTAAATATATGCTTTATCAAGAACATTTTATCTTTAAAATAAGAGGGTAAAAAAGTATCGAGAAACAAAAAGCCCTTTCCTTTAAATTCAATAGTCTAAATTGATTTTCAAATGTGTGTCTTTACAAACTTTTGAACATTCCACCTAGAAATAAAAAGTTAAAACAAAAAACATTAAAACAAATTTCATTATCCACAAGGAGGTATTCAGTTAGTCAGTATAGCTTACGTGTTTAGTTGATTATAGTTTAAGTGGCAGTGCCTTCTATTGTCTTCTATCTCCCATTAGTTATAGGCCTTGTAAACACTTGCAAACAATCAATAATTCATCCAAATCAGGCACAACTCTACAGAGTTAAAATAACCCCAAAATAAAGGGTTTCTCCCCAGATATTCCTCAGCCACTGAGATTTATAATGGTTGGTACAAAAAAAAAGCTAACTAACTAAATACAATGATTCATAAAACCTGGACAATCAAAACTTACAATTATCATTATTATCATATTCCTCCACCACAAGGTGAAGTTTTAAGTAACACACAATTCTGATTACTCATTTCTATGTTGCATGAAATTACCCATTACTGTTGCCAACAAAGCTAGGTAAATTCACAACATCGTTCAAAGAATCACCTGTGCTGATACTGGAAATATTAGCTGAGACCATGGAGTGAATACAGCAGAGAGTTTAAAGGAAAGCAAGTCTTGTTTATTGGAAATAATGTAAAAGAAATCAAGGGGAAAGAGGGTGAGGGAGGAAGGGCAAAGGTGGATGGGGCAGTGGCTATACATCTGTTCAAATTTCAGGCTTCCCAAAACACAGTGGTACTGTGAATCTTTTGTCAAAAACTTTCCTGATCAACCACTTCTCCTCCACCAAGCTCAGCGTTCTTGTTCGAGCCAAGTGCTTCCCACTTTCTCACCACTACAGTCTCCTCCACACAGATCACTGTAAATCCCCTCCTGTGCATTTCATTGTCCATCTAGGTCACCAGAATAGCTACATCTATCTTCAGAATTGATATCAGCGCCTGATCTTCATGTTTGAAGCAGCTTAGCTGGTACATTCAAGTGACATGGGCTCTCATTTTTGATCGCTGAAGCTTATGTTGCCATTTTCTCATGCATGAATCAAAACTGCTTTCACTTCAATCATGTCAGGCTGAAACCCCCAGAGAATGAAAGTTTACAGTATGCTAATCAAACTAGCGCAGCAAAAACCAGAAGTAAGGAATACTATCTGACTTTTCTCGTTTGAATATGACATACTTACAAGGTACATGTAGACAATGGTTGTATAGTTATACAGAAATTCAGCATGTAGAAAGCAACATGTCAGTCACACACACACACACACACACACACACACACACACACACCCTCAATCCTTAACCATGTCATCATCACTCACACGCAGGTTGGCTGCCGCCTGCTTGGCCTTTTCCAGCTCTCTGTGAGCCAGCTCTGCTTTCTTTCTTTGGCTGGCCTCGTGTTCTTTTCGCAGCATGTCCTCTGTCTCCAGGGCCACCTGACGCTCCATCTCCTCTTGGGCCTGTTGGGCCTTCTCCTCCACCTCCTGCTGCTTTCTGAGTCATCAGACCAGCAGCAAGCACTTAGTTCCCTGCCCCAACATTTTTATTTCTCTTATCTTCTTCATTTTCTTCTCCTCAACTATACACATGAGAAGGCACGCACACACACACACACACACACACACACACACACACACACACACACACACACACGATGCAAAGGTAAACACACTTACAGAAATTTGCACATATTTTCTATGCATTTTGCTGCATTACTATTAACGCAAGTATTCTCTCTCAAAACATATAAATATACATGGGTACATATCAATTCCTTTCATTTTTTTTCTGCCTGTCTCTCCATTCTCTATCTTCCTCACACAAGTTGTCTCTCTTCCTACCATACATCACCATTTCTCTCTCTCTCTCTCTCTCTCCTCTCTCTCCTCTCTCTCTCTCTCTCTCCTCTCCCCCCCCCCCTCCCTCCCTCTCAAGGTCTCTGACCGACTTGAAGATTTCTGAAGGTGTTGACAAAGAGATTTTAAATGTCTCAAAAAAAAAGAAAAAAGAAAAAAAAACCCAACCTTAATCTCTCCTCGGCCTCCTGTTTGCGGGAGAGCTGCATCTCTTTGCGTATCTGAGCCATCTGCTTCTTGATCTCCTGCTCCTCTCTCTTCATCTTCATCTCCTTGTCCTTCTGCTCCTGCAAAGGTCGACGGAGGTCACAGGTACATTTCATGATCATCGTATGCATGCGCTGTGTGCACAAGGCACAAGCATAGTCACTGATGCTTCCATACTCATTTAATTCAGTACACACGCTGTGGGTAAAGGCATGTTATTTTCTTGCGTCCCCCCCCCCCCCCCCCCCCGAGTAGTTTTTGTTACTCCGCCAGTGGAGCAGAAAACAAGGATACAAGCATGGTTTCAAAGCCATGAAAATCGGCTGAGGTGTTCAGAACACATATTTAAGGGCTGCAAGATGACTCAGATAATAGCCAAGACTAAGAAGAGCTGACCGATGACAATAATTCCACATCTTTGATGGTCGCAAGGAGCATGCATGCTGTATGCATTCGTGCATGGGACCTCAGCTTAAAACTAACTCCAAAGAGAAAATCCCTTCCATCCTGACTCTCTCAAACGGATATTGAACCCTGGACCTTGGACTGAGAGTCTGATGCCCTAACCACTATGCTAACCAAAGATGAAATGTGGCTACCTTAATGGTGGGATCGAAAATGGCATCATACCTCCCAAATCTTGCCAGTGGTGAACCTGGGAGCACAGAGAGAGAAAGAGAGAGAGAGAGAGGGAGGGAGAGAGAGAGGAGGAGAGAGAGAGAGAGAGAGAGAGAGAGAGAGAGAGAAGGAGGAGAGAGAGAGAGAGACAGGAGGAGAGGAGAGAGAGAAGGAGAGAGAGAGAGAGAGAGAGAGAGAGAGAGAGAGAGAGAGAGAGAGAGAGGAGAGAGGAGGAGAGAGAGAGGAGAGAGAAGAGAGAGAGAGAGAGAGAGAGGAGAGAGAGAGAGAGAGAGAGAGAGAGAGAGAGAGAGAGAGAAATCATGACATTTTCCACACAAGCATGAAAAATATGTTGTACAGTAAATTGCTATTATTGGAATGAATGACAGACTGCATGGCATATGAAAGAGTAACAAGCAATCTACCACTAGATTTAAGCCACACATACACTGCATATCATCATCATTATATAACAAAAGTCAGTGAGAGGCTCTAAATCATCATTGAGGCTGAAGTTGAGAGCACAGCTTGTCTTGTGCTTGCCATTGCCCCCTGGACATTTCACAGAGAGAGAGAGAGAGAGAGAGAGAGATAGAGGGAGAGAGAGAGAAAGAAAGAGGAAAGAAAGAGAGAGAGAGAGAGAGAGAGAGAGAGAGAGAGAGAGAGAGAGAGAGAGAGAGAAAGTGAGAAACACCATACCTTCATAACCATCTGCCGTGCTGTCAGTCTCGCCTGTTTCTTGGTCTCCGCTTCTTTCCGATGACGTTTCAGCTCCTCTTCACGCTTCTCACGATTCTCCTTCACCCGCTGGTGCCGCATCTCCATCTTCATGCGAGGGTCATGGGATGTGCTGGAGTTGTCGAAGCCAAGGTCTCTGCGAAACGTCTTCTTGACCAGTTCCTTGCTGAGCATGTTCTTCATGACTGCGGAGACGGCCTCCTCCTCTTCCAGGTCATACAGGTTAGCATAGGGGTCTGAAAATTGGAATAAGAAGCAATCAGATTGAAAGTGTTATGTTGCGGAGATACTTTGACAATTTTTATTATCATTGCCCAGGTGACCACAGGTTGTTTCAAGGTTGTAAAGACAAAGGAAAAAAGGGCCCATCCCGATATATAGAAAAAAAGCTTTCTCATTCACACACACCCACACACAAAAACAACCAACAAAAACAGTATGTATATACAATTAATGACATGATTGCTAATTCATTAAATTTCTTGAGATTGACACAGACCAGGATGTACTGAGACCACCAGCCATCCACTTTCTTTATCACTCTCAGACAAAAAGAAAAGTGTGAAAATTACCAACAAACACTACATGTAGCATACACAAAACCCCACATGTATTAAAAATGCCCTATTGGCAAACTGACACTACAGAATGGGCAGCAACGATCCATTTTACACAGTGTGCACAATTTTCATGACCAAGTAGCTGCCAGATTACAACAAATGGCATGTCATTAATTTTCATACGGGAAAAAAGTGTAAGAGCATTTCCCAACAAGAACAGAACAGTCCACAAACACAGTAGCAGATGATAGAAAAAAAAGAGAAAAAATGCAGAAAAAAAAATGACAAAATACAAACAGGCAGAGTCAAAGAGAAGAGCAGGAAAGAGAAAGACACATACAGAGAACTTCCAGGGGACAGAGTAACAACCACTTGCACTGAAA
>CM065748.1:23267410-23299910 GCA_033310375.1 Conus canariensis
AAATCTGTGTGTCAGTCATAACATTTTCAATGGATAGGATAGTATTGACCCAAACACTTTTGCTCCGTCTACTTCAATGAAACAATATAGATATATTCCGTCAAGGTTCTCATTCACTTCCTGCAGCCGAGATCGAAAATACACAAGACATCAATACTTCAAAACAAATTGTAAATATTAGTCAAAGCGTACTGTCAAAAAAAAAAAAAAATAAAATAAAATAAAATAAAATAAAAAATAAAAGCGTTGACAAACGAATCATAAGACGATACAAAAGTTTACATCCCCATTAAGTCAGTTGATAATTCCACTGAATTACAGAAGAATATTGATGAACTTGTTGCATGGAATGCCTGGCAGATTTAATTTAACAATTCGAAGTGTAAAGTTCTTCATGCGGGAAAAAATAATCCTGGGTATGATTATTACATGGAAGGTGTATTGCTTCTTTCTTCCATAAAAGCTGGTGCACTCAAAAATGAGTAGGTCACCAGCGCGCATGTTAAAAAAAGAGAATGCGACTCAGCCTGTTGGCCCCTGGAGCAAAATTTGGCAATTTTGGCAATTTTGCTTGAAGAGACTAATGCTGAAAAAGATCTAGGGGTGATAACAGACCCTGGTTTATCATTTGATACACACCTTAATGAAACCATTAAAAGAGAAAATAGACTAGCAGGGATGGTAGTAGGCAATATTCAGTGCAAAGATAGTGAAATAATGGTTCTCTTGTTTAAAACATTAGTCAGACCTGTTGTTGAACATGGCAATGCAGTATGGACAACTAATTTGAAAACAAACAAACAAACAAACAAACAAACAAAAACCCACAGTAATCCCATCGAATATATTCCGAGAAGATTTACAAAAAGGTTAGTGGTCTGCAGAAGTATTCACATGAACAAAGGCTTCAGTTTTTAAGATGACCAAGTCTGGAATACATGGCGACATGATTGAAACTTACAAACTTACACATGGATTTTATGACATTAAAATCACTGGCACACTATTTCAGTTGAATATAGAATCGACAACTAGAGGGCACCTGTTCAAACTAACAATGAAATTTACTAAAACTTTAAAAGCAGCAAACTTTTTCACTAACAGAATTGTTAATACTTGGAAAAATTTGCCAGTCAATGTTGTTGAAGCGGAAACTGTTAACACTTAAAAAAAAAAAAAAAAAAAAAAAAAAGTCTTGATAAACACTGAGTATTCCTTATGTTTGAAACAAAATATTGACGTGCATTGATTCAAAATTTCAAAACCACGCATGTGCTTTATAAGAGTGCGAGAAAAAGACTAAATTATTCTCGCAAAAACCATATAATTATCTACATTGAGCAGCGTGACATGTCAATGACATTTGTGGTCAAAGGGAAACAACCTCATATATTAGCTCCCAGAGTTGGCAACCAGACACAGGGGTGTTATTTCCCTTTTAAAAATGACCCGGTTTGTTTTTCTACTTTCGGGTTGGGTCTAGTGAGGGCTCTTCGTTCTAGCCTTTAGTAGTTTATAATTGGTTTATTAGAGATATTGATAGTAATAACGCATAATAGAGTAGTGTAGGGCTGTGAGTAAAGAGTAAGTACAAAATATTTCGAACCTAAAAGGAAGCTATCATTCTGGATGAGTTGCCAGCGATTGGCTCCTTCAAGAGAATTACATAACCGATGCCAGAGCGGCCCCGGCAGCTTGGCACCAGTCAGAAGGCTCCTGATCCCCCCTCAGATCAAGACACACCTTCATATCCCAGTCTGTCTGCTGCCGCCAGATAGCTCGATGTTTTTTTTTGTTTTTTTTTTAGATAGGGAATCTTCTGAGGGGAAAATTTGAAATGAATTGGGCAAACATCATATTCAACTCACCCATTTAGTTAGGGACTTAGTGTTTCTTATCATTGTATGTCCTCATCACCTGTGCCCCAACAACAACATTTGGGCAATAAAAGAACTGGAATCTGAAATTCTCTCATGTTGTCATTTGAACGAGAGATCTATAAGGGGTGTAGTCACAAGCATTGAGACAAAGAAAAAGTGACCCCCCCCCCCCCACACACACACACACACTCTTTAAGAGCAGTACTAAAGGCTGGAAATGCCTAAGATGCCTCTGATATGATATATGATAAGACAAAACATGACACGTTTTGACCTCTAAGGTGTTCTTCAGGTAAGATACAAAACACTCAGAACAAAGAAAATGAATGAGCAATCACTTATCTTCATGCACTTTGACGCAAGATAGGCGTTGAATGATTTTATTCCCACTTAAGGGTCTCTGGCAGCTTGGCATAAAATTTACCACTTCAGTACCTCAGCAGCTCTCAATTTCTCTGAGAAGAAGCATGGTGGATCATACCTTTGACCCTGAAAGGCGATACGTTCACATAGACCAAATTTTGCACCCAGATTGAAGTGATGTCTGTTCTTCCTTTGTATTGTTTTGAATGTTATTTGTCTTGCTTGTAGCTGACCCAATAGGTCGAAACGCAATGTTTGTTTTGCGGTTAGTTTGTCTCTTTGTTTGTTAGCCGAGTTTATTCTGTTTTCTCCAAAACGAGAAAAAGTTTTGCTTGGAGAAAAACAAAGTCAATTTCCTACGGCTTTTAGATTTTGCAACTGAGAGCAGATCACTGATAGCTGAGCAGAAGGGTAGGTTGAGGGTGGTTGTAGAAGTATCAGTAGTAGTAGGGACTTGTGATTAAACTACCATACACAGCCTTTGGATCTTTGTAAGCTCCATCCTTGTTGCAAATGGTTTATAACCTCAGTAAGTAATGAGGGCATGACATCCGATGATGGAATTTTGCTTAGGGACATGGTGTGCCAGACAGTTGTCTGTTTAGTAGGAAAGACAGCCGATGTTTCACAAGTCTATAATAGTTGGCACCACCCCCCCTCCACACACACACCCCTCTGCTCCCTCCCCCCCAAACACACACATGTACACCTCTCCCTCCCGTTTCCTTTATTCGCATGATCTTAAGGACTTGGGTTTGCACGCCAGATTCCCTCAAGCTGCGAGCAATGCTGATATACGACTTCTTAGCCTTCTTGTGCTGAGATGTATGCAGTTTCCTCATATTGCTTTGATTTTGTACACAGTGAGGTCTCATGCCACTCTTGGAGATCAGGTGTCTGTGTATTCTGTTTGTTTTCCCTATCTGGAAAGGTCACTGTTCCATGCGCGCGTGCACACACACCACACACACACACACACACACACACACAACCCACACCCCATACACACACACACATTTAAAAGCAATTAAATCAGTGCATTCAGAACTGTTGACAATGTTTAAGGTTACTTCAATGTTCCAAGTATTTTCAAGTTGAAAAAAGTAGTTAAATCAGTGCAATCAGTGCATTCATTTGCTTTTGATTAGCAACGCAATATTTTATGCAAGTTTTTGCATGTTTGTGTGATTGTTGTGAATCTTGCTTGTGTGGTTGTGTTTTGTGTGAATTCTGGTGTGGAAGTTCTGTCTGCATGTGGTTCTCATCCACACAGACTAACACACAAATATACATTCTAGATTCCATTATTTTTTTTAAGTAAAAATCATTTTAATATTTTAAATCATAATTGTTTATTACAAAAAACTTGACATTTTCTACATCAATACGATTCCATACAGTTCAAATAAACACACATGCATTCTCACAAAAATTGTGATGTTATTTTTGGCACCCTCCTGAAAATTGTGATGTTATTTTCATGATCACAAATGATCAGGAGTAATTCTGTATTAAGATTACAATTAACGCTTGGGCCCCTTTCCCTCCAAAGCATCGATATTAAATGAAATTTGAGTTAAATGCTCAAAATCTGCCTACAAAAAAAACTGAAGAAAGAGCTGACTATCAAAATGAACTAATAAGGGGCAAAAAAAAAACAATCACAAGAGATGGTGAACAGCAAATACTATGTGTGTGTGTGTGTGTGTGTGTGTGTGTGTGTGTGTGTGTGTGTGTGTGTGTGTGTGTGCATGTGTGTGTGTGCCACGCATGCGTGCGCGCGTGCATGCACACACATGTGTGTGTGTATTAAAGGGCATGTACAACGTCATAATCACATGGCTGAAAGAAATTTGCTTTCAGCTTCAGTTTTATAACAGCCTAGCCATTCAAACAAGCCACTTTCAGGCCTTTTACCTTAAACAATAACAACAACAACAAAAAAGCATTCTGAAAAACAAAACAAAGAAATGGAAGATCTACCTACAATGTACACATCAATAAACAGCATAGTTGCTAAACTGTGCACAACCTTTAAGGCCAATAACACTAGGCCATGCAAAGGATACCAGCCCTTCCACTAGATTTACTGTCCACAGTTTAAACTCCAGTGAGAAAGTAAATATACAAACAAAAAAAGGAAAAACATTTCAACATAACAAAACATACGTTAACCAAATTCCGTTATCAGCATACAGCACTGCAGAATGGACAAGTTCCACGCCTGGTTGAATTCCGATTACCTGGTTCAAGTTTTAATCATAATAGTTCAGCCGACTGGACAGACCCTTTTCAAGGCTGTAAAACTTGCGCTGAGAAAAGTCGCATCACAAAGCCAGTCAGATCATCAAAACAAAAACAGAAACAAGATTATAGTGTGTTTTGAATTGTAACTTCAGAAAAATCATGTGAATACTTTTTCAAACAAAGAGAGATGAATGAGACACATATACAGGAAAACAGATCACTAAAGAGAGAGAGAGAGAGAGAGAGAGGAGAGAGAGAGAGAGAGAGAGAGAGAGAATGTGAGAATGAGAGAGAGAGAGAAGAGAGAACAGGAGAGAGAGAGAGGAGAGGAGAGAGAACAAGAGAGAAGGGAGAGGAAAGAGAGAGAGGAGAGAGAAAACAGAGAGAGAAAGAGAGAGAGAGAGAGGAGAGGAAAGAAAGAGAGGAGAGAAAAGAGGAGAGACAGAAAGACTGAGAGAGAGAGAGAGAGAGAGAGAGAGAGGAGAGAGAGAGAGAGAGGAATAACTAGCACAGGATTTCCATAAGTGAAAGAGAATGATATGCCCCTTGTCTTCCAACACGTGCAAGTGTATGAGACCCAAAGTATCCCCACTCTCTTCATCCTCACCCCTTTCCATTTCTTTAGCCCTATCCGCTTTTCCTGCTCCTCCAAAACTGTATAATGCATCTTACAAATGACCTCTTCAACTTTGTCATGCTTTCACAATCCACAAGATATTATCAATAAAAGCACACAACTGAGAACACAAATGACCCAAAAACAAATCAGCAGCAAAATCAAGTTACATTCTCATGTTCCATTGTTTGAAAAAGCAATATTTTTCTTTCTTGATTAACATATAATAAAAAAAAAAAAGATCAGCAGATAAAATAACACTGGATATCACTCTTGAAGTTAAAAGTATGAAATGATTTCAGCGCAAGAATCAACCCAAATCGACCTCTCAACTTAGAAAAGGCAGACGTTGCTATCAGGTGATGCAGATTACTTTACTATTGTACACTATACTATAATGCAGCACATATCACACATTCACACACACACACACACACACCACATGCACGCACACACACACGCGTGCACACACACACACACACACACACCCACACACACACACACACACACACCACACACACACACCACACACAGAAAGAAGAAACACTTACACAGTCACATATGTACATGTCTACTCAAAGAAATACTTCAACATTAGAAGTCAAATTCTATTATTTATAGCCCGTCCAATTTTGGAGGCTACTCAAAGGGATGAGAGCATGTTTAAACAAGAACTACTCACAATAACACAGGTGTCGCAGTTCACCATCACAGAATAGTTTTAGAAGCAGCGTCATATGTTCAAAACAACTTACAACAACATCTGCCATTCAGACAATTCAACAGATGACAGATATCTGCAAGAGAAAAATACACTGTTGACCGGCTTCAGTCGAAGACACAGCCTACTGACACTCCTTTCCAGCTGTTTGTGATAAAAAAACCCACTCCAAGTCTCACTCTCATTTGCTTCTTCTCTCTCTTTTAAGTCTTGTAGTATGCACAGATACATGTACAAAAAAGCACATATAATATGATATTTATTGGTATACTTGTGCCTACTTTTATTATACATGTGCATTTCATCCCAATCTGTGACTGCTTGAAGGAGAAACAAAAATCTGGGAAACAAGTTCGTTGAGGTGATCGTATCAATACAAAAAAAAAAAAAAAAAAGAAAATCCTTTTAACTGTTATCAAGATACTGGGTCCTCTCACATCTCTTCAGGCCGTAGGTTTCGCACATGGATGAGTGCCCAAGTGGCACTGGCCAACTTAACCCAGTCCCCGTTCTCCTATCCTGTCCCAACTCTGACACTCTGCCACTGGGAACATGGCCCTGACCTGACGGAGAAGCTGTGGGGTCCGGTGATGTCACTGAAGGCAGGTGGTGAATTTTGCCCACAGCACCTGACTACCCATTTAGCACGGCTAGGAATGCTGCAGTAGAGGATGACACAGGTGCTTTCTGCAAGAGGTGTGCAATACTACCTAGGCTAGCACCTTAGATTTGAAACTGATTGTCATTTTCCTTCCTTCAGGTTAACCAAATTTTGGGCAGCTAAAACAATGGCCATAACACCACGGCGCCTGATCGTTTATGAACATCTGCTGGCCAGAACAGTCCCTGAACCGCCTCTTAAAATGTAAGCATGCCCATTTCTGGATTGTTCTACATGTACATCACATAAGTTAACCTCTCAGCATAATTATGATAACGTAACTCTTTCTAGTATTTGAACAATTTCTTACTTTTTAAGTGCATGCATTGCAATAGATTTCGCTGTTTAAGGCCCAAATCAACACTATTCTTTCATGGGTTTCACCTCGGCCCATGGGGGGAACTTTATTCACAGTAGACAGTTATCACTGACATACCTGAATGACATGCAGCATATTCACAGTAGACAGTTATCACTGACATACCTGAATGACATGCAGCGGACTGCGGAAGCTACAAATAAACGTCAGATATTTTCAGTCTGTGACCGTGGTCGGATAAAATGTAAAAAGCTTGAATAAACGAATGAATATCGGATGTCAAGGTGTATACATAATGACACACTAAACATCAAAACATGAAAATTATCTGTAGTTATACAATACACACTCAGCTTCCAATACTCCTTTTGATAAAAACATGGCAGAAGTGAGTATGGGTGTTAAGTAAAAAGTACCATACACTGTTTCTTAATTCAGATACACACACACACACACACACACACACACACACACACAACAAAAAGAAAAAAAAAAATAAAGACCCTCCCAAAACACACACTTTTGCAATGTTGTACGACGTTGGTAATCCTCACCTTTCAACAGTTCTTGCAAGTTTTTGTCTTTTTATCTTTTCTGACAAAAGGACTTTAACTGCTCTTTCAATGTAAATTGTATAGATATCTTCTGAAATCTGCTTTTAATTTCTTCTTTTCTGTGATTTTCTTTGACTGTACCTTTTTTCATTTTGACACTCTTTACTGTCGTCTACCGCTTTTTTTTTTTTCTTTTTCTAACCTTTGTCAGTTTGTGTCCAATTTTCCTGTAACTGTCTTGGTCAAGGCAGCCTTTACACTTTCTTCTTCCAAGACAGTTTAACCTTCTCAGCTGTTTTTTGTGTGTTGTAATCTGATAACCAAGTAAACAAACAATGCACTCCTTTTAGAACTGATGCTAAATGCTCATTCTGTATTGCCTGTTTGCCCAGGCAGACCTTTAAAATACCTTTTATAGCACCATTATTTTTAATAATTTTTCTTACCTCATTCCCATAAACAGGGGACAATGAAATATGCAATGGCGCCCTTTGAATCGCCCAATTTTTACCTGCTTTAACTTATATCAATAGTTTAGCTATCATGCTATGGATTGCGTGCAGTGCAGATTAGTGTCTGTTACTTCTGTTTCAAAACAAAACTTTCTTCCATCACTGTATGGAGACAGTTCTAAAAAGAATCCTGTGTAGACATCAAAGACATAGGTCTGAATCAGTTGTATCTGCTCAGGCTATTAATTAACATTTCTGCACAGCCTTTTGGGATTCTTTGCACTCAACAGTATAGTTTTTTCCATGACCTTTTTCTTTATAACTTAATAATCGTGTGGAAACATTACAGGTGTGAGAGATTAAAGATACTGTGTAACATTATGTCACAGTTTCTCTTTAGAAAACTAGTGTTTGAACAAAATTCTTCAAACATTATCAGCATTCAATCAGTTTCAACGAACACACACACACACACACACACACACACACACACACACACACACAAATGAACCACTGACATAGTTATTGACTTTTTTATCCAACATTGTGGTCAGTAGCAGTTTTGTTGTTGTTGTTTTATAAATTTCACAATCTGATACTTTGCAGGAGGATGAAAGTTGAAACCAACATATAATCTAACAGACAACAAAAACGAAACCAACAGATAACAGATAAAAAAATGTTATGTGGAGATATCTACACCATGGGTTATTATATTCAAATGCAATATCATAGACAATCTAAAATCAATGTTAAATCTTAGCTGAGTTCATTTCAGGATTCAGATTTGAAAAAATTTTCCATTGACATTTATTTAATTTTTTTCTTTTACCACACTCATGCATACACACACAACTGCACTTCAAGGTCAACTGTCCTTTTGATTGCACAAACATTGTTACGTGTTATAATAAAATTTGGCAGAACCAGACGCAGTACTTCCTTAAAAAAAAAGGAAACCTCACTACGACTGTTTAGATTATACTGTTTGCATAGCGTACATCTCTATCAGTTTGTCATCTTTCATGTTTCATTTTCAACATTTTCCCTCATTTACTCCCCATGATGAGTTACTGTCCGAGCTTGGGTTCTTTTGGATGATCCCTATTTCTTTATTATGCCGTCATTCCATAATAACACACTCCGTTACTAGTTCATACACAACCTGGTGCCAGTGAGTGACTGGTTCTTCCCTTAGCAGTTTTCTCTTGTATTCAACCATGCATTGCCATTACTCCACTACTGAGGATTAACGTTTGTTAAATTTCCTAAAAAAAAATCTGGGTATTCAGGGTATGCAATATCTGTTAGTACCACATAAAGGCAGTTCACTAAAGCAGTAGTTATAACAAAAACTCGAACTTTTGAGGATTATGTCAGTGAGTGGGACTAGGAAGATAAATTTTCACAAAGTACATATGCTTCCAGTCTCTCAAACTTGGTTAAAATAAAATCCCCCCCCCCCACCCCCACCCCCAAACCCCCACTCAACCCTCACCTTCCCATCTGCCTCCTCCTTCTCTTCTCTTCTCCTACCCTCCTTCCCCTCCATCCCTTTTCCTCTCTCCCCAAGCCTTGTTTTTTTTTTCTAAAAGTGTAAGAACCATGGATTCTCACTCTGTGGATATTTTCTCAATCCATCTTCAAACACAAGACGAAGTTCTGTGTGAGCTGACCTTCACAGTCAGTCTAAACAACATCCACTGATGAAACGACACCACTGCGGGACGCTATTTGTCCCATAAACATTTTCGCTTGACGTCCACGACGTGGAAGAAGGTGAGGCATCGCTTGCATGTCTTGATGCCACATCGGTAGCTGACCACTTTCCCAATGGTGTCTTTGCCGTGGCAGTATTTCAGGCCACATGGGTACCAGCCGATGCACATGTCAAAACGACATAGGCACGGCTTGTCTGTCTCCGGCGAGTCCATGCACCGCGCAAACTTCTCAGGGACTTGCCTCTCCATGGCGGACATCATTGTGGTGTAGTCTTTCGACAAAGCTGAAAACACAAGACAGAGACAGATGTTAGTGTTTGATAATGGGGCAGCTGGAAAAAGAAATGGAAAATTCACACATTCATGCTAGTGAGAAACATTTTGTACGTTGAGACTACTGGAATAACTTCCTCTGTGGTATAACACAAAAGAATGCAACCTGGTGTTGTAGAATGCTGTCCACAGTCACAACAGAGACTTTACATGCATTTTTAAAGCCTTCATTTTCTAACTATGCACTAGGAAACTAAAGTTCTGGTTAAAAAAAAACCTGACTTTTAACTCTGTACATTTTGAAATTCACTCAATTTTCTTAAACTAGTTCAAGCACATGATTTCACATCAGTATAAAGGAAAACTAGGCAAAAGGAAAATTGAAAATAGGAACATACATATGAAATCTACATATGGACTCATGAAAAAATAGTGACAAATTCGTACAAACATATCCTAAACTGTTCTCTGCCCCATGTCTAGGTACAGGGTCTTTTTTGTCATTATTGAAAGAAAAAGAAAAGAAAAAGACGACAGTATCTGGCAAAAAGATAATTCAATGCCCATCAAAAAATGTATTGTTCAATAAATCATAAAACTCTATAAATCAGTAACCTTTTTAAATATAGACAGACTAAATGTTTTATTTTAATAATTATCATTTCAATCTTGTCTGCAATTTTCATCATTTTAAGCTGCAGGCAGACTTTGAATCAAGATAAGAGAATTTGATTTGTGGAAAGCTAATAAGGTAATATAAACAGTAAAGCCATCAAAATTACAGCACGTGTGGAAAAAAACCTTGATTTGTTGGCTCCCAGATAAAGTGACTCCAGTAATTTTAAATCAGAAATAATGCAGCTCTCAAATCGTTCCTCATTCTTTTTTTTCCATGTAAATATTTTCATATCATTTGGATGGTATCTTCAACAAGATTTAAATCAGCAAGCTAGAATATGTGCGAGTGACAATGTGCTAAGGAGAAATGATCCCAAGGAAAACCCTCACATCTGGAGATGGTATGCAGATCTGACTCAGTGAAGTAAATGGCATCCACAGCATCTCGACAAACATTGTAAATGTGGGGACTGATCACATGACTCTTCACAAGGTCAACTCGAAGGTCATGGGTGTATGTTCCTGTTGCTCTTTCCTCTTCAGGGGTTCGGATGGCTGTTGGATTTTTCTGAAACAAGACAGGGACTAATAGAAATTATCAATGTAATTCCATATATCTCTCTCTCTGTTTTTCATTTGATAAAAAAAAAAAAGTTGTAGCCATTATTATAAGGACTATGCTAATGGTGTTAACCTTAAGTTGATGAATACCTATAATGAATTAACAGGTTTTGTCACCAATCAATGCATGGCATGCATTGAGAGAGATTAATTTTCCGAATCCTTGACAAAGACGTACTTCTCTTTTTTTTATATGAATCCATGCTAAACAATAAAAGAAAATGACTTACATCATGAAACAAAATTCCCTGAACAGACAAGAAAAACGATATCATCAGGCAGCACATTGAAGAGTTAATTAATATAAAAACCAAATCACCATGACTCAGTATTATTCTGACAATGACTATCAACTGCTTCTTTTTCGTTTTGTTGTTGTAATCACCTTAGACAAGGAGGTTTTAATATTTTCACATGCTTTTTTTTTCTTTTTTTTGTGGTCAGTCCAGCTAGCAAGATTAAACAAAAACTATGAAACCGATCTTCATGAAATATGGTGGAAAGATGGAAAGAAGCCCAAGCACAGACCCATGAAATTTTGGGGCAGATATATATGGATTAAGGGGCCAATCCAGGAGCTATCAGAGCATGGCAGGAGCCTGAGCTCTCCAGAGCGCCCTTCCTGTTTACCTGTCTGAGTTTGGACATGGCATCAGAAGAGATGAAGTCACTGTGACTGAAGCGGGTGATGAAGCATATGGTCTGTGGCTCCGTCACTCCCAGCTCCTCCTCTCCGGGCATGATCACTCGGAACAGCTGGGCCTCCTGAAGCAAATGGACACAAATAGTTAGTTAACACAACACAAATTCCCATCACCAGTAGCTCATACTTCGTAGCATCACAACTAGTCAGAAATACCTTTTGTTCATAACATTTCTTTTTCAGCTGCAGCCTGCATGTTCTTTTCTTCCACACCATCTTGCAATAGTTGCATGGTCAACTTCTGGCCGTGAGAGTCTAAAATAGTTTTTTTAATAGGTCATCCCTGATACTTTAGAAACATTAGGTACTTTCACACTTGGTTGTAACTGGCATCTTCAGATCTTACGATATAAACTTGCCGGTCCATTTCTTTCCTTGTTCCTTGACTTGAACTGTCAGGGTCACCACTGATTGATGAGGTTCTTCCATAATAATATACAATTTTTAAAATATTTTTAAACCTATCATTAAGTTAGCTGTGACCCATGGAACGATATCTGTGCATGTGTTTCATTTTGTCTAACATGTCTCACCAGCACAATAACTTACTTAAATGGACTATGGGGTTCACAGCAACTTTGAAAACATCTTCAGTTTATAATTATCAGCCTCTCATATTCGACCATTCTGTCCATTTATGTCCAAATCAGCTTCACAATGATATCATTTCAGCATCTGACAACAATACCATTCAGGTAAAGATGTGCTTTACTTCCACCAGTGAGAAGTCCTTGGGGCCTACAGGATCCTAGCTTTTTCAACCATCTCCATGAGCTCCACTTCAAGTTCAACTTGGTACTCCCACCATCAAAGTGCCTCCCTTGACCCCTTTAGACCCAAAGGTTTGAATTAAACTTAGAGTTTTACATGTCCTCGCTGATTTTTGTCATCTGTCTAACATTCCCTGATAGATCTGATCTCCTTGATCACAATCTGGGAAGGGAAGGGGTGGGGTGGGGGTGGGTGAGGGGGGGGGGGATGGCAGTGGCCCAACTGCCTTCTTTGTTGCTTCAGCAATCATCCGAAATTGTTGTTATTTACAGCCCTTAAAAAAAAAAAAAAAAGTGGGATCGCTTAAACATTTATCAAGTTTTCAAAATATATCATAATCCATGTCCAGTGATGACACATAATGTTATAACCAAACTTAATTTTTATTAAACATTGTTAAAAGTAAATAAACAAACAAGACAAAAACAACAAAGAAAGAAAGAAAGAAACAAAACACTACTTTCTTATAATTTGTGAAATGTTCATTAAAAAGGGTTGAATATTTAAGGTAAACAGTATACATATTCAAGCTAGAGGTTTTGAAGCCCTCAGAGATTTTTCACAAAATTTTGGGGAGAAAAAAAAAAAAGCAAAACACACGGACACAGACACATGCGCACGCGCGCGCTCGCACACACACACCACACACACACACACACACACACACACACACACTCACACTCACTACATATATATTTTAGTAACAGAACAGTGATATTCATCTGCTGATCCAGAAATGATGTTTTTTCGGAAATGCTGTATCAGTCAAATTCATCAACACCTCAGTTCAGCTACCAGTAGGTCTGCAAACAACTTAATTCTGGAAAATCTTGTGGATTTTCTCAATATCATGCCAGTGACAAACACGATGTTTTATCAAATTGGCTGACAAAATTTAATAGTACCACTTGTCACCATAATACTCTCTGACTCTGTGACATTTGCGGGCAGAATCAGCTGCCACTATCATTAGTATTATTCCTATTAGAATCAGACATAGTCTGAAAGTAGTATGCACCCCCTGGTATCATTGTACGTGAGTCACTACCTTCAATGGAAATGTTAATAGTCTCTTTTTCCCTGATAATATCACATAATCCTAATTCAAATGCCTCCCTTGGTTTCAATGTCACTGATTGGTGCTCTCACTGGCAAAATTGGTTATAGATTTCAAGAGAGCTTAAATCAATAGTTCAAGGCAAAGGGCTGGGGACTGGGGGTGGGGTGGGGTGGGGGTTCTAATTTTGGACTTAGCCAATAATAAATGAGTACTTAAAATATTGATAGCAAGCACCGTAAGACCCGTTATTTTTTGTCACAATGATATGGAAGAATGGTTGTTGTAGTTATCTGCTGTTAATTTCGTGTGTATGAAAATTCATATAAATGCATTAGATTAATCTGGGCTTAGTTAAGACAACGAAATTTATGTAGAGAGCTCTGGGACTGCGACTGCAAAAAAGTGCACATTTCATTACATATTAAGGTGGACCCACAAAACTTAACAAATTAATCATCACGACCATAGATTTACTGAACATCATGAACCTTGACTTCAATACTAGTACTTACAGATTTAAAATCGATGAAAAGTGTGATGAGAGACCCGTCAGTATAAAGATACTCCAACGTCACCGTGTCCGAAGTCGTGTTGGCATGAATGCTTTCCACAATCACCTCATCTCCTTTGTTTTTCACGTTAACAACAAGCTGACCAAACACTGGACAGTAGCATAGTACTGCCAGGATGACAATGAACTGCATCTTAGACTCAGACATGACTAGAGATGGCTAATAACAAGGTAAGGAAAAGAACTTAGAAGAAAATCGAAAATCGTCTGCCATCTCTTTAGTGCACCGGAAGCTACACTCAACAGTTATCCACCTTTCTTTTCGAGAAAGTCGACAAGGTGAGACAACTCTACTGTCTCAGACTGGCGATCACGTACCGCCGTCGACACTGTGTAATAGGAGTAAAGATCTCAAGCGGGGGAAGGGTCATGGCCTTGGGTGCCCGACAAGCGTTTTTTGCCATGTGGCGGACCCACAGACTCTTTCTTGTGCCTTTCTCTCCAGTTCCTCGCCTTATAAAGCAAAAAGTCAGTCGAGGTATTTGTGTGAGAAAATTGGCCACATTTTGGGAGAGGATCACCCACCCCATCCCACCCCTTGTTGAAAAAAAAAAAAAATTAAAAATTAAAAGTCCCCCCCCCCCCCCCCCCGCACCCACTCCCTTCCTACCATCCCTCACACCATTTTTTTCTTCTTCTTTTTTTTTTAAAAACAAATTTCTAGTGGAGGATAGGACAGCCTACCCCCCTCCCCTCCCCCCTCTCCTGCGCCCTTATAAAGTGAGAGAAATCACCCCTCACCCCAGGACTCAGGAATTATAGGGACTGCATTTAGTAACCAGACACGATTAACAATTCCAACAGACACTGAAACAAATAAAAGTCCGGACAACTGGATTCATTCGCAGTTAACAGAGCAATAACAACAACAACGACAACAACAACATCCAAAGCCACTAGCGCAAACATAAACACAGGCACACATAACTTTCCACGATTTAATGTGTAATCATAGGAAATAGTGTATTGTACTACATTTGCGCTTAAAAAGGAATAAAAGAAAGTGGAAGAAAGGAGGAAACTGGGGGTCCAACTCAGAGAGAGAGAGAGAGAGAGAGAGAGAGAGAGAGAGAGAGAGAGAGAGAGAGAGAGAGAGAGAGAGACAAGACAAGACAAGACAAGACAAGACAAAATTCTTTATTTACGAGGATAATAGATAAGCACTGACGTGCTTTTTTTACATCCAGTCCTCGCCCTGAGTAGGGACTACAACATGCAGTGAAATCAATTAATGTAAGAAAGCAAAGAAGCAAGCAAAGCGGTCATGTAATCATAGAGGAACAGCAAATGAAAATAGAAGAGAAATGAAAACAAAACAAAAAAATAAGAATAATAATAAACAGAAAAGAAATAATAATAATAATAAAATAAAAATAAAAATGAGAATAACAATAATGAAGAGGAAGGAGAGAGTGGGGGTAGGGAGTGAGGTGGGCTGGGGGAACATATGTAAATTATGTACTACAACGTACAAGACTGGCTTGTATGAAAATAGACAGTGAAGTGAATATGACAAAATACGTACATATTTTTGAACACACACATACACGCACGCTCGCACGCATAGAGAGAGAGAGAGAGAGAGAGAGAGAGAGGAGAGAGAGAGAGAGAGAGAGAGAGAGAGAGAGAGAGAGAGAGAGAGGTACAACATGTAATCATTTTTCGTAAGGCATGAAAATACGTAGAAGGTATTAAGCAAAGTGAGATGACATTGGGGGGGGGGGGGGGGGGGGGGGGGGGGGGGGGGGGGGAAGAAGGGGGGGGGGCAAAAAAAAAACAAAAGAAAGAGAGAAAGAGGGGGGGGGGGGGGACAGCATGAAATGCAATGATTTGAAATGGAAATGTACTAAAACGTACAATAATTAGCATGTATAAAATCAGACAGTAAAATGAATATGACAAAATATGTACGGAATTCGGAACATACACACGCACGCACAACCCGGCAGAGAGAGAGAGAGAGAGAGAGAGAGAGAGAGAGAGAGAGAGAGAGAGAGAGAGAGAGAGAGAGAGAGAGAGAGAGTGAAAAAAGGGCACAACATATCATTTTTCACAAGATTATATCCATATGCAAACATATATATATATATATATATATATCCACACACACACACACACACACACACACACACACACACACACACACACACACACATATATATATATATATGTATATAATACATATATATATATTTTATATACATACACACACACACACACACATACATATACACGTGTGCGCGCGTGTGGATACACACACACACACACACACACACACACACACACACACACACACACACACACACACACACACACAACTATATATATATATATATATATATATTTTGTTAAAAAATATTTTTAAAAAATGAAGTATTAAAATCTACAAGCTTGTTTCTAGCGTTGCTCTTCTAGCAAAGCTAGAAACAAGCTTGTAGATTTTAATACTTCATTTTTAAAAAATATTTTTAACAGATGTTGCTCCCCAAGGGGTTGAGTACCTTCAGATTTTTTAAGGACTTTTTTTATATTGTTCATATATATATATATATATTTCTTCAATCTAAGACATAAGAGCAAGCTTTGTTTATAATTGAATATATATATATATGTATATATATATATATATATATATATATGCACACATACACATACATATGCACACATACACACACATACATACATACATGCAAACATACTACATACATACACACACACATTGGTGATATATATATTATATTATTATATATATATATATATATATATATATATATATATATATATATACATATATACATTAATACATACATAAATATATATATATATATACATATCAAAATACTTGATACATGAAAAAAAAGAAAAAAAAAATAGAAAAAACAAATTGTTTAAGTACATGAAAATGGGATGATTTATGCTTTTGATGGGTGGTTGTATTTTGGGTTTTTTTTTGTTTTGTTTTGTTTTTACCGCAGAAGGTGGGTAAGGTAAGTGTTTTTGAAAGTTGTGGTACAATGGATTTGTTTGATGGATTCTGGAAGGGATTCCACAAAGAGGTTCCCGAGTACGTTAGGCTTGATTTAAATAGGTCAATTCTGGGGATTGGGATATGGAGTTTGTGGGAGTTTCTCGACGAGACTTTTGAGAATCGTCTCATTAAAGTTGTTGGAGCATTCCCGGTCAGAATCTTGTGCATCATTAGCCCTTTGTTGTATTTTAGTCTCTGGCTGAATGGAAGAATGTGAAGATGTTTATAAACAGAGCTTTCGAGGCTTGTTTTCTTCAGAAGGATTAATTTGAGCGCTCGTTTATGTAGGCTGAACAATGATTTTAGTGTGTTTGCACTTGCAGAATCCCATATAGTCGATGCATAATCAACATAAGACTGAATATGAGCATGGAAAAAAAGTTTTCGTGAATGAAGGTCAAGAAAGTGTTTGATTTTGGTGAGTGATAGACTTTCTGGGAAAGCCTTTTGCAGAGTAAAGTTTTGTGGGGATTCCAGCTGAGACTATTGTCAATTATTAGTCCTAATACTTTATGATGAGTGACTTGTTCCACAAGTACATTATTGAGGTGTATAGGAGGGAAATCATTGGTGAGATTTTGTCTTTTTTGCCTAGTTGTAATGTACATCAGTTTTGTTTTTTGAGGGTTAAGTGACATGTGATTTAGTTCGGTCCATTTTACAAGGTCGTTGGTACTCTCTTGCAAATGTTTTGAAAGACTGGAAGGATCATTATGGCTGGTGTGAATTGTGGTGTCATCTGCAAAGAGGTCGCATGTAGATCTCACATGTAGGGGTAGGTCATTAATGTAGATTGAGAAGAGTAGCGGGCCTAAAATGGAGCCTTGTGGAACGCCATACTTAAGAGTTGTTATAGAAGAGACAGTCGTCCCGATAAGACGCATTGTTGTCTTTTTGTGATGTATGATTTTAGAAGGATAAGGGCGGATTTTGAAAGATCGTATACTTCCAGTTTTCGAATAAGGAGATTGTGGTCAATGACATCGAATGCTTTTTTAAAATCAACGAATAAGACACCACAATATCTGTCGTTATTAATGTTATTAAGCCACACATCTACAAGATTGATTAATGCAGAATGGCAGGAATGTTTCTGTCTGAAACCAGACTGTCCGGGATGGAGTAAATCGTACTTGTTGAAGTGATGAAGGATGTGTTTATTTAAATGCTTTTCTAGGGGTTTCGAAAGGATAGATAAGATTGATATTGGTCTGTAGTTTGAAGGATCAGTATTATCACCAGATTTATGAATGGGTATGACTTTTGCTTTTTTGAACGCATTAGGAAAATAGCTTTTATCTATGCACAAATTAAAGATATACGTTAACGTGTCAGTTATAACTGGCGCCGAGAGTTTCAGAATTTTGCATCTATGCCATCTAGTCCACGTGTTCCTGACTGTTTGAGATGAAGTAGGTACTGATACACCTCGTGCACAGTTATGAGGGGAATGTGTAGTTCAGACGTGATTTTTTTGTCGTGACAAAATTGATGGAGTTCTTTAAGTTCATTAGAGCTTGAATGATCAGTAGTAACAACTGTATCCGGAATGGTAGAGAAGTGAGTGTTAAGTTGTTCAGCAGTTTATAACAGTTGATTTTGAAGAAGAACTGTTATTGTTAAGCTGGTTTATTGTTTGCCAAACCAGTTTTGGATTTTGTTTGGAAGTTAATAACTCGCGATAGTATTTTGTTTTTTCCCTGCGCTTCTGAGAGTTTATTGCATTTCTTAGTGATCTTGATTCTTCTTCATAGCCATGTTCTTTCAAAAGGTCTCTAAGGTAGCATGCCTCCTGTAGTTCTTTCGTGTACCACGGTGGTTTGGGAATATGCTTTACCCTGATTGTTTTTAATGGAGCATGTCTGTTATAGACTTCTGTAAAAATTTCGATCCAAAAGTCAATCGCTGAATCTGGATCAGTAATATTGTATACTGTATTAAGTTCTGAGTTCATTAAATCAAGCAAAAAATTTTGTTCATTAAATTTTGAGAAGCAACGATAGGTTATGGTTTTGTGGCCTGGTTTTGGGATTTTCACTCCATGTTTAGACCATGTAACACACACTGGGTAATGATCACTAGAAGAGAAGACTGGTACACAAGCTTCTAGTATGTTATTTTCATTTGATACATAGATATGGTCAATGATTGTCTTTGAAGTTGGTGTGACTCTGGTGGGTGTTTTGATAATCTGATGTAAATTCAACACACTTATCGTTTGGCTCCATTGGCTGTTTGGTTTCAAAAGATCTACATTGAAGTCACCGAGTAAAACGATCTCTTTACATTCTAAAGAAACTGCGTCCATCATAGTAACAAATTTATCAGTCCAGCTGACTCTTTCTGCTGGGTTCCGATAGCAAAACCCGTTTTAAATGGATCGTGATTTGTTCAGTGTGATTTGTATCCACACTGCTTCTACGTCATGCTGTTCTAGGTGGGAAAATCTCTTGAAGTTGAGAGATTCACTGATATACACTAGAAGACCTGTCTCTTTGTCTTTAGTAGGGTCTTTTCGAACGATATTATAACCTGGGACTGATACATCTTTATCACTAATGTAGGTATTTAGTCTTGATTCGGAGAGACCCAGAACATGGAATGGCTTTTGGTGGTTCGATATCAGGGTCGAAATATCAGAGAGAGAGAGAGAGAGAGAGAGAGAGAGAGAGAGAGAGAGAGAGAGAGAGTCGGATGAATTTATTCACAATAGGCCACGGCCTCTTATGAAGGGGTGTGTGAACGTCATTATAAGCACTCTATTAAGACAAATCAAGACATTAAAAGGCACTCTATCAAGACAAACAAACAAACTGAACAAGAATGCATACACGGGAAAAAAAAAATAACAAGTACCAATAACCATACGTAAAACAGAAAAGAGACAAAAACAAATTGATAACGTATATTCCTAAGACATTGCGAGTTCTCTAAACTTAAAAGCCTTATAAAGATAAAGTGAAAATGTTCGTACATCCTGAGACTTTTGAGAGGACATTAGTAAACTGAGTTCGAACAAAGAGGGTTGTCGGTAATATTTAGGTTTTATAAAGCTTTCACGAGTGCTGGAGAACAAAAAACAAAATGTATCTCGTTTTCGTCTGCTTCTTTACGTAATGGACAAGTTAAAACACTTCTGTTGCCAGTTCTGTATCTAGAACCATGCACCATTAACTTTGAGATTCCGAGCCTGAATCGAGAGAGAGAGAGAGAGAGAGAGAGAGAGAGAGAGAGAGGAGAGAGAGAGGAGAGAGAGAGAGGAGAGGAGAGAGAGAGAGAGAGAGAGAGAGAGAGAATTCTTTATTTACGAGGATAATCGATAAGCACTGATGCGCTTTTTTTACATACAGTCCTCGCCGTGAGTGAGGACTACAATATGCAGTGAAATCGAAGCGCAGATGGGCTTGATGTGGGTTGGTATACTGGGACAGAGGGGGAGGATGAAGGGCGTGACATAGCAGGCATATTGGACAGAGGGGTGCAGATGAAGAGCGTGACACGGGTGGGCGAACTGGAGGGGGATGGGGTGGAGCGGATGCAGCATGAGAAATGGATGGGCAGGAGGGGGGTGGGGGGTGGGGGGAGAGGGCGTTGATGCATATGGGTGAGCGTAATGGATAAGCGAAAAAGGAAGGGGGGGGGGGGGGGGGTACATGAATGCACGTAGGTGGGCATAATGGGATTGAGGGAGCATGTACGCAGGACATGACATGGGTGGGTGTACAGGGGTGGGGGAGCGGGGGGAGCACGGACGTATGATGTGACATGGTTTGTTAAACAGAGTGAATGGAGTTGGGGAGGGTGGGGTGTGGGGAGGGAGGAGAGGCACGTACGTAGGGCGCGACGTTTATAGGCATACATACTTGTGAGGGGGGTGGGGACGAGTGGATGCGGGGTATGACATGTGGGGGTACAGGGGACGTGGATGCAGGATACGTCATGGGTACGGCGTCGTGAATGCAGGGGGTGACAAGGATGGGGGTTAAGGCAGTCGCGGATGCAGGGCGTGGCATGGTTAGTGGGACAGGGGCAGTGGAGGTGCAAATACAGGGCGTGACATGGGTTAGGGGAGGGGGGGGGGCGTGGATGCTGGTTGAAACATCGGTGGGGGTGCCTGGGGCGCTGATGCAGGATGTGACATTGGTAGGAAGACAGGGAAATGCAGACTTTGGGGCTTCACATGGGTGAGGGTAGGGGGCGCGCATTTCAACTAATGATCCAGCCTAGGGTACAGGGAAAAGGGAGATGGGGATGCATCAATCTGAGAGCGTAACATGGGTGGGACTATGGGGGAGGGGGGGGGGGGGGGGGCAGGGCGTGGATGGAGGGTGTGACGTGGATGGGCGTATTGGGGCAGAGGGGGCGAATGAAGGGCGCTAAGTAGTAGGGCGTATGGGGCAAAGGGGGCGAATGAAGGGCGTTAAGTAGTAGGGCGTATTGGGATAGATGGGGCGAATGAAGGGCGCTAAGTAGTGGGCGTATTGGGGACAGAGGGGCGAATGAAGGGTTAAGTAGTAGGGCGTATGGGGCAGAGGGGGCGAATGAAGGGCGTTAAGTAGTAGGGTGTATGGGGTAGAGGGGGCGAATGAAGGGCGTTAAGTAGTGGGCGTATTGGGGAGAGGGGGCGAATGAAGGGCGTTAAGTAGTGGGGCGTATTGGGGCAGAGGGGGCGAATGAAGGGCGTTAAGTAGTAGGGGTATTGGGGCAGAGGGGGCGAATGAAGGGCGTTAAGTAGTGGGGCGTATTGGGGCAGAGGGGGCGAATGAAGGGCGTTAAGTAGTGGGCGTATTGGGGCAGAGGGGGCGAATGAAGGGCGTTAAGTAGTGGGCGTATTGGGGCAGAGGGGGCGAATGAAGGGCGTTAAGTAGTGGGACGTATTGGGGCAGAGGGGGCGAATGAAGGCGGTTAAGTAGTGGGCGTATTGGGCAGAGGGGCGAATGAAGGGCGTTAAGTAGTGGGGTGTATTGGGGCAGAGGGGGCGAATGAAGGGCGTTAAGTAGTGGGGTGTATTGGGGCAGAGGGGGCGAATGAAGGGCGGTAAGTGGTAGGGCGTGTTGGGGCAGAGGGGGCAAATGAAGGACGTTAAGTAGTAGGGCGTATTGGGGCAAAGGGGGCAAATGAAGGGCGCTAAGTAGTAGGGCGTATTGGGACAGATGGGGCGAATGAAGGGCGCTAAGTAGTAGGGCGTATTGGGACAGACAGGGCGAATGAAGGGATTAAGTAGTGGGGTGTATTGGGGCAGAGGGGGCGAATGAAGGGCGTTAAGTAGTGGGGCGTATTGGGGCAGAGGGGGCGAATGAAGGGCGTTAAGTAGTAGGGCGTATTGGGGCAGAGGGGGCGAATGAAGGGCGTTAAGTAGTGGGACGTATTGGGGCAGAGGGGGCGAATGAAGAGCGTTAAATAGTAGGGTGTATTGGGGCAGAGGGGTCGAATAAAGGGCGTTAAGTAGTAGGGCGTATTGGGGCAGAGGGGGCGAATGAAGGGCGTTAAGTAGTGGGACGTATTGGGGCAGATGGGGTGAATGAAGAGCGTTAAGTAGTAGGGTGTATTGGGGCAGAGGGGGCGAATAAAGGGCGTTAAGTAGTGGGGCGTATTGGGGTAGAGGGGGCGGATGAAGGGCGTTAAGTAGTGGGACGTATTGGGGCAGAGGGGGCGGATGAAGGGCGTTAAGTAGTGGGACGTATTGGGGCAGAGGGGGCGAATGAAGGGCGTTAAGAAGTAGGGCGTATTGGGGCAGAGGGGGCAGATGAAGGGCGTGACAGGGCATGCGTGGCAAGGGTGAGCATTTACAATGCATACAAAACGCCCAACGCATCTGCAAAAAAGAAAAAAAAATGACAAAAATATGAAAAGGCTGAGATGGGCATTCCCATGGTATTTTTCCATTGTAGGGAAGAATACCCCCTCCCCCTCTCCCCCCCCCCCCCCCCGTCCCTCCTCCCCCTTCCCGTTATGTTGTCCAAAAAGTCACTTTACACATTTCATTTTAGCAATTATAGAATTATGAAAAAAGTGATCACACACACACACACACACACACACACACACACACACACACACACACACACACACACACACACACACACTATTGGTCCATTAAACAGTCTCCTGCCCAACACGGAAGGAGTAATAGAGTCGGTTACGGCGGCCCCAACCTCAGCCAGTTCAAAAGAGGCCATGTCTCCATGAGTTAGAGATGGGCAGTTGGATGGGAGAACTGTCAGGAAATAATTCAAACTGCAGAATGTTTGGGTTGTTTAAAACGATGTTGGAGAATGGGCGTCTACATGGGAATGTAGTACTCTGATAAGCGAGTTCGACCCAAATAAAGGGGTGGGCGATTAATACGTAGTGATATATGTTACTACAATGATACACAGCAACAATGATGATAATGATAATAATGATAATAATCATGATAATAATTACACACACACACACACACACACACACAACACACACACACTCACACACACACACACACACACACACACACACACAAAATACATATACACATGTATATACAAATTTTACAAGTAAGAAATGGATCATTGTTGGCGACTTTAATGCTCATGCGCCATTTTGGGATTCTGAGTGTTCTAAAGTTTCATCCAACAGATTCGTTGAAAATATTATTGATTCCTCTTTAGTTTTATTAAATGATGGTCGAATCACAAGAATTCCAGATGTTTCAACTCACAAACCTAGCGCGATAGATTTATCCTTAGTTTCACCTAGCATTGCAGTAAACTGTAATTGGTCTATAGGAGAAGATTGTTTGGGAAGTGATCACCTCCCCATTACTATAATCTTTAATGATGACATAAATAATGATGTAACAGACATCGAAGACAAAATTCCAAAGTTTAATTATAAACTTGCCAACTGGGATGCCTACCAGATTTTTCTTGCATCGTATAACACAACATTTATTGAGAATGATGATGTTAATTTATTTTATTCTAATTTCAGCAAAGTCATACTGTTAGCAGCCGAGCATTCTATCCCTAAATGTAAATTTAAAAAGATTGGTAAATATATGGGTAATGTATGGTGGACGGAAGAATGTTGACCAGCTGTTAAATCAAAGCGAATAAGTTACAAGGCTTGGTTACGAAATAAGACAGAAGAAAATTTTGTCTTTATGAAGCAAGAAAAGAACAAATGTAATAAAATTATTGCTCAAGCTAAAAAGAAATACTGGGCAGAATTTTGTGAGACCGAAGTAAAAGAATCGAAGGATATGTTTAAAGTTTGGAAAAAAGTAAAACAAATGAAAAATTGTTACAAAACACAAGCTTACCCTGTAAAATTAACAAAAGAATTTCCAAGCACAATGGATAAGGCGGAAGCTTTCTCCCATTTCTTTTCGGAAAATAGTCGAGCTGTAAATCTTCCAACAGAAATCAAGTACCATAGACAAAAAGAGGAACAAAAAGAACAATATAAGAGTCCCATACCAGACAATAATAACTACTTAAATTCTCCATTACAATCATCAGAACTTCTTGAAGCGATAGAATCCATTACATCTTATGATTCAGCAGTGGGCCTAGATGGTATTTCTTACGAGCTTCTTCGTCACTTGCCTTCTTCGTGGAAAATATTACTACATTCGTTGTTCCAAAAATGTTGGACGTACGGCACTATTCTACAATCTGGAAAAGTTCAGTGGTAGTACCAGTACCAAAAGAAAGTAAAACAAGAACATCTGTAAATAGCTATAGACCCATTGCATTAACATCCCATGTTGGTAAACTTCTTGAAAAAGTTGTACAAACACGTCTATTATATTATTGTGAAAAAAATGACATTATTCCAGTCCAGCAAGCTGGATTCAGAAAAGGGCGTTGCACAACTGATCATTTAGTGAAACTAACTTCTCATATAAAAAAGCAATTTTCACGCAGAAAAAGTACATTAGCTACATTCTTTGATGTAAAGAAAGCATATGACCGTGTTTGGCATGCTCGATTATTGTATAAACTGAAAAATATTGGTATTTCTGGGAATATGTATGATTATATAAAAAAAAACTTTCTAGAAGGAAGAAATATATGTACACGAATTGGAAAAAATATATTCATCATTCAGGAAAATAGATATGGGCATTCCTCAGGGATCTGTTATTGCACCTTTATTATTTACTATCCTTATACATGATCTCCCAAAGGCATTATCAAAATCCACCAATGTAGTGCAGTATGCAGATGATATTGCCATTTGGATTAATACTTCATTAAGGAAGCACTCGAATAAAAGGGCAGTAAAATTTGTGCAGACAATGTATCAAGGAGAATTGGACAGATTATCTGCTTACATGAAAGAGAACGGTCTTGAATTATCTGGTGAGAAAACTTGTTTAATGCTTTTTAATAATGGCGAAAACCCAAAAGCTCTGCCCAACCTTATTCTTGACGACAATGTTCTACAATATAAGCAAACAGTCAAATTCTTAGGAGTGTTTTTAACACTGAAGCTGAACTGGAAAAAACATATTGAAAATTTGATAGATAAAGCTAGGAAAAGATTAAATTTGCTCAAAATTATATGTTGTCAACCATGGGATCAAGACTGTACTGTACTTTTACATTTATATACATCGTTAGTCCGATCAAAATTAATATATGGACAGGAAGTATACTTCTCTGCATCTAACTACCTTTTAAAGAAACTGCAAAGCTTAGATAGTAAAGCTTTAAAATTAGCTTTGGGTGTTCCAGTGCACACAAACACAATGAAATGCTATAAGGAGACAAACATTTTACCTCTTAATGAACAACGAACGTTGGATGTGTCCAAATACGTTGTAAGAGGCCTATCTGTAAAAAAAAACTCTGCTACTGATGAAATTCTTATGGATTCCAACAAGGAATACCCCAAAAGGTCTAAAAATATATCATACATAGAGCCAATTAGAAATTTCACTTGTGAGCTTATGTCAGAATATAGTATTGATATTGATGCAATTTCGGAGGTTCCCATTTTTCCTCAAATGCCCCCATGGGAGCATCTCAACGCAAAAATTGATGATGAATATACTACTTTGAAGAAAGATGACAATGTAAATATTCTAGTAAATGAAGTTCGAGAACATCTCGAAAAGACTTATCCAAATCATTTAAAAATATTTACAGATGGTTCAATAATGGAAACGTCTGACAGTGGTGCTGGATTCACTATACCATCCTTAAATGTGCAAAAGTCTTTCTATCTAGGCAGAGAATTTTCAATTTATACATCAGAGCTATATGCAATTATGAAAGCTCTGAATTATATCTTATATGACACGCCATATCATTTTATAGTGTGCTATTTTGTGTTGATTCAAAATCAGTTTTACAATCATTAAAGCACTGGAACTCTAAAATTAGAACTGATATTCTTTTTGAAATTAAGCATCTATTACATTGTTTACTTTCCCGAGGTATAGCAGTTGATTTTTGCTGGGTTCCTTCACATTGTGGCTTAAAAGGGAATGAATTAGCAGACAAACTGGCAAAACAGGGAGCCTGTACAATTTTTGAAACACCCTTCAACAAAGTCTTAAATTTTTCTCCGCATGAATTGATCCAGCGATTGGAAAAGAAGAAACATCTTAATGAGAATTTATTCGTCCTGCCATCATGTCCAAAGTATCTAGCCAGATTAATTCATAAATTACGGTTAAATACATGGAATACAAAATATTCACGAGGTATAGCGTGTATATGTCAGGAGAATATCTCAATTCGTCACCTTTTATTTGAATGCCCTATACTAACCACAGCTTATAAGGAGAAGAATATTTTTATAAATAATTCTGACCATGTTGATAGTGTGGTAAATAACCCTTGCTTTTTTGATATTGCTTTGGTTATTGCTCAGTCCCCAGTTGCAAAACTATTGTGAAAAAAGCCATTTGAGGGTTTTTTGTTGTTGTTTTTTTTTGGGGGGGGGAGGTGCTGGTAGTACAATGGAATGTACATTGCAGTTTAAAGGTCTAAGATCATCTTGCGATGAAAAGACGTTAAATAAAACTACTGAACTGAACTGAACACATGTATCTCTCTCTCTCCTCTCTCTCTCTCTCTCTCTCTCTCTCTCTCTCTCTCTCTCTCTCTATATATAAACTAATAAATTCCAAGGATAAGTACCGAGCACCATTCCAGCAACTTACAGAGCAGCTTGGTGTTGCAATGACTGCAAGAAATATTCAATTATGTATATACATATATATAAGGAGCCAGTAGCCTTAATCAAACAACTCAGGGTTATATTCATAACTGCAATCCACGTTCATAACGAGCCACTTATTCATTGCAGCAGTGGCGGTAACTGTTAGGTCTAGAGAGCTGCACGGATTCAAATACCCCTGTACGCTCCGACCACCTGCGAGGAGTGGTCTTAGGTAGTAGTTATTGGACGGTTCTCGTTCAAGATTTGCAGCCCCTACCCGTCCTCCCGTACCTCTCCGCCCACCCATACTTCACCACTCTCTCCCGCTGCCGTTCTCCCCTCCTACCAACAGCTCTTGAGATAAGCTGTCAGGGCACAGTACTTTTTTCTTTCTTTTTGTTGTTGTTGAGTTGTCAGGGTCTGAATACACGTCTAAATCAGACGTTAAGAGCCTTGCACTATTGGGGGGGGGGGGGGGGGGGGGGGGGGGGGGGGGGGGAAGGGAGGGGAAGTGTGTTGAAAATGGCAAATCCGGTTCCTGTTTCATTAATGCGTGAAGAGTGTGGGAATTTGGACCATTTGAGAACTTCAACAGCGTGAGGATTTCGCAGAGCGGAAATTGTGGCTGACAGTTGAAGGAAAAGTGGGAAACGATTAGTGATTGAAGAATGTTTTGTCAACCCCGTACGTCCGAGGTGCAATCATAGTAATACTAACTGTTAATGGATCCATGAAAATGAGTAGTGCTGAATTAGATTTAAAAAAGAAAAGGAAAGTAACATTGTTGAAAAAATAATCCCTTCCCATTTTCAAGTTGAACTCAAAATTTGAGTTTACTTGAATAATAGACCTACATGGCTTTAATGGAAGAGACTGACATTTTGTTAGTAGATTTTGTGTAAGCAAAACAACAACAACAACAACAACAACAGCAACAAACAAACAAAAACGTAACCAAACAAAACAAAAAACAAAACTACCACGCAACCAACCAAGGGGGGGAGGAATGAAATGTATATGCACAGAAAAACTGACGATAACACTTTTTGAATGGATTTACTACATGTCCTCAGCGAAATCCACACCCGACGGTTAAATTTCACTGAGAGTGTTTGTCCTGTTCTAGAACTGTATCGTTATGGATATAGATATGTTTGTAGTTATTGTTTCATTTCTGTAGACTGGAAATGGCTGATGAACATAATCAGGTTCATATAAACATGTCCTCTCTCTCTCTCTCTCTCTCTCTCTCTCTCTCTCTCTCTCATAGAGACGTGCGAAGGCGCGCACGCGCGCGCACAAACACACACACTTACACATACACTTATGTGCGCGCTCAGAGAACACACACACACACACACACACACACACACACACACACACACACACACACACAAAATACAGACAGGCAGACATACAGAAGGCAAATAAAATATGGCGAACTTTACCATAATTCTGTATACTTCCTTAAGTCCACCTATAGACATAGGTAATCTCTCTCTCTCTCTCTCTCTCTCTCTCTCTCTCTCTCCTGCCTTACCCCATCCCCACCCCGTACGTAGAGAAATGTTTTGGTTGGACACAACACAGCCCATTGGCTCATTGATAGAGCTCCGAGTTAGCTGTCAGGGGTTACGAATTTGAACTTCGCTTACGTCCAACTATTTAGGGGGAAAAAAAAGCCTCCAATCTGTCATGTTTTGTCGCGATAATGGCATTGGTGTGCGGTTATATAGCCCTACCCTCCCATACCCTAACCGCCCCCTTCATTCCCTACTCCCCCCTTCCTTCCTTCACTCTCCTGAGCTCGCTGTCTGTTAGACCCCCAACGTGGATGCCCGTTAAGTGGATGTAACTAATGGACTAAGTGGTACTACCTAACGGTCCTGTCACAAGGCTTTACCGTTAAACAGGCCGCGGCCGTCAGAATCCGTTTCTTTCGTGAAATCTGTGGAAGGCGAGGCGTTAAATTGGCGGAGACCATGTGTTCATTAATCTCTATGCCTCTGGCTGTTATGATTTTTAGTGCGGAACAATGGCTCGCTTGTCTTAATTCTGATCCTCCCCTGAGGGCGTTATTGAAGCCGTGGGGTGTGTATGTGCGTGTGTGTGTGTGTGTGTGTGTGTGTGGTGTGTGTGTGTGGTGTGTGTTCTTTTCTTAATGCGATCGGCTGGGCTGTAAGCAACATCATCTGTCTAACATCTGTAAACATAGAGTGGTGGACAGAAAGCGTTAGAGATTGCAGAAATGGAAAGTAAGATGAGTGGTATATTAGATATGTGTATGTGTGCATATGTGCCGAGGAATGTGAGCGTGCACATGTGTGCAACCTACTTTGATGCTGCATACTTTGAGAATCATGAACCGTTTTCTTAAAAAAAACAACAACAACAACATTAAAAGCATATACTTCTGTTGAAGAGAAAAATAACGAACTGTTAAACAAAAAAGTAAAGAGCCAACAGAACCCTTGATTTGACTAAACACATGTAACCATGAAATCCTTACCAGCTCGTATGTGTTTAAACAAAATCTTAGTGTGATGTAAAAGATCTCGGTAAAACAGTTTCAGCAGTTCACTATGAAGAAGTACGTAGATTGGAATTATATCAGAAGCACAAATGCATTTATAAAATTTGGTTTGGGGAGCAGCCAATCGAAATCTACATGTGAACAGTTTAATTTTATTGGTACCATCATTTGAATAACAGATATACGTCTCTTTACAGAGTGATCCAGCTGTTATATTGTCAACGTAGCTCTAACAAGATTCTCGCAGTGCATGATAGCCTTCTTGAAGACTTAAAGGAATGTTTGGTTTTGGTGGAGGTTCTGTATTTAATGAAACTTTTTAAAACAGTACGATTATCCCACCCATTTCCAAACACTCAAGAAAATGACTGCACGTAACATTGAAAGAAAATAGATTAGATGACTGATCTCCATCACAAGTTCGTCTTTAGTCTTCGCAATCTTCGAATTAAAAGAATAAATTGTTCGTATCAAAGATTTTGAGTCTCTTCAAAATAGCACTTGGAATATACTGATGGAAATACCTAATAATTCAAAGCCATCGTCATAGCAACCAGCTCTGCAAGAAAATAAAAACGGAATGTCTCTTTCCCAATGTGCTAGGATTTGCCAGTTCTTGGTGTTGGAATTACAACGGCTGATTCTGTTCAGCCATTATCAAGAACAGATCCATCTGTAAAGAATTTTCAGATGATCGTTATCATTTTCTTGTTGGTGAGATTTTACAACAGCTGATAAAATCAGACCACGTTTTTCTTTAGGTCAGTATGACAAATATCAAAACAAACATCAGTTACTTCCCGGTCAGAATTGTAGAAAACGATGGCTAATTAGTAATGTCTTTTTGTTTAATTTCTGGTCTTGAAAAGATCCAAATGCTTGTAGTTGTATAAAGGAAGCAATGGACGAAGATCTTTTTGAGAAACGAGTATATGGATTCTAGTACGACTTCGCCCTCTTTGGAACACTATTATATGGATTCTATTACAAGTAATTCAAGATTACAATTCAGAACACTTGAGCCGTTCAAGACAGATAGATTTAGCCCAGGCAAGTTCGATCAGATTTGGTATAAGACACTGATACACAAGCCTGAAACACATTGGATTATCAGGCCAAATTCACAACTATTTCAAGATTTTTTTAGGGACAGGTCAGTCCAAATTAAAACTGGTATTCTTCCTCTAATCTAAGGTTAAGAAATATGAGTATCCCTCAAGGATACGTAATTGCACCTTTACTCTTTAGCATTTTAAAACACGATCTCCCACAAGTCTGTTTAAATGAAATACAGCTCGCTATGAAGGTTACTACGAAAGATACATAAATTGCATTAATGTGTTTAACAAAGTGAGCTAAACAAAAATAAATAATTATATGGTAGAAAATGGATTATCACTTTCCCTTAAAAAGTCTCACATGATGTTTTTTTTAATGCTGGTTATGACCCCAAACTGGTGACTTCGTGAGCATGTGCATATACCATACGTATACCTGGTTACAGCATGTGCATGCTGTATGATTATGCGCATATGCGTATGTCGTGTACACACATGTATTCGAAGCAGCGCGAGAGCGCACGTGCAAGCGGAACCACAAGCATCGGTCCCTGAAGGGATTAGCAGGACTCTCAAGACTGTCCCAAACTTTCAGCACAATGTCCACTGTCTGAAGTGGGGATTGCAGAGCGGACCCTAAGCCCCCTTGAAGTGTATAAAGCTCCCAGTGATGACTGATGTGGGCTAATCCGCTACCACAGGTGCTCTCCAGGTCTTCGTATTTCCTTTTTTTCCCCCTCTTTGGAGCTCTTTCTACAGTTTGTGATGGCCTTGTACGCTTTTCTAATCCGCTGTGAATGCTCTCTCTCTCTCTCTCTCTCTCTCTCTCTCTCTCTCTCATTTTCAAAGTCGGTGTGGTGGAACCGGGGGAAGAACGAGTCTGGATTTCAAATGGGGATAGTGTGCGTGTGTATGTGTGTGTGTGTGTGTGTGTGTGTGTGCGCGCGCGCGCGCGCGCGTGTGTGTGTGTGTGTGTGTGTGTGTGAGTGTGTAACCGAGGGTGTGAGTGCGTGTGCTACGTGCGCGTCTCTATGGTCACCACGAGGACACCATTATAATGTGATATGAAGCTGCTAAACTGTTATTTGAATATCATTTCGATGATTGCTTGGATGTTTAAAGTGCAATGAATCGATCAAGCGACCGAACATCCAATATGTCCATGAAGGAATAAACACATCTGTCATTCAGTCAAATACTCCATCAACCAGTCACAAATGCCACAGATTCATGAAGGCTTGACAATCCTTCTAAACATCGTTTCATCATGGAAACGGGCATTCCGCACTCATTTTTTTTTTCAGTTTCAATCCATCATTCTAAGATCATTCAATCATTTTTTTTTCGCAACTCAGTCTTTCCATTCACCACTTCATCGTTCAATCAATCAATCCTTCATTCCTCCAACCATCCATTCAGTCGTCACATTCATTTGCTCATTCAAAATATTCGTGTATTTTAACATTCAGTGAACGACTCATCATGCAAGGTTTCATACAATCATTTAATCTCTAGCTTTTGCAAATTTTCGTGTTATTTGTTTTATTGTTATCGATCATGGATGTGGCAGGG
>CM065748.1:23304910-23307410 GCA_033310375.1 Conus canariensis
CACACACACACACAATATATATATATATATATATATATATATTAGTTACGGAGATAACAGGTACGAAGCTGTAGGCCCATATGTGTGATTTTTTTTGTGGTAATTGTGATAGCTGATATGAAAAATCCTGAGTGTGATTTCTATGGATATTGAGCTAACTGGTAAGAACCGTCGTGAGTCTGATTTCTGCTGGTATGGAAAAGAACTGGTAGGAAGCTTTATGAATCTGGTTTCTTTGCTTTAGGGAGAAAACTGATATTAAGTTTTACAAGTCTGATTTCAATGATGTAGGAAGAGAACGTATACCAAGTTTTCTGAGTCTGATTTCTATGGCGCTTTAGAGAGAACTGATTCCAAGCTTTATAAGTCTGATTTCTATGATTTTGGAAAAAATACTGACACGAAGCTTTATGAGTCTGATTTTCATGGTTTTGGAAGAGAACTGAAACAAAGCTTTATAGTCTCATTTCTATGGTTTTGTCAGAAAAGGGGTGCAAGGTTTCATAACTCTGATTTTCTGTGGTTACAGAGATAACTGGTACGAAGATGTAAGCGTCTGATTTTTTTTTTTAGCCATGGACTTAAATGATACATAGGTTGATTGATCTGATTTTCTATGGTTACAGATATGACCGATACGAAGCAATATGACTTTTATTTTTCTGTAGTTACAGAGGTAATTGGCATGAAGCTGGACGCGTATGGGCGAATGTTGGCTTTGGAAATATTGCCATAACCTGGAGGTCGATGACATCTATGTCCTTTTGCTGAGCATGGAGGTACTGCGATGACCTACTGTAGCAGTTGAAAATGCCACACCCGGTACGAATTGTCACCGAGTGAGATTTTTCAACAACGTCAAGGTTAAAAATGTTACTCCGGGTGACAATCTGTTCTGTCATTGAGGTGAAAAATTGTCACCCTGGTACCTGGGCGACATCATGTACCAGCAGATTACGCATTTGTTTTCACTGTGGAAGAATTTGTCACTATGTTTTGGCTGGGGTCTGACCAGTCGTTTTTTTTTTTTTTTTTTTTTTTTTTTTTTTTTTTTTTAAATACGTGATCAAGGTGAAGTGAGGAGGTAATAGTGATCATCAACACCTCGATCTTATCGGCAATGACGACGATAATTTCGACGATTGTGGTGACGCGTTCTGATGGTGACGGTGCTATAGTCGGTAGTAGTGGTTGTATTCTAATGTTGATAGAACGACGATCTCCTCATTTCATGGCGACAACAAGAGGATGACGGCTTCTACGACAACATCGGTGTTTGAAATTGATTATAAGTCGGTCGACCACAAAGGGCACGCTTTGGCTGAAACCGCTTCACATGAAAAAGAAAGAAACTAAGAGCCACACTAAAAAGCAGACCACCGAACAAACCAACCAACTACATGACTGACTCTATGGCTAAGTGGCTGACTGACTCATTGATTCAGCAGCTCACTGGCTGCTCACTTTCTTGCTAACGAACTAATCAAGGGAACAATGGACTCACTAACCAATGTGCGAGGGACCGAATTCTAAACAATAAACTTTTAGATAGCAAGCCATAAAACGACTAAACAAATTACATGAATAAAAAAAAAAAAAAACCCTTTCCACTTAAAGTCAGTTGAGCAACATACACGTTACATCTAGGTTTTACATAGAAGAGTCATATCATTGACTCATCTTATTGATTACATCAAGAATGTACACAAGAAAGCTTAGCATTGGCCCGTGTAAAGTAAGATAGGGGAATCCAGTACAACAGAGAAGATCGACATTCACGACACACCCGAAACGGTACCTAAAGATGCACCTTTCCCCTTTCCAACATCTTTGCTTTGTTGGGGGTACCTCTATTGTATGGTAGTTCTCACAGCGTGGCCGCTCCTACTTCTTTCGGACACATCACAGGCGGTTGGGCCATCCCGTACCCGCTGAAGTCATCGCCTGCAGAACGATTCCTGGCTCCGTCCTTGTTCATTCCGCCCCTACGCGCCAGTTCGCAGGACCACATCCGTGCGAGATCTACCACACCCCCCCCCCCCCCCCCCGGTCCCCTTTTCACCCTCCCACCCACCTACCCGCACTCGCACACTTTCCTCCTCCTCCTCCCCGCCCTTTCTCCAACCGACACGAAAAAGCATGTCCGCCGCCCTGTCCACTGCCTGTGGTTGTGTTCGTGGTGTCGGTATCCCATCAGGTAGGTGTCGGTATCCCATCAGGTAGGTTTTCTCCCCCTGCCCCCTCCTCTTCCCCTTCTCTGGATACTCCATCCCCGACAGGCAAAAATGGCATTTTGGGCACATACCCCTTGTGTCCCTGCTGCATAAGGACCCTCCAGATCCCCCACCGCCCCCCCCCCTTGTTTACCCCTCTCCCTCCTCTCATAAAACTGATCAGGAACTCACTGGTGCCTGTTCTGATCTACTGACTTACCAACTTTGAACCAACTTACCCACCGATAGATGATTTTTATCTAGCCAACATATCAAGCTACCAGCCA
>CM065748.1:23317410-23322410 GCA_033310375.1 Conus canariensis
AACTCCCCAAGTTCCAACACGGAAGGAGACTCCCCTTTCTCAGGGCCCTCCGTCAGCGGCAGAAAAACGTCACAGGAAGTGACGCGATCCTCTGCAGTGACGTCAAACAGTGGTGGATCGTTGGTACCCCGCCTACACCCTGGGAAGTCATCCCGGCAGCGCTACTGCGGTCAGGACGGTTTCGTTTCCTCGCCAGCTCCTCACCCAGAATACGATCAAACCTGCTCTGTTTTCAAGAGGACGAACAGTACCTCAGAAAACTCCGCCCAGGCGACGGCTTCCCGTAGGGGCAGCGCCTTCTCCGACACCGCCAAAGCCTCGTCCTCTCACAACAGCGACCGGAGCAACAAACGGAGACGACGTCGTCGTCATCATCATCATCCCCATCGCCAACACCGACGACGTCACAGCGCCGCCAGCGTCACCAGCGTGGAGAGGGTCTCCGAGCTCCGGGCCGCCATCGCTCTCGATCTGCAGCGCGCGCGGTCCTTGAGCAACGTGCTGGGCAACTCCGTCAGCAAGGACCTGGACAACATGTACCGTCGCCACAGCCGCCGGATCCGGAGGAGGAGCTCGTCCATCAAGTCCCGAGAGGACCTCGCCGAGTCCATCGTGGGGTCGTACGGCCTGGAGGACAGCACAGACGCCGTGTCTTACATCTCCAGCTTTCTCCCCGTCCCTTCACTTCCAGACTGGCACGGGGACTTCCCTACGTCACGCACCGAACGCTCGGTGCTGGACAATGACGTCTTGTACCCCGAGCGACGTCACAAACACATGGCTACGTCACCACGCGAACGAGACCAGGGACGGAGCTACGCTGGCAAAGGCGGTGACGACAGTCGCGCGGGCGGACGCTCTGAGCCTTGTGAACGTGCGCCAGAGACTCAAACCTCGTATCGCAGACACTTTTCGCTTACAGATGAACGAGACGCGAAATCTTTACCGGGGAAATTGAAGAGGAAGCAGAGGCTCGGCAGCGTACCGAATTCAAATGTTAGCGGAGGCGAATACTGGACAGCATGTCGAGACACGGCTGAACAGAACGGCAGGGGTGTGAGGGGGGTTCAGGGCGGAGGGGACAATGTTCAGGAGGTGTTTTCCGTGCACACCCCTCAGCCCCCGTCTTTCGTCCACAAAGGCTATGCCCTGACCAGACCGCTGTATTCCACGGATACCTATATATGACAGTGGGAATGGGAAGGACAAAAAAAATGGATGGGACTGGGACAGAGAGAGAGAGAGAGAGAGAGAGAGAGAGAGAGAGAGAGAGAGAGAGAGAGAGAGAGAGAAGAGAGAGAGAGAGACAAAGACGAGAGAGAGAGAGAGAGAGAGAGAGAGAGAGACGAGAGAGAGAGAGAGAGAGAGAGAGAGAGAGAAGGGAGATGGGGAGGATGGAGGTGACGGAACAAAGAACAAGAGAGGGACAGAGAGAGAAAGATAAAAATGGCAGAAGAGGTTGAGGAACACACACACACCACACACACACACACACACACACACACACACACAACACACACACACACACACAATGTGTGTGTGTGTGTGTGTGTGTGTGTGTGTGTGTGTGTGTGTGTGTGTGAGAGAGAGAGAGAGAGAGAGAGAGAGAGAGAGAGAGAGAGAGAGAGAGATTTCGTTTGTTTGGTTGGTTGAATGTTTTGTGGGTGTTTCATTCATATTTACAAGCAACATTTAGAGCAACACGTATAGTTAAAAAAAAAAAAGCCAAAACAAGTTTGTAGTCACCTGGTGACATTTTTTTTTGTTTTGTTTGTTTGTTTGTTTTTTCCTTCCACCTATTTTTTTTTGTCTTTTGTTTTTTGTCTACTTTTTTCCTCCCTTTTTTTCTTCTCACCCTCCCCCCCCCCCTTTTTTTTTTTCTCCAACTCTCATGCACCATGCCAGTCTGTATGCTGTATTGCTACAAATGGACATTTTCTTGGTGACTTTAATGTTTTGGCGTTTGATACAGAGCATCATGTTTTATTTTTGATCTAGTGTTCGGTGTAGAGACACTTTCACACCGTATGTAAAAAAAAAATTAAAAAAAAATATAAAAAAAGGAAGACAACCTGGTGACAACTTGGTGTCGCAATGAGGTACACCAAGGCATGTAGACGACAGAATTGTGTGTTGTCTCCTCCTAGGAATCTCTACTCCCGCAATAAGCCTGTTTCCATTTAAATGGCAGATCAAGACGGGCGTACCATCTTGATATGTTTTTGTTTTTTTTCCTTCTCGACTGCGGACGCTTTCAATAAAAGACCGTTATTTCAGTTTCTGAACAAAACAGATATGGTCATCGTTGCTCTTTGAAGAAAGATAAGACGTTCTGAAAGTATGGCCATCAAAGTGTGACAAAGGTGCTGTAAAATGATGAAAGAAAGTTAAAAAAAATGACATAGACAATATAATGCCAGGGACGCTCTGTGTGTGTGTGTGTGTGTGTGTGTGTGTGTGTGTGTGTGTGTGTGTGTGTGTGTGTGTGTGTGTTTAGTTGCTATAGGACTATCTGATCAAGGTCCAGATCGATCAATACTTCTTCTATGTGTAAACTCCTGGCTATTAGTGTCAAAACTGTGTAGTTTCCGATAACAACGACTCAATATTTGAATCTTACACTTTAGGGAAAATTTGTGAGGAAAAGAGAAAAACAAAGAAAAAACAAATAAGAAAAAAAAGGGAGGCAACAGTGGCCATGAATGATTACATTTCCAACGTCTCTGAATATAGAGTATTAACCAAGAACAACCGCAAGATGATTACAAAGAAAGGTTATCTGGAAACAAACCAGCGATTTTCAAGGGTTATTTTTTGAAAAAGTTGAAAAGATACAAGGCACAAACTAGAACACAAATCTTACCCAAGTCGCTCTCGAAACGCACGCACACAGTTACTTGGTACTTTGCCGTCTTTATTCAAACCCATACTCACACTGTTGCTTTTCATGAAAAAGATATGCACAGGTAAAACATAGTCGTTTGTTTCATTTTTTTTTTAAACAAACAGCTGCTGCTGTTTAAGAAAATATTTGCCTGCAGTGTCTAATATAATCTTCTAACGAGCTGTTTTCCCAGTATCGGAATCCTTGCAGAAGATGCTGAACTTTTGTTGGGATTAGTTGTTCAGACTATTAGTTAACAGCTCCTCATTCCGGCAACCTTAGCCCCCACCCCTACCCACCCCTCATCGAAACCTCCATCTCACCCCTCCCCACCCCCGTCGGCACATGTTTATAACCTGTCTGCTACTTCGTATCTCTGGTCTCGCCTCTTTCTGTCCATCTCAGCTATCTCCTTACGTTTTTTTAAAAATATTAAATTAGAAAAAAAAATGGTCGTTATCTTTTTGTCAGTTAGATTTCTGCAATTTTTTGTTAACGTCTCCAGAGAGAGAGAGAGAGAGAGAGAGAGAGAGAGAGAGAGAGAGAGAGAGAGAGAGTCCATCACTTAAATACTTACATCAAGCAGCAAATCATGATGGTCTTTCTTTTAAAAATGACAACAAATGTTTGTTTTATTCTGTTTATCTATCTATCTACAGACATATATATTAACATCAGAGTAGAAGTGTAAACAATTACCTAAAATACGCAAACTACACCAAATTGTATTATTGTATAGCATGGATACACACGGATATACACATTTCTGTACAACGCAAAACAAAACAGACTAACAATCAACCGACCAACAAACCATCTCCGAACGCTGCACATTGCTATGATCTTTATGATTATCAAACGTCGCTGTACTTTATGAGTTAGGCAAAAGAAAGACACTTTCTATTCCACAACTTAACACAGGAATATCCTGTTCACATTATGTATTGAAAAAATTGCGCCTCTTATGTACGATGTCCTTCAATACTAAAGACCGTGGGCCTAGGAGAAGTGAAGGATTAGTTGATAATCTTTAATCCCTGAAGACCGCTCCAGTTCAGTCACTTCTAGGATGATCTTGAAAAACATCAACAGAGCTAGCGCTGTTGACACTGTCTTTAATGCTGAATTAAACAACAGGCAAAAAAGGGCCATAACCTCTGATCTTTGGCGTGATGGTCATTGGTGGGAGGATGTGTGTGTGTGTGTGTGTGTGTGTGTGTGTGTGTGTGTGTGTGTGTGTGGAGAGAGAGAGAGAGAGAGAGAGAGAGAGAGAGAGAGAGAGAGATGACAACGATGATGAAGATGATGATGATGACGGTGATGATGATGATGATGATGATGATGATTTTTATTTCGAAGGGCTACAGATCAGCGAGTACATGATGTTTCCATCCGACCTTTACTCTCAGAAATGTAGCCAACTAGCTTAAACTAAGGACATTTGAAACAGACATAATTCTATTCAGTCATGGAACCTATCGCGCAATTTTAACTGGATCATAGTTCGTCGTGAACATTAACCCTAGGAAAAACACCAACAATATAAAACATTGTAATTCAGTGAAGAAAAAGCACAAACTTTTTCATTTTCAATTTTCATTAGCGTTGATCTGTTAGTACATTTTAGTTAAGAAACAAAACTAAAGGGATAAACACAAATATTAGAAAAAAAAGCGAGGTTGTAAAATGGAAAGGAAACGTTATCAAATATGACTTTGATACTGAATGTTGAATGCAAAGAGAGAGAGAGAGAGCTCGAGAGAGAAGAAGAGAGAGAGAGAGAGAGAGAGAGAGAGAGAGAGGAGAGAGAGAGAGAGGAGAGAGAGAGAGAGAGAGAGAGGAGAGAGAGAGAGAGAGAGAGAGAGAGAGAGAGAGAGGAGAGAGCTCGAGAGAGAGAGAGAGAGGAGAGAGAGCTGAGAGAGAGAGAGAGAGAGAGAGAGAGAGTGAGAGAGAGAGAGAGAGAGAGAGAGAGAGAGAGCAAAATTCAACTGCGGATAGAGAACAGCTGGGTTTAGTTCAATCAGCAAACTCCAACCATCACGTTCTGATGAAAATAGCCCTTATTAACAAAATCCCACCATCACGTTCTGATAAAAATATAGAAAAAACAACAACA
>CM065748.1:23327410-23332410 GCA_033310375.1 Conus canariensis
GGGGGGGGGGGGGGGGGGAGGGTAAAAAAAGAAGAAAAAAAAAGTCATCGCCTAAGGTGCTCCATTGATCCGATAACTGATGCTAAAAAAAACAAACAAACAAACAACACACACACACACACACACACACACACACACACACACACACACACACACACACACACACCATCTAGGAATAGCCAGGTCTGACCTTTGGCGATTTCCTTCCGCGGAGAGCGGGACAGAACTCAAGGGAGTGAAGAAGGATTGTCAGTTCAAGTGATTCCCCAACAACCCTAGGCTGAAGGGACTGGTGCTTCTCCATTGTTTAGTTTCCTGTGTCGTGACCTTTGGCCTTCTGGGTCGATGTGATTGTTACAAGATGAACGCAATGTTGTTTAGTTACATTCACATCAAGCATGCACACGCATCACTGATAATGAGGCAGACAGCAGATCGGGGATGGGGTGGAGGGAGGGAGGGAGGGAGGGAGGAGGCACCTAACACTACGCTGATACCACAAGAACAACATGCTAAGGTGCATAGCAAAAGGGCCAGTTTTGATGTTGGGCTCAAGCAGCATTCGAACTCACACCATGTGACTGTGAACAGGGTGTTTCCACGCAGCTTATGTCCCCACGGTACCACAGGGGCCACATCAGGGATGGTTGTGCAGTCGCCAGGTTTCATAACTAGATTCTTTGTTCGACATTAGAGGAAAGAAAGAAAGAAAAAAAAAAAACAGAAAGAAAGAAGGAAAGTAAGGGTGGAAGGAAAACAAAACAAAACAAAACAAAAAACAAAAACAAAAACAAAAACAAAAACAAAAACAAAAAACAACAACAAAAAAAAAAAAAACGAAAAAAAAGTGAAAGAAAGGAAGGAAGAAACAAAGACTGAATGAAGACAGACATGAATGAAGACGAAAAGAAATGGAAATAAAGGAAGGAAGGAAAAAAAAAGAAAAATGAAAAAAAAGAAAGAAAGAGTAGAAGGAAGAATGAATAAATGAAAGAAAGAAAGACAGATAGAAACGAAGAAAGAAAGACACAGAGAGGACTGAAACAATGAAAAAAAATGCAAGTAAACTAACACACAAACACACAAGCACAAGGTAGCAAATAGAACTACAAAGGAAGTGAAGGACGAAGAATAAATGAAGCGAAACAAACAAAAAAATCTAGTCGTTACTTCTGCAGGCAAAACTCTCTGCGGCTTATCACAGATTTGAGTTATCCTTATACAATGCTATCGGCCACGACCCTTGAAGCTTGCCCCCTCTCTCGTTGCGTCATTAACTATATTATCTAGAGGGGTGCTTTGATCTTGATTGAGCCTTTCAAGCCATTTTTTTGGACAGCTTTGATTGAACTTCAACACTTTCGTGGGCGGTGGGCGTTGTGTGTGTGTTGATTGTGTTGTGTGTGTGTGTGTGTTGTGTGAGTGTGCGTGCGTGTCGTGTGTGTGTGCGCGCGCGCGCGCGCGCGTGTGTGTGTGTTGTGTGTGTGTGTGTGTGTGTGGTGTGTGTGTGTTGTGCGTGTGTGTGTGTGTGTGTGTGTGTGTGTGTGTGGTGTGTGTGTGGTGTGGTGTGTGTGTGTGTGTGTGTGTGTGTGTGTGCTGTGTGTGTGCTGTGTGTGTGTGATGTGTGGTTGTGATGTGTGTCGTGGTTGCAGGTGCGTGATTACGTTGTGTGTGCAACCCATGGCTGTGTGCGTTCGTACCTATGTGTGTGTGTATGTGTCTGCTTAAGTGCGCATGCATGTCTGTGTGTATGTGTGCCTGTTTGTGTGTGTGTGTTAGCTTCACAGTTAAATCGAGAGAGAGAGAGAGAGAGAGAGAGAGAGAGAGAAGAGGAGTGTTTACATGCATGCAAGTGTGTGTGTGTGTGTGTGTGTGTGTGTGTGTGTGTGTGTGTGTGTGTGTGTGTGTGTGTGTGTGCGTGACTACCTCAGAAAAAGTCTAGTTAAGTTTACACCCCCTCCCCCCAACACGCACACCGAAACTCATTTCTACGCCCCCGACCTACCCATATCCCCTCACCCCCACCTACTTCGGTCATTGCTTATTTGATTCATTACTTATTTCATACATTACTTATTTCATTCATGATTGATTTTCATTTCTCTCCCTCCGACACCTGTGCCCCAGACCAGGACGCCGCCCCCCTGGTCATGTCCGTCAGACACGAGCGCACCACCCCACGTGACGCCGTCGCCATGGTGACCAGGTCCCGGAACGAGACGAAACTGCGTCTGCTGCTCCACACTCCTCAGAATCTGTTCCAGCTTCTGGGACGACCCGCCTCGGCTGAAAGTCAGGTGAATGACAGCCTGGAGATGGGAAGAGAGGAAAGGGGTGGAGGTGGTGTGGTGGGGGGTGCGGGGGGGGGGGGGGGGCAGATTTCGACGTGAAGGGGGTGGGGACACGGGAGGTGGGGAAGTGAGGTGGGGAGAAAAGGGGTGAGTGGGGAGTAGGCTTGGATGTGAGAAAATGTAGTCCATCCCATCGTTGAAGCCATCGATTGTGGATTGCACTGTGCAGGTCATCGATTGCAGTTTGAGAGGGTTTGGTTGCATTTTTAATGGTTGACCTCAGGTTGAGAGAGCTTGAGCGCATTTTTAATGGTTGACCTCAGGTTGAGAGAGCTTGAGCGCATTTTTAATGGTTGACCTCAGGTTGAGAGAGCTTGAGCGCATTTTTAATGGTTGACCTCAGGTTGAGAGAGCTTGAGTGCATTTTTAATGGTTGACCTCAGGTTGAGAGAGCTTGAGTGCATTTTTAATGGTTGACCTCAGGTTGAGAGAGCTTGAGTGCATTTTTAATGGTTGGCCTCAGGTTGAGAGAGCTTGAGTGCATTTTTAAGGGTTGACCTCAGGTTGAGAGAGCTTGAGTGCATTTTTAAGGGTTGACCTGAGATTGAGAGAGCTTGAGTTGCATTTTTAATGGTTGACTTCAGGTTGAGAGAGCTTGAGTGCATTTTTAATGGTTGACCTCAGGTTGAGAGAGCTTGAGTGCATTTGTAATGGTTGACCTCAGGTTGAGAGAGCTTGAGTGCCTTTTTAATGGTTGACATCAGGTTGAGAGAGCTTGAGTGCATTTGTAATGGTTGACCTCAGGTTGAGAGAGCTTGAGCGCCTTTTTAAGGGTTGACCTGAGGTTGAGAGAGCTTGAGTGCATTTTTAATGGTTGACCTGAGGTTGAGAGAGCTTGAGTTCATTTTTAATGGTTGACCTCAGGTTGAGAGAGCTTGAGTGCCTTTTTAATGGTTGACCTGAGGTTGAGAGAGCTTGAGTGCATTTTTAATGGTTGACCTCAGGTTGAGAGAGCTTGAGTGCATTTTTAATGGTTGACTGCAGCTTAGGAGAGCTTGATTGCATTTTTGATAGTGGTTTGAAGTTTGAGAGAACTTGATTGGATTACATTCTAATCGTTGATTGCAGTTTTAGAGAACATTGATTTCATTGTTAATGTGTTGGTTGCTGTTTGACAGAACTTTATTTCACTTTTAATGGTTGTTGCAATTTGACAGAACTTAAACTCATTTTTGACGGTAAATTGCAGTTTGAGAGAATTTGATTGGATTAAATTCTAATTGTTGACTGTAGTTTGAGAGAACTTTGATTTCATTGTTAATGTGTTGATTGCTGTTTGACAGAATTTATTTCACTTTTAATGGTTGTTGCAATTTGACAGAACTTGATTTCATTTTTAACGGTTACTTGCAGTTTGAGAGAATTTGATTTCACTTTTAATGGTTAACTGCAGTTTGAGAGAAATTGACTGCACTTTTAATGCTTGATTGCTGTTTGAGAGAAAACTTGATTGCATTGATCTTTAATTATTGGTTGCACTTTGAGAGACCTTGATTACATTATGAATAGCTGATTGACGTTTGAGATACCTTTGTTGCATGTTCAATAGTTGATTGCAGTTTTAGTGAAGAAAGAAGCAGTTCTAAGTATTTGCCTGGAGTGTGAGAGAGGAGATTGTCCTTTTATGTAACTAAATTCATTTTGGAAGAGGCAGTTTTAAGTATTTAGCTGGAATTCGAAAGAAGTAGATTATCCTTTTATGTAACTAATTTCATTTTGAGAGAAGCAGTTTTAGATATTCAGCTGGAATTTCAGAGAAGTAGATTGTCCTTTTATGTAACTAATACCAGTGTGACTCACCTCTTGAAGTATGAGTATGAGACAAGATAGCCCTAAATATAGCTGAGTGGAATTTCAGAGGAGTACATTGCTCATTTTAGCAGTTTCTTAGAGTTTTAAGACAAGTATCTTGGACTTAAAAATAGTTGACAAGAGCTTGAGAGAAATCAACTGTTCTATGTAGTTGACTGTCTAGTTTGAAAGCAGCAGACTGTCCCTTGGAAGAGCTGACTGGAGTCTAGAAGTGGACTGTTCCTGTAAATGAGTGATTGGAGTCTCAGAACATTGATAACGCAGTGAACTGCCGTGGAGACAAACAGATTACATCTGAAAGCAGGTGACTGCAGTTTGAGGGAACCGGACTGAAAAAAAAAACAGATTACATCTGAAGGTAGCTGACTGCAGTTTGAAGAAAGTTAATTGAAAAACAGATTACATCTTAAAGCAGGTAACTGCAGACTGAAAAACAGATTACATCTGAAGGCAGTTGACTGCAGTTTGAAGAAAGCTAATTGAAAAACAGATTACATCTTAAAGTAGGTGATAGCAGTTTGAGGCAACCAGACTGAAAAGAAAAAAAAAAGAAAAAAAAATTACATCCTAAAGTAGGTGATTACAGTTTGAAGGAAGCTAATTGAAAAACAGATTACATCTTAAAGTAGGTGAGTACAGTTTGAGGCAACCAGATTGAAAAAAAAAAAACAAAATTGAAAAAAAAAATAACATCCTCAAGTAGGCGATTACAGTTTGAAGGAAGCTAATTGAAAAACAGATTACATCTTACAGTAGGTAATTGCAGTTTAAAGGCAACCAGATTGCATTTTTGAGTTGTTGATTGCAGTGCGATAGAAGTGGAGTGCTATTTGAGTA
>CM065748.1:23339910-23342410 GCA_033310375.1 Conus canariensis
TAGTTGTTGTTGTAGTAGTAGCAGTAGTAGTACTATAGTAGTAGTAGTAGTAGTCGTGGTAGTAGTCAGTGGTGGTAATAGTAGTCGTAGTAGTCGTCGTCGTCGTCGTCGTCGTAGTAGTAGTCGTCGTCGTCGTCGTTGTCATCGTTGTCGTCGTCGTCGTCGTCGTCGTCGTCGTCGTAGTAGTAGTAGTAGTAGTCGTAGTCGTAGTAGCAGCAACAGCAGCACCAGATCACAGCCAGTCCTGCCGACATCTACAAGATTACTGTGCATGTCTTTATGGCTTTATTCATTCTTCTCTCTTTCCTCCTCCTCCTCCTCCTTCTTCTTCTCATCCTCATCTTCATCACCATCATCATCATCATCACTACCACCATCACCAGCATCAACTTGATCAACAACACCGTCATCTCATCATCACCACCGCCCCAGCCCACCACCACCACCACCACCACCACCACACCCACCGCCGCCGCGCAACCACCACCATCATCATGATGAACAACGTCACCATGACCACCACCATCAAGATCTTAGATTCTGTACCATTGCAGAATCCGTAAGACAAGTAACTGGAAAGCCAAATACAGAAAAGACAGACAGACAGATGACCATCCCTCATAGTGACTAGGCATTGTACACCTCTCGCCATGACTTGTCCAAGACCATCCTCACGGGTACAGTGGAGGATGGGCATCCCAGAGGATGGCGTGCAGAAGTCCTGGGTTGTCAGTCTAGTGGAGTGATCATATCACAGCATACTTCTACGTTATATAGCCCTAGGACTGGGTACAAAGAGCTGTGGAGATCTCTTAGTGCTCGGTGTTTATTGGTACCTATTGTCATAGAACAATGATATATATATATATATATATATAAATTATATATATATATACTGTATTAAAAGCAAGTTAAAATCAAGCTTAAAACCTACAGATCTGTTTCGCGCTGTCAGTGCGGTCGTCAGGGTGTAGTGAGCTTGTATTATCCTCAATACTACCTCTCTCTCTCCTCTCTCTCTCTCTCTCTCTCTCTCTCTCTCTCTATATATATAGTTCTTTCATCCTTTTTGTTTGGCTCTTCGTGAGCATGTGTGTGTGTTGTGTGTGTGTGTGTGTGTGTGTGTGTGAGTGTGTGTGTGTGTGTGTGTGTGTGTGTGTGTGTGTGTGGTGTGTGTGTGTGTGTGTGTGTGTGTGTGTGTGTGTGTGAGTGTGTGTGTGTGTGTGTGTGTGTGTGTGGTGTGCGCGCGTATGTGTGTGTGTGTGTGTGTGTGTGTGTGTGTGTGTGTGTGTGTATGTGTGTCACACACACACACACACGCACACACACAATATATATATATATATATATATGTATATATATATATATATATATATATATATATAGAGAGAGAGAGAGAGAGAGAGAGAGAGAGGAGAGAGATCAATGTAGTTGCACAGCCTAAAACGATTCTAAAAGTGCTCAACCCCTTGGGGAGCAACATTTTTAACACTTATTTTAACAATATATATATATATATATATATATATATATATATATATATATAGAGAGAGAGAGAGAGAGAGAGAGAGAGAGAGAGAGAAACAGACAGAGACCGACAGACAGAGACAGAAACAGAGATAGATCAGTTAGTTCTCGAAAGGATCATCATTAACAAAAAAAAAAAAGAAAATCGCAGCAGTACACGATTATTCTCCTGAAGACCTCATACCCCCCCCCCCCCCCCATGTGCGCTGTGCGTGGTGCAGGCGATAGAGAAGATCAGCCTCCGGTACCTCAGCGCCAACAGCTCAGACCCTGGGCCCTCACAGATCATCACCAGAGTGCCTGGAAGTGTGGCAGGTAGGGTGATGACCAACACCTGCGTGGTGGAAGTAGTAGTGCTGGAAGTAGTGGTAGTAGTAGTAATGGTGGTAGTGGTGGTGGTGGTGGTGGTGGTGATGGTGATGGTAGTAGTAGTAGTAGTTGTAGTAACAGTGATGGTGGCGGTTGTGGTGGTGGTGGTAGTAGTAGTAGTAGTAATAATAGTAGCAGCAGTAGTAGTAGTAGTAGTAGCAGCAGCAGCAGCAGCAGCAGCAGTAGCAGTAGTCGTAGTCGTAGTAGTAGTAGTAGTCGTAGTGGTAGTGGTGGTGGCGGCGGTTGTGATGGTGGTAATAGTACTAATATTTGTACGAGTAGTAACAGCAATGGTGATGGTACTAGTAGTAGTATTAGAGTAGCAGAAGCAGCAATAGTGGTGTTGGTGGGAGGTAGTGGTGCTAGTGATGGTGGTAGTAGCAGTAGTGTGGTAGTAGTAGTAATCGTAGTTCTAGGAGAAGATGGATGAGGAAAAGCAGGGTGAGGAGGAGGAGGAGGAAGAGGAGGAGGAGCAGCAGCAGTAGCAGTAGTAGTAGAAGTAGTGGTAATTGTTGTAATAGCAGTAGTAGTTGCAGTGGCAGCAGCAGCTGCTGCTGCAGCAGTGATAGTAGTAGCAGTAGTAGTAGTAATTGTGTAGTAGTAG
>CM065748.1:23359910-23362410 GCA_033310375.1 Conus canariensis
AACACAACGCGTTTCGACCTCTTAGGTCTTCTTCAGGTGAGAAACAAACGAATAAAATAACGAAAATTCACTTAGCTTTGATCGCTTCAGATCGCTTCAGAGTTCAGCGCAAGGGAGAAGGCGTTGAATCAACGAAGCGATCTGAAGCGATCAAAGCTAAGTGAATTTTCGTTATTTTATTCGTTTGTTTCTCACCTGAAGAAGACCTAAGAGGTCGAAACGCGTTGTGTTTTGTCTTGTGTCTCGTTTGTCCACGTTTCTGTGGGCGGTTCGCTAACATTTATTTAAGATTTGTTTAAAAGGAAGGGAGAAAAAAAAAAAAAAAGGGGGGGGGGGGGAATGTAACCATACTTGGAAATGATATGGTGAGGTAAGAACCTGATTAGCTCCCTTTTAAATGGCAGCTTCTTCGGGACCTGACGTCTCTGCTGAGCAGACGTCACGTGACCCCTGCCGCCATGATGAGTCCCGGTCGTCAGGTTGTCAGTTACTGACGGAGGCCATTGAGGCTGTCAGAGAGGAAAAGGGTGAGTGCGCATGACTGGATATCATTACCTCCCGCACGACGTGAAAAGAGGGGGGTGAAAGAGGCTTGGTATTTTCACCGTCCACGAGACAGAAAAAGGGTGGATGCACGTGACTTAGTATTATTACCTTCCACCAGACAGGAAAAGCTTGAAATGTGCGTGATTTAGTATTATTACCTTCCACCAGACAGGAAAAGCTTGAAATGTGCGTGATTTAGTATTATTACCTTCCACCAGACAGGAAAAGCTTGAAATGTGCGTGATTTAGTATTATTACCATCCACCAGACAGGACAAGCTTGAAATGTGCGTGATTTAGTATTATTACCTTCCACCAGACAGGAAAAGCTTGAAATGTGCGTGATTTAGTATTATTATCTTCCACCAGACAGGAAAAGCTTGAAATGTGCGTGATTTAGTATTATTACCTTCCACCAGACAGGAAAAGCTTGAGTGCACATGACGCGTATTATTACCTCCCTCCCTTAAGAACGTTGTCTTTTTCTCTGCTGACCTGGTTTGTACGCTGCTCTGACCGATAATAAGATTGCACCTCTCTCTCTCTCTCTCTCTCTCTCTCTCTCTCTACACACACACACACACACACACCACACACACACACACACGCAGCACTCAGGCACACACACATACACACACAAACACACATATACACACAAACACTCATGTATACTCAGGCACGCGCACGCGCGCACACACAACACACACACACACACACACAAAACACACACATCACACAACACACACACACCACACACACACACCACATACACCACGCGCACACACACACAACACACACACACACACACATCACACACAAACACACCCAACACACACAACACCACACACTCACATACGTGCGCGTGCGGGTGCGCGCGCACACACTTTTTCGTTGCCTCATACACAAGGATACAAGCATGCTAGGAAGACTTCAGACTTCGTTCCAAAATGTAAGAAAAGGGACAGGACTGACTCATTTGGCAGAGCGGCAGTCTTGGGGCAGGACTAGCTCAGCTGGCAGGGCAGGCAGACGACTCGTAATGGAACTGGAGGCCTGAATCTTCGCCGCGCCGTTTCAGTTCTAAAGGGGGAAGAGGGGGGTGGGTGAGGGGTGGGGTGGAGCGGGTTTCTGTTCCGTCGTAATTTGTATTGGTTCTGACCCCGTTTCCCGAAAAGTCCTCTGAACGTGATTAGGCCTACAAACCGAGGTTCTGTATATGAAGGCACGTATAACATCTTGCATATAATGTTGGCTATTAGTATGGATGTCATTTACACATTGGGTGCACCCTGCGTGGAAAATCAAAAGAATGAAGGAAGAAAACAGTGTGGCGAGTATTGACTGAATGACTCGGGTAACGACCGAATGTGGTGACAGCTGGCAGCTCTTCAGCTGGCTGTATACAGCTAGGCAGCCCGTTATATACAAGGCAGCGTGGACTGCGAAGCGCTTACAGCTTTGCCTCGAACCGAAGGCAAGTAATATATCAGTACCCTTAACGATAACAACAACAACAACAATAATAATATTAATAGTAATGATAATAATGATGATAATACTAAAAACAAAAACAGCAGCAGCAACAATAACAAGAACAACAAGAACAACAAGAACAACAACAACAACAACAACAACAACAACAATAATAAGATAAGAAGAAGAAGAAGAAGAAGAAGAAGAAGAAGAAGAAGAAGAAGAAGAAGAATGAATGAATGAATGAATGCATGGTTGAATGATTAAACTAACTCATAAGAATGAGAGGAAACATTCAGTGCCGTATGTTGTATTTAACAACTGTTCAGTATTCTTTTTAGCAGCATAATTGAATGGTTACAGTTCCACATAGGACATCATTTGTACCTATTTTGGGTTTCTATCCACAGCAATTTTAAACCGCTAAACACATATACATTTTTGTCTTTATAATTTCTCTTCATTCATGAACTTTAGGTATA
>CM065748.1:23374910-23389910 GCA_033310375.1 Conus canariensis
GTGCAATTTCCCCAATACTGTTCGTGCTGGCAATGGAACTCATCTTGAAAGCAGCAACAAACAACGCGAGACAAACAGACCTTGGCGATGGATACAAGATGCCTCCTCTCAAGGCCTTCATGGATGACACTACAGTGATTTCATCCAGAGAAGACGAGACACGTCATGTGCTGGAGAGGCTGGACGACATAGCTGCCTCATCCAGAATGAAGTTCAAGCCAAAGAAATCACGGAGTCTCTCACTGAGGAAAGGAAAAGTGGCCGGATCTGTGGTCTTCAGTGTTGCCAACCAGGCCATTCCAACAGTCACAGAAGAACCAGTCAAGAGCCTTGGAAGATGGTATGATGATACGCTGAAAGACACACAAAGAGCAAAAGAAACCAAGCAGATGGCGGAGGAAGGCTTGGAGACCATTGACCAGTGTGGGCTCCCTGGCAAATACAAGGTCTGGTGTCTGCAGTTCATGCTGATACCAAAGCTCCTATGGCCTCTGATGATATACGACATTTGCACCAGCATAGTGGAGGCAATGGAAGCCAAAATCAACAAGTTCACAAGGAAATGGCTTGGTGTCCCACCCTGTCTGACTGACATAGCGCTGTACTGTCGCCAAGCAAAGCTGAAACTACCACTGAAATCCATCCTGGAGGAATACAAAGCAGGGAAGATCAGACTTCAAAGCATGCTGGAGGACTCAGGAGACAAGGTGGTAGAAGCAATCAAGCCCCAGCTGAAGACAGGCAGAAAATGGAAAGTTCAAGAGGCATGGATTCTGCAAAAGAAAGTCTCAAGATCAGAGAAATAACAGGACACACACAGACCAACAGACAAGGACTGGGGGTGACCAAAACTGAATGGTGGTCAAAGGCCAAAGGAAAAGCCAAAAGAGACATGATGATTCAGGAGATGAGAAAAGAAGAAGACCAAAAAAGACTCCAAAAAGCAGTCCAGCAGAGCCAGCAAGGGCAATGGACAACGTGGGAGAATGCACTCCAAAGAAGTCTCACTTGGAATGACATTTGGCGCATGGCCCCTCTCAGGATCAGCTTCATTCTCAGATCTGCATATGACCTTCTGCCCTCAAATGCAAACCTGGTGAAGTGGGGGAAAACAGACGATCCTGCATGCCCCCTCTGCCATGAAAAACAAACAGTGGAGCATGTCCTAAGCTCATGTAAAGTAGCCCTGGCTCAAGGAAGGTACACATGGAGGTACAACCAAATGCTCAAAGAGATTGTACAAGTAGTCTGGGCTAGTACCAACACCACAAAAGGGAAAATCAGGACTCCAAAAGCACCCGCAACATTCTTCACGGCAGGAGGCAGCAAATCATGGCCAAGAACAACAGTGCCACTCGAAACATGCAGGCAGAGTCTGCTGGACGGGGCAGATGACTGGGAGTGCACTGCAGACCTCCCAGAATGGAAGAGTCACCCAGAGATCATCAGCAAGAGTGGCATGAGACCAGACATAGTAGTCCACTCTAAGTCAACCAAGCAGTTGATCATGATCGAGCTCACGGTGCCATATGAGAACAGAATGGAGGCAGCTCAAATCTACAAGACTGAAAAGTATGCTGATCTGACAAACAGCCTGAGGAGAGAAGGCTATCAGGTCAAAGTCCTCACTGCAGAAATTGGAGCTAGGGGGTTTGTAGGAACGTCTGCATACAGCCTCATGAAACAGCTCTCAGTTGCAGGGAAGGAAAAAACCAGAGCCCTGAAAGCAATGGCAGAAGCGGCAGAGAGGTGTTCAAGCTGGATCTGGTCAAGGAGGAACAAAAGTGAACTTCATAAGGCTTAATTTCCCTACAAATATCAGGTGTCCCTGTGGCTCAGTGGTTAAAGCGCGAGTCATTAAGTGGAAAGTGAGCATGTCCAGAGGGTCATGGGTTCGAATCCCAGCCATGGCTCGTCCCAAGATGGGAAAAAAAAGGGGCAGCAGAGGGACATCCGGAGTCATGAACCGGGTGTGGCCCAACCCCCCTAGAGTGTCAGGAGATAAGGGCCGAAACACTTGCTTGAAGGGGGCTTCTCTTCTGAGGACTCTCTGCTGCCACGCTCTCCACGAGTTTCTTTCTACTGGTGGCAGTGGAGGAAGAGTGGAAAGGGAGTCATCATAAACTACCTTGTACTACCCCCCCCCCTCCCACTTCCCCCTCCCTTGTCTCCCCCTGTCTCTCCCTGTTTCCGTATTACAATGAGTGGCACAGATGTAAAGTGCAGAGGGAGTTCTCACATAAACGACACCCGCCCCCCCCCCCCCCCCCCCCCCGCCGTTCCCTTCCCGCTCAATACATATCACAGCAAAGGATATATAAGGGAAGTGCCAGCGTTCTCTGATTAGCATTCTTACCCTGCCAGCTCACCCCCACCCTCTTTCAAGCTGCCCTGTGGAAGAAAGGGGGAAAGTGAAACAGCTGGGCCTGCGCGCATTGATCTTCCTCCGAGCTGAAAGGTGGCGGTTATTAACAATTGTAACACGTTTTTGGCTCCCTCGGTAGTATAGTATATTCTCTCCTTTCTTCCGCTCCAATCGATCAGCGAATCACGTGTTTGTCAATAAAGGATCAAGTGGACTCACTCACTGACGAAGGGGATAAGGTATATGTGCATCGGCCATTCAAATTTGAACCATCGCCACAATAACAAAAAAACACTTTGTCCGTTTTACGGCCTTATCTATGCCCCTGTGAGTATCAGTCTCGTTACAGAATTTGATTAGATATCTAAATGTCATCATCGGAGCCCTGAGATTAATCTAAACTATTCTGATCCTTAAACTAAAGTAAGAATAATCAAAAGTCGAGACACCGTGCTCGTAACTGATTTGCAGCAATGTGTGGTTTAGTCTAAAGACAAAAACGTGGAGAAATATGAGAATTCATTGTATGCCAAATTAGCACAGATTAGCCCCAAAGTGCGGCCCTAGAGGCAACTTTGCATGTCACTTCCGGCTGCTGTCTTTGCGGTCCGACAGCAGACTACAAAAGGGGCTGCAGGTAAATCTGACCGTGTACGATTCACTTCACGCAAGCAGCCACACACACACACACACACACACACACACACACACACACACACACACACACACACACACACACACACACACACACACACACACAGAGAGAGAGAGAGAGAGAGAGAGAGAGAGAGAGAGACGTCAGGCGGGGCCAACTTCCAGCTCTATGGGTGACGGCAGGTCTAGCCTGTGTCACCAGAGGGGACAGCTTCTGGAGATGTGAAGCAGTCGTCTTGGAACGTTGCCTGACGGTGATAACCGTGGCCTGGGAAACCCTGTTTTTGGTGAGGGGGGGGGGGGGGGGGGGTCGGCATGGTGGGCACCCTGCATGGAGTTGAGCTGACAACTGGCCTTCTCAGCCGTGGTCAGTGTTGAACCATAGAAGGGACTCATGCTGCGCTCCAGCGAGGTCCGTTCTGCCCTTTCTTTGAGGCGGCCTCATGCTGAACAGGACCATCGCCAACCAAGCAGGAAGAAAGCCGCCTGGTGGCCCTGAAAACAGGCCAGTTAGGGAAAAGAGGTGCGGAATACCGACGCCCACCGACGACTGGCCAACACCAAAAAGTGGACATCGGTTCACACAGAACCAGAACCAAGCGCTGGAGACCAGTCCAGCGGGAAGAAAGAAGAGGATCCGGACACCATCTGGAATGAAAACCAAGGCAAGAAACGACAGCCCCGTCCGGAGCCGAGCCCAAGACTTCTGCCAACGACTGGACGTTCTGCCACCAGAACTACAGACTTCGGTCTGGAACAGGGGGCCGGAATAGCTCAGTTGGTAGAGCGCCGAACTCGTAATCCAAGGGTTGCGGGTTCGAATTTCCGCCGGGTCGTTTCGGTACAGGGGGATTTTTCCTTCGGAGTTAACATCAGTTGTGACTCAATTTCCCATACAGTCCTTCGAATGAGACTATAAACCGAGGTTACGTGTGTGAACGCACGCATAACATCTTGCACACACGTAAAATCCCATCACCAACTTTCGGAAGAGAAGGCCAGTTTGGCCGTTGGTATGGATGACACGTTACACATAGCATGCACTTTCCCCGAAGATGGAGTATGGCTGCCTTAATGGCGGTATAAGAAAACGGTCATACACACAAAACTCCACTCCCTTTGTTGGGTAGATGGGATTAATACTTGTCTGTCCATATAGGGAGTGTCCGCAGGAGTATCAGCCTGCGTACGCAGAAGAAGAAGAAGAAGAAGGTCTGGAACAGCATGTTCTTTGCTATCGTCGCTCTATTCGTCTACAATGATATCATTGGTTTGTAAAAAAAAACTATTGAGTGAATGTCGTCAGTATTTCCCTGTGACACAAAATCATAGCAGACATGATCGGCAATGATCACTTCAAAGTTTTCCGGCTGTGTTTTGCAGGGGTGTCTTGTTTCGATCGAACTTGTCAAATCAGTGTCTCGCGGTTCAGTCTGCTTTCCATGTAGGTGGTAGTAGGGAGCAAGCTGTCGACTTCAGCTGAGAGATATGTGCTGATTGATCCCGTTACTCTCAGTCGCTATACACAGCGTTGGCTCACACGGGCCACTGAGAGACAGCAGACCAATCCGCCTGTCCCGCAGCCACAGGTTGGTTCAGCTTTTTCTTTTTTTTTTCCTCATCTGTCACGCCTCTTATCATAGACTGCTTTACATGTTAGGTTCATTATTTTTTTTCAGTATTCATGATATATGAATACTTGTTTATCTCATGTGTACTTATCCATTATATTACTCTTTTGTGCTGCCACTGATAGTGTTGGTAGATGCAGCTGCGTATTAATAGTCTCACGTAGCTCCTTCAAGTGTGGGCTCTCAGTGCTATTTATCCGTAGCCTCACTCAGCTACTTCAGTTGTGGACTATCAGAATTTTAATTACACACTTTTTCCGCGCGCGCTTTGTCTCTAACAGTATTCAGCCGCTGAGACTAATAGTCTGTAATGGATGTTTGGAACGATGCCATCGAATAATTGGCGGCAAAGACTGCACTCTCAGCTCATCATAAATAGGTGTTTGGAGTGTCTGACTCACAGAGTCAATACGGAACTACGCAATGGGATAAGAGTGACTACAATATCAGCTTAATGGTCAAACCACTCGGTATTTCTCTTTCGTGTTTACTACACTTCACTTCAAATAGCCCGTCCCTTTATCATTTTGCTGGCCATGTCATTCAGAATCTCTCTCTATCTGTGTGTGTGTGTGTGTGTGTGTGTGTGTGTGTGTGGTGTGTGCGGTGGTGTGTGTGTGTGTGTGTGTGTGGTGTGTGTGTGTGTGTGTGTGTGTGTGTGTGTGTGTTTCAGGCACTATCTACTCATGGCCTAGTCTCTCATATCAATAAATCAGATAAACATTAAGTGACTGGAGTCTGCCTTCATGTTCCTGGCCTGAGTGGGATCCCACCATCTTCATCTCTTTTCCCCTATTCCCTGTACCTCATTCCATCTACGTTCAACAGTTCCCTTTCCCAACTTACCTCCATTAACAATAAACAAGTGGGGTAGTTTTTGCTCCCATAAGAAAACCTAACACAGAGTAACTTTTATTCAAGACTGGAACAGCCTTTTAAACTTGAATAAAGTCAGACAAATACATAGACGAACAATCTAATAGTGGGGGAAAAACAAGCGCAGGCCAACAACTGAACTGTCTTCATAGTAAGTCCAAATCTTTGCCAAGTCATTATTATGAAGACAGTTCAGTTGTCTGACTACCTTCAAGTGAAGGACTAGGGCTGGCCTGTTCCAACTGGAGCACTGGAGCTATTCAATTGCCGTGCATCTAAAGACAGGATGGAGACTTTAACAGGGAGCGACTTTGACTTCTGCTCATGTCTTGAAGCCAGTAGACCTCATCGTGCAGCACCTTTGTCCAAGTATATAGCTATATGGACACCTCCCTAAAGTTAGTGACAAGATAAGAACACGTAGGCTTTGCCTAGCCGGTCGCTGTATGCGACGTCCAGAGGAAGTTGCTTCACAACTTGTACTGTGGCAGCCAACTGGGGAGGGGGGCGGGGGACAAACTTCATTGATCTTCTTAAAAGGGACACTGCCCTCGAAAGCATCGATGAGATCAAGGCAGCTATGCTTGACAGGAGCAAGTGGAAGGAGTACGTCACAGAGGCTCGATCGGGAGATCGGCCTAACTGAACTGAACTGAACTTGTCCAAGTGTTCTTTCTGTAAGGCAGATTGAGGGGCCTGCAGCTTCCAATGTTGTGTGTGTGTGTGTGTGTGTGTTTTGGTGTGTGTGTGTGTGTGTGTGTGTGTGTGACGCTGGGTCCATTGTGGACCAGACCTTTGTTTTGGTTGCTCCTGTGGTGGACTGGAAAAGGGCTCCATGTGTGGTGACGACGACGTCTCCTTTGCTGGCTGGTGTCTGGCTGAGAAACAGTCCGCTGGCGTGACGGAGGGCGTTGTTTGTGGACTACCTCAATGTCTGACCAATCAATTGCCTTGGGAACTTGCGGTGAGGTAACTGGGAAGGGAAGAGCGCCTCAAGAAGCTCCCCCTGAGCAGGGAAGCGGCGATTGTTCACGGGAGGTCGGGCCTCCTGCTTCCATGTCTTTCTGCTGAAGCTAGGCTGGAAACTCAAAACACCAACCACTGTCTTCCTCCAGCGCAGTGATGACTTCAATGTGTACACTACAGTGACAGCTGTTTAACCTGACGGTGCTGCTGTGGGAGGAACATGTCACTCTGAAATTTGTGGACTCGCTCCTGAGATCTTTCTTTTTCATTCATTTTCCCCCTTTCAAATTACATTCATATTTTTTCTCATGGGGGTCTTGTGAAAATAAAAAACACGAAGAAAAGAGAGAGAGAGATTATAACAAAATCTGTTCATCTTCCTCAGCGCTTGTATGTTTTTATTTGACTGAATCTGACACTACTTTGCGGAGGTGCACGTCATTGTAATTTCATGTAAACATTGCTCTAAATTCTGTGTATGAGAAACTCTATTACTCCTGTCGAAGGACAGTGACATCGTATGACTTTTTCTGGGAATTTCAGAATCTGCGATGGTCAGTCCAGCAGCTGCATTGTTCTGAGAAATATGAATCTCCATTACGGCCAGCCACAAAACCAGCCCCAACAAAACTCACCAACCTCTAGACTATCTTTAACCTCACCCAGTATGTCAGTGAACCCACTGAGGTCCGTGGTCGCGTTCTGGACTGACTGGGTGATCCACAGATCTGATGACGACATTGTCAGACATCTGTCTTTCAGGCTAATGCTTCTGACCGCAAGTGAATCTTGTGTGACCTCAGAGCTGCAGTTCCTTTCGCTCCCCCAGTTAATCTGGAAGCACGTAACCTTCGCTTCCTCAACACAACAGCTGTAGGTGAGGGTCTGTGCAGTGCAGTCACTTCAGCCACCTGTTTCTTGGCTCAGCAGGTGGATACCACCCTCCGCTCAGTCCTGGACAGCCACGCCCCTCTCTCCAGACAGAGGGTGCAGCCCAGCAAATCAGAACCCTGGTACCGTGATGTCTCGGGCCAGCTTCGTCAGCAAAACATCAACGATGAAGAGCTGAGAGACAATCACTCACATCAGGACTAGGTGTGCATGAACAGAAGTTTTATCACACGAAGAAAAAGTGTCACTATATTAATACACACAGCGATTTCTATTTGTATTCAGCTATTGAATAGGACTCCAGATGATGTTTCTAAATTATGGAAAGGAATTAAAAAAATCAAGGACACACCATCTCACCCAGCCTGCTTTACATGCTAGTAATAAACCCCTCAGAACTAACATAGAAAAGACTGAGTCGTTTGCGGATACTTTCGCTTCAGTGAGTTAAACTGATCATTTGTCTCTGACTAAACAAATTCGAAGAAAGCGGTTTGAAGATAAATGCCAAAACTTCGAGCATCTCAGTATGGACAGCAACACTTCATACATATACACAAACTTGAAAATGCGAGAACTGTTTTTCCACAATCCCATAAAACCAGGTAAGATTGCCGTGAGCTCAGAGACTGTCTTCCATAACATGATTAGACGTTTTCCAGAGGGTTTGTTATCACAGTTGTTGAGGTCTTCCAAACGCCTTGAAATGCGGGAATGCTCCATACAGACTGGGAATAGGCCACTGCTATCCCAAAGAAAACCTAAAACTCATCCGTCGAGTTTCCAATCCATTTCTTTAACACTTCATATTGAAAAAAACCGTTTGATAGAATCGTTACAATCAGGTTAAAACATTTTCTTGAGAAATATGGTGTTTTGCCTTTATTTCAGGCTGGTTTCAGGACAGGCAAGAAGTTACAGACCACATTAATTATTTCGGATTACGTGTGAAAAAAAGCTTCAACCAAGCATCACTCGACCCTTGCAACATTTCCAATATGCACAGAGTCTGTATTGAGTATGGTACTCTAAATCATTATACGAAGCACATGAAATAGAGATACGAGGCCGTTTCCTTAAGTTTTTAAAGGTATTCTTATCTGACAGAACGATCAAAGTCAGTCTATGTGGAATATTATCAAATTCTAAGACTTTTGACATGCGCGTCCCTCAAGGAAGTGTGAATACTCCAATACTCTTCTCACTAATGTTTATTCTATTAAACAGGCTAATACAAAAGGTATCACATTAGCTCTTTACACAGATAACGATGATGAACTTATACTATAGTTCAGTTTGTCGCACATTGTATATATCAAAATATCTTTATATGATTTTGTACGTCTTGCACTGAACGACGTATGTATGCACATTAAAGAGTGTGTTATAGTGTTGTTGATATATGATGTGTTTGAAGTGGAAATAAAACCTTCTTTGCGAGGGGAAAAAAGAAAGTAGTCACTTCCACCACTAGTAAGAGAGAGGGTGGAAATTTGATGCAAAAACTGCTCTGTAATTCCTGTTGACAACACACTCTGAGCCCTTCATCTTGGACAACACCTGGCACGCTACTCATCATGTACTTAACGAGTTATAATATCATATCAGTTCGTACCCCATTGATCGATGGTCTTCCGTGTATTGCATATCAAAGCCATACCGAATTAGTGTTTATGCGTATTGGCGTATACAGGCCCAGAGAGAGAGAGAGAGAGAGAGAGAGAGAGAGAGAGAGAGAGAGAGAGAGAGAGAGAGAGAGAGAGAGAGAGAGAGAGATGTGAGGACAGCGTGAGCAATATTGCTTACCTCTGTGGCTTTGCGACGCAAATCACCGCTCTGACCCACTCTCTCTCTCTCTGTGCTTGCTTGCGTGCGTGCGTGCGTACGTGCGTGCGTGCGTGCGTGCGTATGTGTGTGTGTGTGTGTGTGTGTGTGTGTGTGTGTGTGTGTGTGTGTGTGTGTGTGGCGCGCGTGCGTGTGCGTGTGTGTGTGTGTTTGTGTGTGTGTGTGTGTGTGTGTGTGTGTGCGTGTGTGCGTGTCTGTCTTTGTGTGTGTATGTGTGTGTGTGTGTACTTGTGTGTTTGTGTGTGTTTGTGTGTGTGTGTGTGTGTGTGTGTGTGTGTGTGTGTGTGTGTGTGTGTGCGTGTGTGTGTCTGTCTTTGTGTGTGTATGTGTGTGTGTGCTTGTGTGTTTGTGTGTGTTTGTGTTTGAGCGCGCTTGCGCGCGCTTGTGTGTGTGTGTGTGTGTGTGTGTGTGTGTGTGTGTGTGTGTGTGTGTGTGTGTGTGTGTGTGTGTGTGTGTGTTTACAAGGAATAATTATTGATATTCGTTTTTGTTAAATGTCAGTGCAACCAAAGCTTAATTTGAAAATAAATTGGTCAGTGTGTATCTGTGCGTATCTGTATATGTCTATGTGTATATGTGTTGTGTGTACGTGTTGGCGAGTGTGAGAGAAGAAAAGGGGATACAAAAAGATGATTTTGAAGGGAGCTTTTTATGTGTACCCGCGAGCACACACACACACACACACACACACACACACACACACACACACACACACACACACACACACACACACACACGCACCCACGCATGCACCCACACACGCACGCACTCGCAAACACACACACACACACATACATACACACGCACGCACCCACACACACACACTTACGCACACACACATACACACACATACGCACACACACACACACACACACACACACACACACACACACACACACACACACAAATGCGCACATACTGACAAGCACACATATTTAGGGAGAGAGAGAGAGAGAGAGAGAGAGAGAGAGAGAGAGAGAGAGAGAGAGAGAGAGAGAGAGAGAGAGAGAGAGAGAGCAATAATATCACTGTCATTACTGCCCGATGAGAAATTGACTTGAACCTGCAACACGTGTGACAGCGCCCCACTGAAACTAATCAACTGCAAACACACACACACACACACACACACACACACACACACACACACACACACACACACACACACACACACAGAGAGAGAGAGAGAGAGAGAGAGAGAGAGAGAGAGATGTATGTATGTATGTATTGAATGACGTAGGCTGCCTAACGTTACATATCGATCAGATTCAGCAACCCAGTCTTTTTTGCAAGGAACGTAAGATGCAGAGGGAAGAGAACCATTAGCTCTCCTGTTTCACTCTTATTTCCCTTCCACGGAGCCGGCGTGGCCTGTGCGAGTCACCCCTTAACACTTCCAGCCTTGCTGATATAACTTGTTCAGTGCTGTCAAAAAAAAGGCGAAGATCTTCTGTCCTTTGATATCCTTGGAACAACATTACACAATGCCAAGCAGGGCTTTCAGTTCCACTCTCCACTGTTTGAAGTAGCTTCATTGGAGTCGGTCAGTGTCATGGCTTGTTGAGTTTTAAACTGGTCGGTGGATGAGGGCCGGTTGAGTGTATGTGTCACTGCTTCTACCTCCATTGTTAAGACTTGAAGTTGTCACATTGCATGCACCATTGCCTTCCTGGACAGGGCGGCGGCTGTTTTGCTTCAGTCTGTATCCCCAGCCTGACTTATCTTTGGTGACGGTACCGTCAGTGTATATAACAATGTCTTCTTTGGTGCGGAGGTTTTCCACCTGCATCTGAATGTCTGCGTTGGCCTTGCCTTCTGGCCGCTCTCGACAGTGTCTTCAAAGCTCTGGAGTAATGGCAATTTGGTAGAGGTGTTTCAAGTTGTCTGGATATTTTTTCTATTCCTTCGTTTTTTTTTATTTCTGCTAACTGGCACACAAGCTGTATACTGTCTTCTGCCTGTCCCATCCATCATTTTCCACGTCCTAGGCGAGTGCCTTTTGTTTCCTTCACCGACGCATGAAGCGGGTTGTGGAGATGTTCAAGTGCTCTGAAATATGCCTTCACCTGTTCTAGCTTGTGTCTTGCCTGCATTGAAGGAAGGTGAAGCAGGTGTCGCACAGTTTCAGCTGATGTATTCTTCATAGTTCCCAGGACTGATCCCATTGCTTCATGTTGAATTCTTTCTTTTTGATTTAAGAAGAATGCCCCTGGAAAGTCTTATAAGCCCTAATCCAACGACATGATGCACTCAGTATAGATGGCGCTGTTCAATGCCTTTAGCTGCCATTGCTCTCATGGCAGACAGGCCCTGTCTGCATTTGAGATTGATATTCTCAACATGTTTTCTAAAGGTCAGCATTCTATCAAAGTCTATACCCGAGTAGCGAAGGTTGTCAGTTGATTCAACTGGTATTCCATCGAAGGAAACTGGTGAGGATAATTATCCTGGAGTCTTCTTGTTGATAGTGCAGACCAATGTCTGGGCTTTTGTAGGGTCGTTGGACGATGCAGTTTCTTGACGCCAATGAGCAATGTTGTTCAGCATCTGCTGAGCTGCTTTCGTTCTTTCTTGAGCATTCTTTGATGTTTTGCAGATCAGACCGCCGTCTGCTAGTGTCAACACTCAAGCAATTCTGTTTCTGTTGAGGTCTGCAAAGCCTTTAGTGTGAACATTGTATGAAACAGAGGAGACAGGAGAACCTTGAGGTAATCATGAGGTGCTGACGTACAGTCTCCAAACTGTAGGTTGACGGTTCGCTCCTGAAGTGCTGCTGCAATCTATCGTGTAACTGTCAAGGAGTAGCACCGTGAGAAGCGAGAACCGCACTTTGTGGTATGCATCTTCCAGGTCTGTTGCAACTGCCAGTGTTACTTTCTTTCTTTGGAATTCTTCACATACTTTCGCATAGGCAAAAGCAGTCGCATTTTCCCATGTGCTTTTACCAGTTCAGTAGCCTCCTTGATTAGGCGGGAGGATTTGTCTACGTTCAAGGTCTCATGCGAATTTTCTTGCAACGATTCGTTCCATGAGCTTTCCTACTATATTTACATAGTGAGTATGCTGTAGCTATATAGCCGATGACGATTTTTCCTGGCTTTGGTAAAGCTTTTAGGTAAGTGTGTGTCCAGTCACCTGAAAAAAGAGAGCCATCAATAAAAAGGCTAGCCATAAGAAAATACACATGAAACTTTTTTTTTCATATTTAAGCCAAAAAAAGAAAAAAAATCATTGACCTGTAATTGCCCATGCAACATCAAACTCGTTGAGATGTTTGTAACTTTAGTATTACGCAATTTGATTTCGCATCTGTTGCTCAATTGAGCTTGAAAATTTGCAGCATTTGGCCTACGTATGTTGGCTTACATCTATAAATATAAGATTTTGCCACTATAATGATAAAGTCCAAGGTTGTCTCTTTACTAGAGTTAAGGCATGCAAACTATAGATTATTGAAAATTAATCACTCTGTGTGCAGGTCATATATGTAAACGTTCATCGCCCACTACAATATCTCATCACTGGTCCACGTTGGGTCGATTATTGACTCTTGACTGCATGATGAATGATCAATAATCACGTCGTTTCGGGTATGTATAAGAACACGGGCCAGTATTTAAGTCTTAGCGCTTTTGACTATCAAAATAAATGTTCATTGACATTTCGTCATTCATAATCAATCATCATCGATTATAATAATATTGGTAAGTGATCAGCATTGATAATGTCATCATTATCATTCGAATAATTTATCCTCAATGTTCGTCAGTTCGATTTTTAAATCGTTTATCCTCTTCCGTACCCTATCCTCAACCATACCATTCAAACAATAGTTATCATCAGTTATCCTCTGTCTTTGACCATTTTCGTCTTCTGTCAATAATCGATTATCCATAAAATCCCGCCAACCTATCATTTACCACCTTGATCCCCAATCAGTCTTCGTTTCTCAATGATCAACTGTAATCCCCAGTCATCATTAATCAACGTTTACGAGCATCCATCCATTAACTTGAAGCAATCCTTTGGAATATTTGCTTGTGGTTTAGATTTGTCCATTCCACATCACTATTCTATAGCTTGAACACACACTCTCTTCAATTCTTCGTACTGCATCGACTGTGTTCTTCTTTGGAAAACATTGTACAGGAAACGTGAGACTTGTCTCACAGACATGTCACTGGCACATGACATTACGTACGACACACTTCCTTCAGCGTTATTGGTAGCATTTACATTTTCTATAAATACTTCATACACCCTGCATTCTGACAACACATGTAACTCGTCTTCGATACTTCATTCGCAAGCCGGACAAAATAAATGTCTTGGTAACACATCCCTTCTGTATTGTCTTTCTGACACCGTGATATCTCGTAATCCAAATAACGTTCTGTTCGTAGGAACTGCTGAAAGCTAGAATTCGCTTGAAAACGTTCTGCTGATTCCAGTTCATCATGCCGAGTTTGTGCATTTTCATCAGCGACACTTTGTCTAAAAATATAAATGAAGTTGTTGCAACCAAACATATCAATGTACATTTACAAATATTAATTGTCTCACGTAAAACTCCCATGTTTTTGTTCCAATTCTTAAAGACGCTTTAGCGTATTACAGCTTTTCCTGAGAAGTCTTTCTTCTGCCAGAATACAGACTTTAGCCAATATTGAATACACCTCTCAGCTGCTGAAACATACATTGGATCTCGCCGAGGTCTACCAGTACCATTTTATTCGGTGTTTGCTGACTTATGTTCAAATAACGCTTACATGCAAAAATATGCGTCTTCTCAAGTATTTCGAGCTGTTGGTAGCCCCAAACCTCAGACCCGTACAGTTAAATGGGAGCAATCTGAGTGTCATACATCTTAAAGAACACCTTTCTTGAAATATCTTCTAGTTTCTAAGGACATGTAAGGAGCTGAGTTCTTTTGATTTTAGCTTTAGTGGCCAGCTCTTCCACTGCATACGTTAATGAAGGCTTGGTTGTAAAATGTAGCCCTAAATATTCATAGCCGTTGACTACGTTTATATTTCATTACCATACTTCCATTTTTCCTTTTGTCCAAGAAATCCCCCTTTTCTGAATACAATTATTTTCGTCTTTTCCATATTCATTTTCATCACAAAATTGTCTACAAATTGTTTGAGGACATCAGTTTGAATTTGTGAGCCTTGGGACAATATGAAGCTAACAAAACATCATCAGCTAACAGCTTTATCAAGACCTGTACTAACTCGGGTGTTAGCTTTACCCTGTAAAGCAATTTCTGATGCCAGTTCATTTATCAAAACGAAAATAACGTGGGTGACAACACACACCGTGTGTTACACCCACTGGGCACTCAAAGTACTCAGTAAGAATATCACACCTTACACACGATCTCACGCTTTTGATACATGCATCGCAGCATCTTGAAGCATTTTACTCCCGACACCAATTTTTCCGAGTTCATTCCACAAAATTTGGCGATGAACTGTATCGAAGGCTTTTTAAAAGTCGACGAAGCAAACAAATACTTTCCCTGACTTTCTCACTAAGTACTTTTGCACTATAGAACATAGTACAAATATGTTGTCGAAGTAGAATAAACTGATCTGAAATAACTTTCTTCCAAGGCAATCTGAGAGAGAGAGAGAGAGAGAGAAGAGAGAGAGAGAGAGAGAGAGGAGAGAGAGAGGAGGAGAGAGATTTTTTCATACTTTAATGTCACCAGCTAACCAGTCCAAACACACACACACACACACACACACACACACACACACACACACA
>CM065748.1:23394910-23404910 GCA_033310375.1 Conus canariensis
CTCTACCACTCTTGTAAGCCTGCGCTTTGTTCACATAGGATGCAGGCACACACAGGGCATTCAATTAAGACGTCAATGGACATAACTGCCCCCTTGCAAATGCCATTGAGTTCGGCCTTGTCTTGTAGCCTCGGAGCAGAATGGAAGTCAGAAGCCCGCGGCATCACCTCCTTCATCCTCTGTAATCATGCAAACAGGCCTCAGGTTCTGTGGCTCTTCATGCTCCGCTCACTCGTTGGTTTCAGTTCTGGCTTCCTATTGCACGTTCATACCTCCGGTGAGTTCCAGTCACATTCGTTCGCAACGGAAGGTTTTCGTTTGTTAGTTTGTTTGTTTGCTTTTCGCTGTACCATCTCCTGTGTTATCTCAGTGGCGTTGCACCCACGCCGTTCATTCCGACCTCGGGCCCAGGTACCAGCAATCTACAGAGAACAGTTCACGTCAAGACGCTATGAGGCAACCCACCAGAGGAGACACTGCACTGCTGCCGAGCCATTTCAGTGGTGTTCAGTGGTGCCTGTTTAGGGCTAACACACGCAGCCCCCTACTGATGACAATAGTTGCTAAGTCGCGGAGCCGGCGTGAATGAGCTCTCCCTCCAGAAGGCGCAAAGACGTCCGTCTAACAATAATGAACATGACCCTGACAGATTCAAACAAAGGCCATGTACGTGGATAGGCACTCGACTCTGAGGCCAGCGTCAGAGTAGGGCATAAAGGGCTACAGAATGTGAGACATGTTTTTTTTTTTTTTTTTTTTTAATGTTGATCGATGAGGATGAGGATGATGATTACTACGGATCTTGGGCTGAGACTGCATGACAGGGCTCTTCTTTACGCTTACTTTCATAATATATAACCAGGTCCGAGAGATACAGACATCCGCAGTGTTGGTCAGGAAATTTGAGCTACACTATCAGAGACGCATCCATGAAATGGATCTGTCTATAGCTTGTTAAGCGTGTTTTGGGTGTATTTGTATGTGTCATATTAATGTAATATGTACGGCATTTTTGTATTGCATACATTCATCATTACTTTTGCAAAGCACCTCGAGTAGCTTTCTAATGGTTTATAGGTATCCATTGTTATAATTATTGTTGTGATCAAGTTCATTATCCAAGGATTTGGGGTTGGAGAACGTGGACATGAAGGCGTCCATCGGAAAGAGAGGTCGGTAAGGGGAAAAAAAGGATGGGGATATAAGCAGTATTGCCGTCAGTGGAGGGACTTCAGGTAAGAATAGGTCCAGAACCCTGAAGGTAATGGCAGAGGCAACCGAAAAGAGTTGTAGCTGGATCTGGTCGAGGTGGAACAAAAGCGGACTTCACAAGACTTAACTGTCCCAACTTAGAACAGGTGTCCCGTTAGCAGTGGAGTGAAACATCTGTCTGTGTGTGCGTGCGTGCGTGCGTGCGTGTGTGTGTGTGTGTGTGTGTGTGTGTGTGTGTGTGTGTGTGTGTGTGTGTGTGTGTGTGTGTGTGTGTGTGTCGTGCGTGCGTGCGTGCGTGCGTGCGTGCGTGCGGGTGTGTGTGTGCATGCGTGCGTGCGTGCGTGCGTGTGTGTGTTGCAGCCAGGAGTTCCTTTCTGCATGGGGGGAACCGGGATAGTGTTCTCCTCCGTCTTGCTGGCGACAATAGCGGACAAGCTGATGACGTGTTCACAGAATCCGGCAACGATACACGAAGACACAGAGATCGGCAGGTGTGTCTACAACACCACCGGTCTCTCCTGTCTACAGAGCCGCCAGGTCCGTTGACTTTCATGCCTGCCTGTCTGTCCGTCTGTCTTTCTCACTGTCTAATTGTCCGTCTCTCGGCTTGCCCGTCCCTTAGGCCAACAGGATATCAGACTAATATATTGACACATCAGAGCCAAACCCTGTACTTCTTTACATAAATTAGTTTACATGGTTCTGGCTCCGGCGTGTGTCGGGTCAGACTCAATCATTCAGACGTTACTGTCATTTACTCTGTCTGATTCATTCGTAGAGGCAGTGAGTGTCATTCACTGTATTCCTTATTCAGACTGACTGTCTGTCATTTCTCATTCAATTTATTATTCGATTCATTTCTGATTCATTCGACGACTCAAATTTTTTTTTTTTTTTATATTAGAATACGCGACTTAAAGACAGGTAATAAATGGCAGGCTAGATATTATTTCTAGCCTATTTTTTTTTTCTTAACCTTCAAAAATAGACAGGTCATTTAATAATCGACAGACAGTAATTATTCGACGTGACAAGGATTCATTCTATCGTCCAGGACGCTTATATTGAAACTGAGGTGTGTTCATGGACCTGTTTTTAACTTGCCTGGCCACAGTGGTCGGCTGACCTTAAATATCATGAACCGATAACAACAAACAAATTTCGGAACAACACACTTATAGTACAATTGACTTCCACACCACCTGTGTGTGTGGTGTGGTGTGGTGTGGTGTGGTGTGGTGTGGTGTGTGTGTGTGTGTGTGTGTGTGTGTGTGTGTGTGTGTGTGTGTGTGTGTGTGTTGTGTGTGTGTTTGTGTGTGTGTGTGTTCGATTCTGTCTCGCAGTTCAGCTGTCTTGCAGCATGTATGTCAATTTGTCTGTCTGCCTGTCTGACAGTGTGTGTGTGGTGTGTGTGTGTGTGTGTGTGTGTGTGTGTGTGTGTGTGTGTGTGTGTGTGTGTGTGTGTGTGTGTGTGTGTGTGTGTGTGTGTGTGTGTGTGTGTGTGTGTTAGTGCTAAGTTTCTGAGTCTTTTCATCCAGTCTCACTGTGTCTCTTCCTGCTTACTTGACATTCCTGGTCCGTGATGGGATGAAAGGAACCACCATTGGTTTTGGGGTCTCTCCCACAGCTGGTATGATGGTTATGAAGGAGGAGGAGGAGGAGGAGGAGGACACAAAACAAAACAGACAGCCTGCTTATGAAGAAGACCTAGGAGGTCGAAACGCGTCGTGTTTTATCTTGTGATTCGTTCGTTCATGTTTGGCAGATTCATTACATAAACTTTTTTTTTTTTTTTTTAAGATTAACCTCCTTAGCGTTTTATGAAAAGGGAGATAGACACACTTTAGGTCAATCACAAAACGGATATAATGTTTATGGAGAGAGAGAGGAAGAAAGGTGTTAAGTAGGTCTGAAATACAAAGTGTGTATAGTGTTTGTGAAGCACAAAGTAAGGCTTTCGATAAAGCAGAAAGTGGGTAAAATGTGCAGAAAGAGGTGTAGACTTTTCGTATAACAGAACTGAAACGGGTAACAAATATGAGGAGGACGAAACACTTTAGACAGAAAAAAAAACACCCGAAAACAGCGGTGTGATGTTATGGTGTTAACGATGTGGGAAGAAGAAATATTTGAAGTTAAAAAAAGACATTTTTTGAAGAAGGATAAAACATTTAGCGGATATGTTTGTGAAGAGAGAGAAAACACTTCAGATAAAACATAATACGCATATAGTATTCTTCTTCTTCTTTCTTTGAGTGTCCGCCTTCATCGAGTTGAAGATTCTGACACTTTTGTATGTATGACCGTTTTTTATCCCGCCATTAAGGCAGCCATACTCCATTTTCGGGGAAGGTGCATGCCATGTGTAACGTGTCATCCATACCAACGGCCGAACTGGCCTTCTCTTCCGAAAGTTGGTGATGGGATTTTACGTGTGTGCAAGATGTTGTGCGTGCGTTCACACACGGAACCCTCGGTTTATAGTCTCATTTGAAGGACTGTATGGGGAATGGAGTCAGAACCAATGTTAACTCCGAGGAAAATCCCCCTGTACTGAAATTCGAACCCGTAACCTCAGGATCACGAGTCCGGCGCTCTACCAACTGAGCTATTTTTGTGAGGAGAAAGGAAACAGTTCAGATAGAACACAAACCGGGTGATAATGTTTGTTTGTTCGTTTGTTTTAATTTGATTTGTTTTGCTTTTTTTTTTTTTTTTTTTTTGCTGTCCCATTCTTCTGTGCCGCCTCAGTAGCAGTGCACCCACGCCGCTCATTCCGAGCCCCCATTAACAGCCACAGCCCGGCCCGTCCTGCCGCAGTCCCGGCACCGGCCATCCACAGGGAGCAGTCAATGTCAAGTCGTCAAGAGGCAGCCCACCGGAGGAGGCACTGCACTGCTGCCGAGTCACTTCGGTGAAGTTCAACGGTGCCTGTTCCGATCCAACATACACGGGACACCACCTACTAAGCCCCCAACTGACGACAATCATTGCTTAGTCGGGAGCCGACGTGAGTGAGCTCTCCTTCCGGAGGGCGCCACCACGTCCGTCCAAAGACAGCCCCCATGAATTCGCCAATACAGCTGGGTGATACTGTTTGTGACAGAGGAGGAAGCATTTCAGACAAAACCCAAAGCGGACACAATATTTGGGAAGAGAGGAAATACTTCAGATAAAACACAAAGCGAATGTAATGTGTGTGAATGGGGAATGGGGAAACTTTTTGCGTAACAGGAAAAATACATGTAATGACGGGGAATAGGGAGGAGAAAACCGCTTGGGAGAAATACAAAGCTGCTTCAATATTTGAAAAGAACATCTGTGTAAAAAAAAGGGATCTATAGTTAGACAGACAGACAGAGATACACATGGGAAGGGACACAACATTCAGCGTGCATCCTGGAAACTTTTTACTGTTTGCAAACACAATCTGCATAAGCATCTGGTTAATAATACTCTCACAAATGTTGCACTGTTATCAAAGATAAAAGATTAATCCCTGGTTACAACGTTGTAAAACTGGATCAAGATGAACGTTTTCCAGTTACAAGTCTTCTACAAACAGCGCGCGCGCGCGCGCGCGCGCGCACACACACACACACACACACACACACACACACACACACACACACACACACACACACAACCTCACACACATACACGCGCGCGCACACACACACATACACACACAAACACACACATACACACACGCACTCACACACACACACACACACACACACACACACACACACACACACACACACACACACACACACACACACTTTGACTGACCGACTGAAACCATTCACTCTCAGATTAACCTATTGTTGTACTGACAAACGCACGCACGCACGCGCGCACCACACCACACACACACACACAACACACACACACACACACACACACACACACACACACACACTACCCCACCAACCACTCTCCAACCATGCTATTTTAACAACAACAATAACAACAACCGTTTTCAGATTGATTGTGCACGACACTTCAACAGGTAACAAATAAATAAATAAATGTATAAATAAAATCATCAAGTAGAAACAAAAAAAAATCAACAGGTAACAAATAAATAAATAAATGTATAAATAAAATCATCAAGTAGAAACAAACATACATAAACACATGAATAAATACAATTAATTGTAAAGCAGTTACAAGCATACATAGGCCATAACACGTGCGCAGGCACTTCCCAATAATTACAACTTACACCTGATCTCATGCTCACACACACTTGCAATTCAATATCAGACCGTCACACTGGCGCCGGCACAGCTCACTTGGTAGAGCACGGAACTCTTGATCCTGGTCATTCTGGATTCGCGAGTTTGAATCTCCGCTGCGTCGTTTCGGTACATGGAGAATTCTTCCTCGGAGTTGGCATTGGTTGTTACTAACTCCATTTCCCCCGAAGTCATCCGAGTGAGACTCTAATACAAAGTTCCATGTGCGCACGCACGCATAATATCTCGCACACACGTACATTCCAATCACCAACTTTCTGAAGAGAAGGCCAGTTCGGCCGTTGGTATGGATGACACATGTACACATAGTTTGCACCGTAGAAATGAATGGAAAAAAAAAATTGAGTGACTCATACTCGGCTGAATGAGGTACCAGCAGGCAGCTCTTCAATCGGCTCTATCCAGGTAGGCAGCCCATTATGTAAACGAGAGCTCGGCTTGTAAAGTGCTTAGAGCTTGGTCTTTAACTAATGACTGGCGCTATATAGCTACACTTCATAACCGTAAAATTATTAATAATGATGATAAGAATAAGAATAACAACAACAACAACAATAATAATAAAAATAATGATGATAATAATAATGAAAATAATAAATGGCACAAAAATCTGAGCATGTCAGAAACAGCCAGATGATTTGTTTTAACAATGCTTGAACAGGTAAGTTCTCAGTTTGTGTTGTTGTGAAGCCTGTAGGATTTTTCATCTGGCGCAGATCACACGCAGTAAATACCTGAGGGACCCGGTTCATTATAAGAAGAGAAATAGGGTCAAACGGTTTTGTTTTTTGTTTTTGCTTTTGTTCGGTTTTGTACGAGATTAGGACCGAAAACTGTGTCGACACATGATCAGTAGTATCCAGGAAGGAGGGGGGGGGGGGGGGGGGGGGAGGGGGAAGGAGAAGTGACTATCGTCAGACTTACGTCCAGAAAGACGAGGAAAACTCAGAAAAAAAACCCCACAAAAGCCAAGAGTAACATTGCATTCCTCCACTTCATGGGACGCAGAAAAGAGATTTAACGGGAGATATGACACGATTACAGCTCCATGAATAAGAATGGAGGTTTCTGGATTCTGGATTCAACATTAGAAAATGGTTAAAGGACTCAAAATCAAAACTTACTTGGAGAATATTTCGGCAGGATCGCCCTTTCTTCATCAGCTCACTGTTGCGAGGCCTAGCTGTCATAACAGCAACAGTGAGCTGATGAAGGCAGGGCGATCATTCTCCATGTAAGTTTTGATTCTGAGTCCTATAACCATTTTCTAATACACCTCAATGCTTTCAAAACAGGTCTGGCATAGGAGTCTTAAACTCTTGGAGCGTGAAAATAAAGGCACCAGCAGCTGCCACATCATGTACAGAATTGTAATTGTCGAGTCTGGACAAAAAACCCAAACACATCAGGTTTGGTGGCTTCTGTTGTTGATAAGTGATAAACTGATTTGGTGAGTTTCAGCATTTGGGAGCAGAGCAGCAATCATCCGAAACGTGTCTATCAAAGGTCGTGTTGGAACCAATAGTGAAACGCACATTTCTGGCAGGGAAAGCGCATTGTACATTGCAATACGTCATTTGGAAACCTTTGGGTTCTGGGGAAGGAAGACAATTAGATCTTTCAGTTTCTCTGTCCATCGATTCGCTCATTTGTCTGATAATTAATTCACCTGATTAATTGTCTGGTAATTAATTCTGTCCGTCGATCCATTCACTCACTCACCGACCCATCTACTTACCTACCTGTCTGTTGACCAATACCTGCGGTTTCTATTGTTCCAGGTGTATAATCGATTCAAAAATAACTACGGCGACACATCCGGAGTATGGATACGACATGCAATACGTTCTTCATATCCCTATGTGACCTTTCACCCGGTCAAGGACACACGCTTCATGTACGAAGGCGCCGTCCAAGCGAACGTTCAACGAGTCATCGAGCTTCAAGAAAAGGTCCGTCAACTCACAGCCATGGTTTCCTGCATAGATTTCTACGAACAAAGATCGGCAGAGGTGACGTGCAAGGACGGAAGCTGTGACCAGAAGGAGACTTCTGGGTGTTACTCTGAAATTCACAGGACTAACGATGCTCTTTTGAAACATTTCCACAATATCTCATGGTTTTTGATTCACCGAAATAATTTTCATACGTCGTTGAAGTTTAACTTGATGAAATCAGCTAAGCTGGGTGGCGTTATGGAAGGAGTGAAAAAAGCGTTAGGTCATCTCCCTGCTTACGTCAACGCAAGACGTGTTCAGAACCCGGTGCATAAAAAAAGGGATCGCCAAAGTGATGCGCAGGAGTCTTTTTACCGGCGGGTGATACCGACAGTTGGGGTAGAATACACAGCGTTTGTGCGTGACGCCTCATCGCACGTGCGTCCTTATATCATTAGACAGTCGTTCGACGATCTGACGCTGGTAAACAAAACATTGGATTAAACTGAAATTAAATGGGCATGTTCTTGGTTAGTTTTCTCTTGGATTGCCAGGGTCGGATCTACGATTCCAGCAAACATTCGAACGCGTAACAAAAAGGAAAGAAGTGAAACCAAGTGTTTTAACAAGCCGACCCCCACCCCCTTCGAAACAAACAAAGAAACAAACAAACAAGCAAACAAACAGAAACCTCAGACGGACACATGGAAAGCGTAGACCTCCATTACAATGAAACTGATCCTGGATCGTTTCTTTGGTCCGGATCTTTGGGCCAAATTCCATCTGTCGAAACTCACTTCGTTCAATCCAGATGTGCACTGTTAGCAGTGATCTGCAGGGCCATATGTTTCCTACTTCCCATCTAGTGTCGTGAAACACCAGTGGCTCCTGTGCAGTCGCGTAGACAGACAGACAGACAGACAGACAGACAGACACACACACACACAAACGAACTGAAATGGTTGAACACGGTCTCACTAACGGATGTCGAAACATATGAAATATTCGAAGTATAAGCATCACAAGATAGTATAAAGCAATGAAATTTTCGTGTTTGCATTACAGTATGAAAGCAGGTACTTCTGCTAATGTAAAAAAAAAAAAAAGCACCGCTGACCATACTTTTTGGCCACCAGCCCCCCCCCCCCCCCTCCCCCGCCGGCAAGAATAATAATGATACAGAAGAAATGAAGTTAACCGGTGATCTCTGTTAGATTATATTAGAGTCTGACAGCCTTTCCGCTCTCCCCCCTCCCCCCCCCCCTTTTTTTTTATTTTAAAAACATCTTGTTAATTGTCTCCATTGGACGCCAATTGACTGAACAATAGCTTCATAATCTGGAAACCATTGACGTGTATTTCCCTCGTCATGACGGACAAAACTTCCTTGTAGGCGTCTGTCGACCCTTTATTTCGAATTAAAAAAAAGACTGGTTACTTCGCTTTTCAAATCTGAAAAATAGCAATCACTCAACACTGTCAAAAAAGTTTGCCGCAAGATCTCGCAAATTATGTGGAGTCTTTTTGCCAGTCGGTGTGAAATCAAAAGAAATGCCATTCGTTTTCCTGACGCAGCAACACACAGAGAGACCCACGTGCATGCAGCTCTCTGTTCTAATCTTTGTCCTGTAGAGAAAGAGAAACAAAAAAAATAAAATAAAACGAATTCAGTTAAATGGCTGGTTTTCTTTTATATTTTCAGCATCTGGTGCTGCACCTATAATGATTATGAAACATTCTCGGTAAATGCTCTCTGTCTGTCTGTCTGTCTGTCTGTCTGTCTCACACACACACACACACACACACACACACACACACACACACACACACACACACACACACACACACACACATGTGCACTCCAAACTGAACACAATCACCACACCAAAGTCACAAGGTACTTTTTCCTGCCCCAAACCCAACAGCAAAATCTGTCCTCTCACCAAGCCAGACACACCATCCTACATGGTCTGAAGGCTCGTTCAAATTGAAACGTGCATTCTCTTGTCCGAGTGACAACATATCGTATGCTTTCCACTTGAACTGTACGTTAAGATCTATGCAGGTGAGACATCCCGCACACTTTATATTAGTGTTTCTGGACACCTGGACAACACCCATCTTCGTCGACCCAAACCAGTCACTTTATACTTCAACCATCTCCACCACAACATAGACGTTGTCAAAGTTCTGGCGATCAGGCAGTCAGAAAGTAACAACTTTGAGCGTATCGTACAGGAACCCCATCTTATTGCCAGACTGGGGACCCTCGTCCCAGTTGGCATCATTTTAAAAGAGCATTTACCTATCCACCCCCTCAACACCAGCCCACAGTAATCTGCACAGACATAGTGCTACACTCCTCAATGTTTACCTCAGACACGCGTTACAGCTATTCTCTCTTCTCCGCCCCCCCCCCCCCCCCTTTACTACGTTCATTTTCTGATCAAACCATTCTTTACTCACTTATTTACCTACCCTCTTCTTCCTCTCGTTTTCTTTCAAATACAAAAACATCTTAGAGTTTTTTTCTTCTTTCGTTCTTTTTTGTTTTTGTTTTGTTTGTTTAATTGTTTGTTTGATTCTTGT
>CM065748.1:23409910-23422410 GCA_033310375.1 Conus canariensis
AGCCAGGACTTTCAGGACAGAGAACGATCCAAAAGCTGACATATATTCAAGTGTGGGCATCAGTCTAGATGAGGCCGTTCAGGAGAGAGAGAGAGAGAGAGAGAGAGAGAGAGAGAGAGAGAGAGAGAGAGAGAGAGAGAGAGCAGCTCTTGCCAAGTCACACAAACATGAAGGACGTACAAAATGCACATAATGATAACACTTCGCCTTGATCATGGACTTCAGAAGCTCGTGTGGAAACGATCGTCTGTTCAGCTCTTTGTTCCATTACATAGCAGCGCCATAACCCCCTTTTTTCATGTCTCCGGAGTCGGTTTTAGAACTGCCCCCCCCCCCCCCCTCTTTTCCGCTCTCTGTCTTTTTTCTTTCTTTCATAGACCTGTTTTTTTTCTTGAGCATGTAAAGACAAGGCAAAAATTAGATTTTCTCAATGGGTGAAAATCTGGGTGTATTGATTGACGAAACTCTCATTTCGACAACTCTCTTCACCTTGCATTCGTCGCACCTTTCACGTCGAGCGCAGAATAATCAGTTCCTTTAGTTCCTGTCTTAACGAAGTTGTTTTTACTTTTATGCGCTCCTTTGTCAATTGTACGCCAGATAACGGAAAATCTTTTCTAGTCCTGGGGGTCTAGCTTCAATAAAAATCCAGAATTGTGAAGCACGACGTGTTTTCGGATCTTTTTACCATGCTTCTGCTGCACCTGTGTCTGTTGTTCCCCTTCGCCAGTCGCACGTTGAACAAAGGGTATCTTCCAGTCTCTCCTGTCGATTCAGTCGCTTGAAGACCAGACTCCAGCGTGTCACTCTGAACCCTTCAGTCCGTCCACACCTCTTCATCTTCGTTCTGCTGCTGACATCCATATCTGCAGACTCCCTTCTTTGAGGCCAAAACCATACGGCCAACGTTTTTCTTTCTGACATCCACATGTACAGACTTCCTTCTTTTAGGCCTGAATCCTACGGCCAACGTTTTCCTGTCATACTAGAGTCCCTCCGTCTGTAACCAGCTCCCTTTCTCTGTTCGCCAAGCAGACCTGGCCACAAGTTTTATAACTTTCCGGAAATTATTTCTTCGAAGAAGCGTTCTGACCCTTAGCCATCAGCATTTCATGTAGTTTACGACTTCTCTGACTGTTGGGCATTGTGTGTGTGTGTGTGTGTGTGTGTGTGTGTGTGTGTGTGTGTGTGTGTGTGTGTGTGTGTGCGCGGCGTGCGTGCGTGCGTGTGCGTGCGTGTGTGTGTGTGTGTGTGTGTGCATGTGCGTGCGTGCGTGCGTGCGTGCGTGCGTGCGTGCGTGCGTGTGTGTGTGTGTGTGTGTGTGCATGTGCGTGCGTGCGTGCGTGCATATGTGCGCGCACGCGCGCGCGCATGTGTGTGTGCGTGCGTGCGTGCGTGCGTGCATGCGTGTGTATGTGTGTGTGTGTGTGTGTGTGTGTGTGTGTGCGCGTTTGAAATGAATGTGCTCAGCGCCATTGTTGACGCAAATTTGTTAGATCGTGTTATCATTACTGTCGTGATATACTGGACATATAGCAGCAGCAGCAGCAGCAGCAGCAGCAACAGTAGTAGTAGTAGTAGTAGTAGTAGTAGTAGTAGTAGTAGTAGTAAGAGCCGTGACGAAGCACCACCAGCAAAAGCAGTACTAGAAATAGCAGTATTCGTTGTAAGCGAAAAATAATACTGATAATTGCGATAGGTGTAATGTTTATAACTGCTACCACTGTTGTAATTTTCATTTTGTTTTCTTCGTGTCACTCAGTTCTGTGACTCACGGTAAAATCCACTTTTTTCCCCTGTTCTTTCCCTTTCTTTTACTGATCCTCACCCCCCCCCCCTCACCCCCATCTTCCCGCTATCTCCTTCTGCTGCCCTCTTCCACACTACTTAGGAAACATGTTCAGTCTGCTTGTTTGTCGTTTCTTTTTTTCACAAAAGGTAAAGCAGGTATGGGGTATGGATTGAGTTATTCAGCATTGTAAACAAGCATATGTAATTACTTCGCATTCAATGAAGTATTAGGCCTAAGGTCGATTTCACAATTGATTTGCACCATGTCTGTTCGTTTGAAGAGTTTCAAATTCGATTCTGACAGGGTTTAATTTGGTCTACATTACACACACACACACACACACACACACATGCACGCAGAGTCCGTGAACTGGTCAAGAGCGAGCTGTATGCCTGACACGCACATGACAGGCGTGGAGGCACGAAACGCACGTGAAATAAGCCTGTGGGTGTTTGTCGTGTCGTGTGACTTTCCGTCGTCCAATCAGCGTTTGCGTTTATGAACTCACGACAAAACCTCTTCAGTTCAACTCACCGGACAGCGCCATGTTGCAATGCTTGCGGGCAAGGACAGATCGGTGAGTGAGTGATTTATTTCGTCGCGCATTTTGAGATAGTTAATAATCCACATGTTCATTTTTTTTCTAAACCTAAGTTTTAGCCACCTCACCCCCCTATTCAAAACCACTTTCAAATAACTGTCCTTTGAAAGAAAACTTTTTCTACCCGTAAAATAAATGGACGGACTTTGTTTACTTGACATTTCAGTGTGTTTCTAATCAGGGGTACGTCTTTTTGTACGACCCTCCTCGTACACTAGGGCTTCATTACTGCGAGTATTTGAGGCTGTTTGTTTAAAGCTATTGCCACTGAACGTGCTCTTGTCATGCGAAAGTGTTATGGCGTCTCAACTGTTCATAATGTTGGACGAAAAAAGATTTGAAGGCTTAATCAGTGTCAAAAGTATGGGGCCACTAAACTTCATGTTTGCGGGTGGAAGGAAGCAAAGAGGGGGTGAGCTGTAAGTTATGTGTGAATGTGACCTCGTCCGACTCACAGAAAACCAGGTCAAATGTTTAACATACTTGCTCGTTTGAGTCTTAATCTCTGGTCATCTCAGGCTGGCAGAATAACCCTTGCCCCCACCCCCCCCCACCCCCCTCTTTTTTCGTGCTTTGCCGCACACACCTCATCATATAGCGGTAAGAATGTTCAAATATTAACTATGAAATTGAAGCGCGGTAATCTGTTTTTGTGGTGTATATTCTCAAGCATGAATAAACTTTTTCTTGTTATAGTCCAAATTCTCCTTCGAACCAGATGCCGTACTTGCGTGTCGGTAACGGGGAAGTGACCTACTTACCTCGTAAGCTCGAAGGTCCGAGAGTAACTTATAACCTCGTGGTTTGCAGTGGGTGATAGGTGGGTAACGTACGACGAGGATAAGGTAGGAATTCGCTCTGCGTTAGATCAAAACAAAGATGGCTACCAGCTTTGTGGTTTTTCACCGACGAAGGTAACTATTGAGGAGAAACCGTATTTTACGGAACAGAACGAATCCATTGGACACATTCAATGATGACGAACTTCACGCAAAGTTAAGATTTCGTCGTCACATCTTCCAGCTGACACTCTCCGAGAAGACATTAAATTTGAATTGCACAGACTGAGACACGGAACTCGGCCCCATGCTCTACAAGTGTCTGTAGCTCCAAGTTCGTCTGCTATGATAGTTGGCTTAGCCCTTGGTGTGTATGTGTGTATGTGTGTGTGTGTAGGCTAAATCTGTCTTCGTGCCTGTGTGTCACTGTTACTTAGTGTCAGTATGAGTGACTTCATGTTTATGGCCTTTTGATAGTTTTATCAAACTTGTTTTAGTTAAGCTGTTTTTTCAGTCTTTGTGTGTGTCTGTCAGTGTGTTGTGGGCATGCGCAGAAGATTAGGGGTTATTCAAGACATGCGCAGGAGGGAATCCCTCTTATCTGACCCTCACCCTTGACTTTCTAGATACTTCGAAGGGAGAAACCGAGACAAAACCCAGAGGATATAGCAACGAAAGCAGAATGCGCTGAACCCACAGGGGTTGTATCCAGGAGTCAATCTCGTTGTAGAAGTAAATTAACCGACGACATACAAGTACGGCAGCTGGAGAGCGTTTAGAAGGGCTAGGCCATATCCCTCAATATCGGCCCAAGCCCATTCTGTTCAGTTCGGTCTTGCTCGTTCCAGCATCCTCCCTCCACCCCCATCCTCACCTCACCTGTACTACTTTCTCGCTTACTTTAAATCTGTGATAAGTTCAACCTCCCCTACCCCCTCGACTCTCCGGTCTCCATAGCCAACCCTTCCACGCACACCAAGTCTGGCCCACAACCCTCCCTGCCCCCCCCCGATGTTTCCTTTCTCCGCCTTCAAATTTAGATATGGATATATCAGACCTCGAGACTGAACATAGCGTGAAAACCGGCTTATCTTCATAGTTTGGTATTTTAGTTCAGAATCTAATAACCCATCGATGATATTGACTGTGACCAGATTTTGTGTTGACCGGGTTAGCTGGCAGTGCATGCTGATTTAAACCTAATTGCTATCAAAGGTATATCCGTATGTATTCCTGTCACAGAAGTTCTGCACAGCCGTTAATTTGTTGAAGGAAAGAAGTTTGATATAATCTGAAAGTTCTACTTCCCGCGTAAGTGAAATGTAATTTCCTTTCATACCCTCTTCTCGCACAAGAGCTGCTTTCCGTCAGAGGTCAAGGTCAGTTTTGTTGCAGAAAAAACCCCATTTAGAATCTCCTAGAATGCAAACGGAGGGTACAGTGTTCTTAGATTTAAGTAGATCAGCGTTTAACGAAAAGAAAACTTCTTTGTGAAATCGGAGACACGAAAGGAAATCTAAGATTTCATTTTCTGTCTGTCAGCCTACCTACTTTCCGGCCTATCTACCTATTATTGTTATCATAATCATTATCTATTGATCAATCTATATATAATCTACATCTACCTGTCTATTATCATCATCATTATTGTTATTGCTGTTCTTGTTTATTTATGGCACTTTCTTCAAAAATGTGAGAAACTGGAGGAATAAATGAGATAAATGAAAATAGTGACTGATATTTGAATGGTACGAGAAACGACTGAATGAGCACCAGTAGGCTGCTCTTCGGCCGGCTCTACCTGGGTAGGCAGCCCGTTGAGTGAGTGAGTGAGGTAGTGTGTTTATTGTAAAGCGCTTAGAGCTTGGTCTGTGACCGAGGATAGGCGCTATATAAATACCCAATATAATAAATTTCCGGATTCTTCCAATCACTGGGTGCCGTGGCAGGCCGTTAGGTGTTTTTGCTTGTTTACCCGAAGGTGATTAGATGTTTTATAAGCAGACTAACCAGAAAAAGGCCTGCAGTGGGTTCCCCGGGAGACTAACATCGACACCACATAGGCGTAACACCTGGTTTTGTTCACAGCTAGACGTCCCAGTGGCTATTGGTTAAGCTTTTGTTTTTAAAGAGTTTAACGCTCTATCGCTCCCCCCCCCCCCCCCCCACATACACACACACACGCACACAGCTCACTTTTTTTCTAAGAGATTGCGAAGTTTTTGTTATGATAGGATTGCGTGCGTGCAATGTTTTCTCACTACGTATTTCATCAGTATTTAAAAGATTGATAACTAGAGGGATATAGATATAAGAACAGGTCGGCTAAAACGAGGGGGGGGGGGGGGGGGGGGGGGGGGAGAGAGAGAGAGAGAGAGAGAGAGTGGTGTGTGTGTGTGTGTGTGTGTGTGTGTGTAGATTGATAAAATGATTCAAGAAAGACAGAAAATATGTCTATTAATTGTTAGCCAGATAATGTGTGAAGGAAATGGGTACTGCGCCATAACTTGACCTCACAAAATCGGAAGGTTCAGAAAACTTTACCTAACCACGTGTACTGCATAAAGCAACTTATACATGGTGCGTACACAGTGATGTACCGAAGTTGTAGAAGTAATAGGACAGACTGTCCTGAAGGAAAGAAATCAACGGGCCATAATGTCCTGAACCTTGGAAAGCAATAGGACAAATTAAACTTTGAGCCAATGCTCCTGAAAGTGACGCGGACCAGTTGTTTGTTTCGACGAAGTCGATGGATGATTGTCCAGCGTATTGTCTGGAGGCCAAGCAAATAGCACTGTCAGTGTCACTTTCACCAGTTTCAAGTACAGCCCCCGCGTCAGATTGAACAGTTGATCCACCACTTGTTGAAGACGGAAAAAAAGAGCCTATAATCTTTTGTCCCTTGTCGGGTTTGAGCTGCTTTTTCGGTGGCATTGTCGTTTTTCAATCGTAAAGCGTGATTCCTAGCAGAAACAAAAAATGGTTGTTTCCCTTACCTTGATTCAGGGTAAATCCATACTGTACTTTTTCCAAGTATTTCGATCAGCACCGTCTACTTTTGGTTTTGCCTAATAGCAGCTGTGGCGAGTGAAATAATGTTGAGCATTGCAGTCGAGAATCTGTCTGGGAAAATGCAGATTGACGTGTCAGCGAGTGACGTGAAACGATCGGACCGAGGCCGCCAGCGCTACATTTCGATCGGACAATGAGTCCGGGCTGGGGAAACACGATCGGACTTTTCAGTTTTTAATAGGCCATTTGCCGAAGGCCGATGCCTCGGTGCAACACTGCGTACACAGAAGTCACGGTGAATGTACAGCAACGCAGCCCCCCCTCTCCCCCCGCCCCCACTGCCCCGTCCGGCCAATGTGCTGATGTAGTTCCTGGAATCTTGATTATAGGACTCTCGAAGATTTTAGAGACTCCCAGAATTTTTGGAGTTTGTGGGGCAAATAATAAGGCGATATGGGATTAGTTACTTTGAACAGAGTACATCGTTTAAGAGAATACTTCATACGTTTTCATCTAGTAAAGATACTTTCCTAAGAATGCTATCAAGGTAATTAAAGAAGTGTTGGCTTTCCTTGTAAAGTTGCACTGTTTTCTCTGTTTGTATACGAAACTTTTTTTTAAAATCCCATATTCATGTTTTAATTCTGTGTATTTTAAGGTTTTCAAACAAATGGTGAGGGTATGTGCACAGACTAAAGAGATGAAGGGGTTTTGTCGTTGACACCAGAAACAATCATGTCTAATTTTGATGGCAAAAGACTTACGTCGTCGTATTTCAGATAGTAGAGTGCACCCCAGAAAAAAAAGCGTTAACAACTGCTTTTGTTGAAAGCAGATTTTTTATTTCAAAAATATCATTTTGGATTTGTGATTTGAGCCGTATGGACATGTTTATTTTTTTTACAATCTCGATTCGTTGCAGTTCACCTCTCTTTTCTCTCTCTCTCTCTCTCTCTCTCTCTCTCTCCTCTCTCTCTCTCAGCCTCTCCTTCCATCCCTCCCTCCCTCACCTCTCTCTCTCCCTCCCTCCCCCATCTCTCTCTCTGTCTCTCTCACTCTCCTTTTTCTCTCTCCGCTTTAGTTTCCCTTTGCAAAGATTGAGCAATGGTGTATCTTGCCTTCGAGTAAAATCACTCTCTTGAAAAAGTATTGTGAAAAAGGCGCGTTTCAGTTGGAATGTGCGTCAACTGTTGGTCCTTAAAGCAGTATTCTGCCTCTGACGATTTAGATGTACGTTCCCACGCTGCTCATTCTAGCCACCTCATACACTGACTGATACTCTATCTTGTCGTGTTGCAGTGCCTGCAGTGGCAGTCTACGCTTCCTTTCTGTGGTGTTCACCGAGGGTGGACGATGACGCGCATCCAGTTTCGAGGGCTTGAACCAAGGGACCCACTCATATGCTGCTCCACTTGGACAGGTGAAGACAGACTTCGGTTATTCTGAAACAGACTCTAGGTCCAAGGTCGACAAAACGGAGTGAACTTTTGACAAATGTGTACCTCGGATGTTACAAACAAATGAAAAAAACACAAAAATGCTCCTCGGTGTGTCTTCAGATTCATACAGAATAATGCATAAAACAGTATCGCCTGGATAGAAATTGTTTCTTTGTTGTTTGATGCGAGTGAAGAAAACGGTCAAAAATCTAATGGTCCGTTTGCTGTTGTATATCAAATGTACGTTACTTCACGCTCTGTTAAGTGCGTTCATTCATTTTTTTTTTTTTTAACTACATCTTGCCTAAGCAAGTAAAACTTAATTGTGAAGATCTGATGTTAAAACGAAACATGGTTTACATCAACAGGACCAAAGAACTCCTGCATCAGTGGCCGCGGAAAAGGGAGACCAGGACAACTGAACTCGGAGGAATGAAGCTAAGTAGTCTTCTCTTTACTCTTCTTGTCATTTTTCATTCTTCATTTATTCCAGTGTATTGTGCCTGTTTCACAGTCGAGTGGACTGTTGTGGGCTTATGTTGTTCTTGAATAAGGTTTAATGCCTGGTATCGGTGTATTATTTCAGAATATTTCATGATAATTGTCATTACATAGCGCCTATCATCTAGAAATCAAGCTCTTAGCGCTTTACAGTCTACACTCGCATTTACACAAGGGGCTTTCAACCAGGGTGGAGCCGAATGAAGAGCTGCCTGCTGATGCAGATCATTTACTTTTCCGTCGTCCAGGTGAACGGTCGCTCAGACGTTTTTTACAAGGCCGAGTCTCTGTTTTTATCTTACAGAGTTTAATGTCCACTTTCTATGAGGCTTAGTGCCTGCCCTCCACGGGCTTCGTGTCTTCTGTCTATAGATCTTGGTGACTCTTTTCCCACTGCATGTTTTCGTGGCCTCCTTTTTATTAGTGTTTTTGTTCACTCCCTTTCCCCTTCCCTGGGGTTTGTGTCCTCTTTTCCTGAGACTTGGTGAGCCCGTCCTCCAAACCCACCCCCCTGCGAGTTTTGTGCCCACTGTCTGCAAGGTTTGGTGTTTACCCCAGCGTTTTGTCTTTCTGTAAGGTACGGTTTCTCTTCTACCTCCCCCCAGGTTTCGTGTTTTTTTTTATTGTTGGGTCCCATTTCTTTTTCCCTCCACAAGATTTCTTGTCTTCTTTCTACAGTATTCCGTGTCTCTTCCCCCTCCCCCCTCTCCTTACAGGGTTTCGTGCTCTTTCTGTAAGGTTCACTGTCTATTCCTCCACCCCTCTCCCACCCTCCCTCGGTTTCGTGTCATCTTTCTGCAAGAATCGACGTTTCGTTTTTCCCCGGGCGGTTGCGACTCCCTTTTATATAAGGTTTGGTGTATCATTACCCCACCACATGGTTTCGTGTCCTCCATCAGGGTTCGGTTTTGTTGTCTCTTTTCGGCCATTCAAGGTTTTGTGTTTTTTCTACAAGGTTCGGTGTCTCCACCCACCCTACCCCACTTCTACAGGATTTTACGTCCTCTTTGTACAAGTTTTGGTTTGACTTGTTCCCCATGACTTGGTTTCGTTTCTTCTATCTATAAAGCACGGTATATCTTCCTCTTCGCCTCGACAGGGTTGCTTGTCTTTTCATAGGCTTTGGTGTTGCTCCTGTCTCTCGCCCCTACTCCGTCTTCTTTTTCTGTAAGGATGGGCGTCTCCACCCCCTTCTCCCGGATTTCCTATCCTCATTCTCTAACGTTCGCTGTCTTATTTTCCCACCCCAGTCTCCAGTGTCCTGTAATTTCTCTATAAGGTTCGGTGTCGCTTCACACCACGCTTCCGCCCCGTCGCCGGCTCCAGGTTTCTTGTCCTCTTCAAGATTCATTGTCACTTTTCGCACCCACAGTTAAATGCACGTGCCCTCTTTCTACAAAATTCGTGCCTCATGTCCTCTCTCCACAGTTTTGAGTTTTCTTTCTACAAAGGTAGTTCTCAAAACACACACCCAGTCCAGTCTTCTCCGCCCCTCCCTCCCATTCCTCAAGGTTTTGTCTCCACTTTCTACTTTGTCCTGTATGTCTTGTCTCCACACAGGACTTCATGTCCTCTTTCAGTAAGGTTCCATGTCTCCTTCCCCCATTCTCCAGAGTTTCGTGTCCTCTTTCTGTGGCCCAAATTCCCCCGCCCCGCCCCCCCCCCCTAAAAAAAGGTATTGTGTTGTCAGTCGGATTACTTTTTCTATATCGTTCGGTGCCCCTTCTTCCATCACATGGTTTTGTGTCCTCTTTCGGTGTGTCTTTTCTCTTTCAAAGTTTCGTGTTCTCTTTGTATAAGTTCCTGTGTCTCATCCCCCTCGCCACACCTTCCAGTGTTTCCTGCACTCTTTCTAGAATTGGTGTCTCTTGTCTACAAACGGTTTGGTGTCCTCTTGCTACAAGGTTCAGTGTCTCTATTGCCTGTCACAGGTTTTCGTTTCCTGTTTCTATAAAGGTCTCTCCACCTCCCACCCCCCAGCCCCGCCCCCGCCCCCGCCCAGGGTTTTTTCTTTGTATAAGGTTCGGTGTCTTTTTGCCCCTGAACAGGGTTTTGTATTTGCTTTCTTGAAAGGTTCAGCATCACCTTCACTTTCCTTGCCCCACCCTCAAAAGGGTTCTGTGTCCTCTCTCTGTAAGGTTTGGTGCCTTTACCTCTCCCATATGGTTTCGTGTAGTCTTTCTATAAGTAGTTTTTCTATAGGGTTCGGTTTCTCTTCTGGCCTTACCGGGTTTCTTGTTCTCTTAGTGTAAGATACTGTGTTTCTTTCCATTACATCCCCCATCCCACCCCACCCCACACGCCCGATACACGCACACAGGTTCCGGGTTCTTATTGTGGATGAAAGGTTTCGTGTCCTACTTTCAGGTTCACTGTTTGTCCCTTCCTTGCGCCCACTCCCCCCCCCCTCCCCCCGGGCTTTTGTGTCCTATGTTTTAATGGCCCCCCCCCCCCTTTTTTCAGAAGGGCTGGTGTCTTCTTCGGCCCCCGCCCCCCTCTCTGCTTTGCGCCCACCTTCGTTTCGTGTCCTCATATAAGGTTTGGTGCCTCCCTCCCATCCCCCACGGCTTTAGTGTCCTCCTATAAGGCTTAGTGTACCCATACCCCATCCACACCATAGGGTTTCACCCATAGGGTTTCGTCTTTAGTGTCTCCCACTCTGTTCCCTATTCTTTAGCGTCTGCTTTCTGTAGGGCTTAGCATCTCCATCTCTTGGGCTTATGTGTCCTCTTTCAATAAGGTGTGATGTCTTCCCCCCACCTCGCCAACACTTTCTTGTCCTCCTGTAACGGTTAGTGTCTTTCCCCCCCTACATGCTTTCGTGTCCTTTCGTTAGACTTGGCGTCTTTTTCTCCTTCAAAGGGTTTCGTGTCCCCTTGCTGTAAGGTTCAGCGTTTCTTCCACACCACCTGCTTCCAGGGTTTTGTTTCCTCTTTCAATAAAGTTCGTTGTACCTTTGCACCCAACGCGATGTTCTCTTTCTGTAAGGTTCGGCATCTCTCCCCCCACCCAATGCTTCGTGTCCTCTTTCTGTAAGATTCGGTGTCCCCCCCCCCCCCCCCCATCCGCTTTTCTCCCCACAGGGTTTCTCTTTTTTCTATGGATTCAATGTGTCCCCCCCACCCCCCGCCCAGGGATTTGTCTTTCTAAAGTTCAGCGTGTTTCACCCCCCCCCCCCCATGATTTCATGCCCTATCTCTACATATTCAGTGTTTCTTTACTCACAACAGGGTTTCGTGTACTCTTTCTGTATTGTTCGTTGTTACTTTTCACTGTCATAGGGTTTCTTGCCCTTTTTCTGGAAGGTTGGGAGTCTTTTTTTCTTCCCACAGGATATAGCGTCTTCTTTCCCAAAGTTACCAATGTCCCTTTTCTCCCAACGGGGTTTAGTGTCCTTTGAATGAATGCCACTCCCTCAAGCCTACCCCTGGGTTTCGTGTCCTCTGTTTCGATGTCTCCCCCACCCCATAACCCCTTCACAGTGTGTTCTGTCCCTTTATAAAGATTGGTGTCCCTCCTCCCAAGACTTTTCGTGTCCTGTTCCTATGGGGCTTTGTGTCTTTCCCGCCCTAAGCTCCAAGGCTTTGATGTTCTCCTAAAAGACTTAGGGTCTTCCTCCCTCCCCCCCCCCCCGCCCCAAATGCACACAGATTTTTGTCTTTCGTTTCTGTAATTCTCAGTGTCTCTCCACTCCCGCCCCCTCTCCATTATTTAGCGTCTGCCTGCTTTAAGGCTTAGTACCCCCTCACCCCGCCCCCGGCTTTGTGTTCTTCCTAGAAGGTCTGGTGTCTTCCCTCCTCCGCTTCCCCGTGCTCTCTTTCAGTAAGGTTCTCTGTCTCTTTTCCACTACAGGGTTTGTGTCATCTCTCCTTAAGGTTCAGTGTCTCAGTTCATCTCGCAATTTCGTGTCCTCTTTCTTCAAAGTTCTTTGTTTCTACCCCTCTACCCCCCACCCGCCACCCCCGGCCCCCATGTCCTTTTTCGATAAGCTTTGGTGTCTCTCCCACTTTCCACATCCTCGGGTTTCGCGTTGTCTTTCAGCGAGTTTGATATAGCTTTACATTCAACAGGGTATATGTCCTCTTTCAATAAGGTTCGGTGTCTCCCTCCCCCCCCCACCCGGCTATTTGTGCCCTCGTTCTGTAAGGTTTGGTGTCTATTCCTCCATTTTCCAAAGTTTGGTGTCTTTATTTCTGTAAGGTTCGGCGTCTCTCCACCTCCACCCTCTACAAGTTTCATTTTCTTTTTCTCTCATGTTAAGTGTCTCCCCCCCCCCCTTGCCCACTCCCCTCCCTCCCCCCAGTGTTCAGTGTTTCTTTACACACCTCAGAGTTTATTGTACTCTTACTGTCTTTCAGTGTGTCTTTCCCTTC
>CM065748.1:23432410-23434910 GCA_033310375.1 Conus canariensis
CCACACCACAGCACAGCACACCACACCACACCACACCACACTCTACGCACAACACACACACCACACCACACCACACCACACCACACCAATCCACACTCCACTCCACACACTATACATAATGACACACAGGCGCGCGCGCGCGCGCGCACACACACACACACACACACACACACATACACACACACACGAAACACACGAAACAAGGCCAATGGCGCAGTCAGATGGTATAGAACACGCCTAATGACTCGTGAATGCCTTGTTACACGTACACACACACGCACGCATGCACGCACACACACACGCACACACAGACACACACACACACACACACACACACACACACACACACACACACACGGCTGCCTCAGCACCCGACAAGGCCAATGGCGAAGTCAGATGGAACACCACTTCTGTGCTCCCTACTCCCACTCGCTGCTCTGCCCCACCCTCGCCCTCACTCCATGGTTTCTTGGTCTCTCTAAGTTTGGTGCCAGTTTCCATCCCCCCCCCCCCCCCCCCCGCCTGCTCCTGCCCCCCATGGTTTCGTCTCTTTTCAGGCTAAAGGTCTTGCGGCTCCTCGCTTGCCTGCATAAGGTTTATTATCCTCTCCCCTCCCCACCTCCCCGGCTTTCGTGTGGTCTTTCTATGAAGTTTAATGCCCCCCCCCCCCCTCGCCTCTTCTGCCCCTCCAACACGGCTTGTGTCCTCTTTCTATAAGGAATAGTTTCTTTATCCACCCCACAGGGTTTAGCATCTTCCAATTTTAGGATTGGTGTCAGTTTTCCCGCAACAGAGTTTTGTGTCTTGTCGGTTCTGTGTCTCTTCCCCCCACCCCCACCCCACCCCCGACGGTTCGGTGCCCTCTTCCTGTAAGAGTCGGTGTTTTCTGCGCTGCTTTGCACCATGGTTTAGGAGCCCTCTTTCTATAATGTTAGGTGTCTTGTTTTCCGACCACAAGGTTTCTTCGCGACTTACAAGGTTCTGGGCCTCTACCCCCCTTCCCCCCACCCCCACCCCCAAGCTCCCCCAGGGTTTAGTTTTCTTTTTTTCTGGGTTGGATGCCTTTTTTCTCCCTCATAGCGTTTTGTGTCGTATTGCTATGCTGCAGTGCGGTTCAGTGTCTCCCTCCCCTCCCCCACCTAGTGTTTTGTTTCCAATTCCTGTAATGATTGTTTTCGTCTTCAGTTTTTTTTAAAAATTCTTTTTAATTTTTTTCTGCAGGGTACGGTATCCCCCCCCTCCTGCAGGCTTTCTTGGTCATTTTTGTAAGGTTTGGCGTCTCTTTCCCACCGCACGATCTCGTTTGTTCTTTCTGTTAGTTTTCGTGTCCTCTGTCAGGTTCTATGCCTTCCACCTCCCCACCCCCTCCATAAGGGTTAGTGTTTGCCCCCCCCCCCCTCCCCAGGCTTTTGTGTTCTTTATATAACGTTCAGTCCCCCCTCCCCCCCCCCAGCCCCCGTTCCTCTTACGTAAGGCTTAGTGTCTTTAAGGCCCCCTCCCCCTTTTAGGGTTTCGTGTCTTACAGGTTTTGCGTTTTTCGCCACCCTGAGAGGGCTTCATGTCCTATTTCTGTAAAGTTCGTTTCCTTCGCCCCTTCCCTCCTACCTCCGGGCGTTGAGTTACTTTTCTCAGAGGTTCGGTGTCTCTTTCACCCCTCGCAGGGCTTTGTGTTCTTGTTCACCTCTTGCAGGGCTCATTCTCTTGCCTTTCAAATGGCTTCGTGTTCTTACACTATAAACTCGTGTGTCTCTTCCACGTCCCACAGGGCTTCTTGTCTTATTTCTGTAATGTGTGGTGTCTTGTTTGCCAAGGTTGATGTCCTTTCTCCCTTCATCCCCACCTCCAGGGTTTCCTGTCTTTTCATGTGAGGTTCATCGTCTCCTCTCTCCCCTCCCCCTTACCCCATCCTCTTTCTATAATGTTCGGCGTCTCTTGCTCCACACCCTCCTGATCCCCCATGGACTCGTGTCCTTTCTATGAAGATCAGTGTTTCTTACACCCAGTACACCATCCCCACAGATTTTCGTGTCGTCTTTCCTTAAGATTGTGTCCCATCCCCCAGGGTGCGGTATCCTCTTTCTATGACGGTCGATGTTTATTCCACACACACACCTTACCCTCCCTGTATCGTCTTTTCATAATACTCAGTTTATTTTGTCCTCCACCACAACCACCATCCCCCTCACAGGGTATTGTGTCCTCTTCTCGTGAGGTTCGGTGTCTATTTTACCCCCTTCACAGAATTTCTTGTCCTTCTGTAAGATTCGGTGTTTTATAAAATTGTTCTATATGGGTGTGTCTCAGCCCCCACCTCCACCTTCACCCCACCCAACAGCGTTTCGAGTCCTTTCCTTTTCTCTGAGGCTTGGGGTCTCCCCACTTAACCCTCCAGGTTGCAAGACGTCTTTCTACAAAGGTTCCGTGTCTCTCCACTCCAGAATTTTGTGTCCTGCAATGGTCAGTGTCTGTTTTGCCATCAAAAACTTGAATGTCTTTTTTT
>CM065748.1:23447410-23497410 GCA_033310375.1 Conus canariensis
ACACACACACACACACACTCACACAAACGGCCAATGGCGCAGTCAGATGGTATTAAATATGCCTAATGACTCGTGTGTGCCTTCACATACACACACACCAAACAAGGCCAATGGCGCAGTCAGATGGTATCAAATACGCCTAATGACTCGTGAATGCCTTGTTACACGCACATGCATGCACGCATGCACACACACACACACACACACACACACACACCACACCACACCACACCACACCACACCACACCACACCACACCACACCACAATCTACGCACAACACACACACACATCACACCACACCCCCACACACACACCAATCCACACTCCACACTCCACACTCCACTCCACACACTATACATAATGACACACAGGCGCGCGCGCGCACACACACACACACACATACACACACGAAACACACGAAACAAGGCCAATGGCGCAGTCAGATGGTATTGAACACGCCTAATGACTCGTGAATGCCTTGTTACACTCAGACACGTACACAGACACACGCACGCATGCACGCACACACAACACACACACACACACACACACACACACACACACAGACACACACACACACACACACACACACACACACACACACACACACACACACACACACACATTCACATGGCTGCCTCAGCACCCGACAAGGCCAATGGCGAAGTCAGATGGAACACCACTTCTGTGCTCCCTACTCCCACTCGCTGCTCTGCCCCACCCTCGCCCTCACTCCATGGTTTCTTGGTCTCTCTAAGTTTGGTGCCAGTTTCCACTCCCCCCCCCCCCCCCCGCCTCCTCCTGCCCCCCATGGTTTCGTCTCTTTTCAGGCTAAAGGTCTTGCGCCTCCTCGCTTGCCTGCATAAGGTTTATTATCCTCTCCCCTCCTTTCCTCCCCGGCTTTCGTGTGAAGTTTAATGCCCCCCCCCCCCCCCCTCTTCTGCCCCACCAACACGGCTTGTGTCCTCTTTCTATAAGGAATAGTTTCTTTATCCACCCCACAGAGTTTCGCATCTTCCAATTTTAGGATTGGTGTCAGTTTTCCCGCAACAGTGTTTTGTGTCATGTCGGTTCTGTGTCTCTTTCCCCCCACCCCCACCCCACCCCCGACGGTTCGGTGCTCTCTTCCTGTAAGAGTCGGTGTTTTCTGCCCTGCTTTGCACCATGGTTTAGAGCCCTCTTTCTATAATGTTAGGTGTCTCGTTTTCCGACCACAAGGTTTCTTAGCGACTTAAACAAGGTTCTGGACCTCTACGCCCCCCCCCCAAGCTCCCCCAGGGTTTAGTTTTCTTTTTTTCTGGGTTGGATGCCTTTTTTCTCCTTTCATAGGGTTTTGTGTCGTATTGCTATGCCGCAGTGCGGTTCAGTGTCTCCCTCCCCTCCCCCACCTAGTGTTTTGTTTCTAATTCCTGTAATGATTGTTTTTGTCTTCAGTTTTTTTTTTAAAATTCTTTAATTCTTTTTTTCTGCAGGGTACGGTATCCCCCCCCCCCCCCTCCTGCAGGCTTTCTTGGTCATTTTTGTAAGGTTTGGTGTCTCTTTCCCACCGCACGATCTCGTTTGTTCTTTCTGTAAGTTTGTTTTCGTGTCCTCTGTCAGGTTCGATGCCTTCCACCTCCCCACCCCCTCCATAAGGGTTAGTGTTTGCCCCCCCCTCCCTCCTCAGGCTTTTGTGTTCTTTATATAACCTTCAGTCCCCCCTCCCCTCCCCCCAGCCCCCGTTCCTCTTACGTAAGGCTTAGTGTCTTTAAGTCCCCCTCCCCCTTTTAGGGTTTTGTGTCTTACAGGTTTTGCGTTTTTCACCACCCCCAGGGGGCTTCATGTCCTATTTCTGTAAAGTTCGTTTCCTTCGCCCCTTCCCTCCTACCCCCGGGCGTTGAGTTACTTTTCTCAGAGGTTCGGTGTCTTTCACCCCTCGCAGGGCTTTGTGTTCTTGTTCACCTCTTGCAGGGCTCATTCTCTCGCCTTTCAAATGGCTTCGTGTTCTTACACTATAAACTCGTGTGTCTCCTCCACGTCCCACAGGGCTTCTTGTCTTATTTCTGTAATGTGTGGTGTCTTGTTTGCCAAGGTTGATGTCCTTTCTCCCTTCATCCCCACCTCCAGGGTTTCCTGTCCTCTTTTCCTGTGAGGTTCATCGTCTCCTCTCTCCCCTCCCCCTTACCCCATCCTCTTTCTATAATGTTCGGCGTCTCTTGCTCCACACCCTCCTGATCCCCCATGGACTCGTGTCCTTTCTATGAAGATCAGTGTCTCTTACACCCAGTACACCATCCCCACAGATTTTCGTGTCGTCTTTCCTTAAGATTCAGTGTCCCATCCCCCAGGGTGTGGTCTCCTCTTTCTATGACTTTCGATGTTTATTCCACACACACACCTTACCCTCCCTGTATCGTCTTTTCATAATGCTCAGTTTATTTTGTCCTCCACCACAACCACCATCCCCCTCACAGGGTATTGTGTCCTCTTCTCGTGAGGTTCGGTGTCTATTTTACCCCCTTCACAGAATTTCTTGTCCTTCTGTAAGATTCGGTGTGTTATAAATTTGTTCTGTATGGGTCAGTGTCTCAGCCCCCACCTCCACCCTCATCCCACCCAACAGCGTTTCGAGTCCTTTCCTTTTCTATGAGGCTTGGGGTCTCCCCACCTAACCCTCCAGGTTGCAAGACGTCTTTCTACAAAGGTTCGGTGTCTCTCCACTCCAGAATTTTGTGTCCTACAATGGTCAGTGTCTGTTTTGCCATCAAAAACTTGAATGTCTTTTTTTCCCCCGAGGTTCGTGTCTGTCTTCTACCCGCCACCCCCCCCTCCTCCCCCCTCCCCCCACCCTCCACGGGTTTCGTGTCTGTCTATAAGATTTGCTGTCGCCTATCCACCAGGTTTCGTATCTTCTTTCTAATAAGGTGTGGTGTAAACCCTCCCCCCCCCCCCCCTTGTGTTTCGAGGTCTCTTTCTGTAAAAGTTCGGTGTACCCCTCACCCCACCCCCACTCCCTCCCAGGGTTTCGTGACCTCTTTACGGTTTGGCATTTCTTCTCCCCCCCACCCCCCCCCCCCCCCAAAAAAAAAAAAAAAATTTCATGTTCTCTTTCTATAATTACAGTTGATCTCTTCCCCCACCCCATCATGGTTTCATGTCTCCTATCTATGAGTTGCCGTGTGCTGCACCCTCTTCCCCCTCCCGCCCACTTGCCTGAGGATTTCGTGTCTTGTATCGAAAAGATTGGAATCTCTCCACCCCACCCCACAGGGTGTTATATTCTCTTTCCGTTTGGTTCGGGTTTCGTTTTGTTTTTTTTCTTTCCTTTAAGGTTTGGTGTCTGTCCCCCCCCCCTCCCTACCCGCCCTCGTCCACCGTGTGTTTTGAGTCCTCTGCAAAGATTCGATATCTGCCCCCCTCCCCCCTCCGCCGACCGGAGTTTCCTTTCCTTTTTCTATGAGGTTTGTTGTGCTCCGCCCCATCCCCACCGGAATTCCCTGTTCTTTTTTAATGGGTTTGGTTATCGCTCCCGCCCCCCCCCCCCCCTTCCCCACCAACTCGAGGTTTCGTGTCGTCTTTCTGCGAGGCTCGGTGTCTCTCCCCTCCACCCTCCCTGCACCTCCGGGTTCTCGGTCATCTTTTGTACAAAATTCGGTATATTTCGATTCCTTTCTTTCATAAAGTTTGCTCTGTCTCCTCGCTCTCCACCCCCCCCCCCCAACACACACACACACGCGCGCGCACGCGCGCGCGCGCGCGCGCACACACACACACACACACACACACACACACACAGAGGGTTTTTAGTCCTCTTTCTGTAAGATTCGTTGTCTCTACTCCCGCTCCCGCATCTCCGCGTTTCAAGTCTTTCTACAAATCTTCGTTGCTCAATCCCCACTACTCCCCTCCTCCCGCCCCCCACCTTTCTTGGTTTCGTGTCAACGTTTTACAAGGTTCGTGGTCTCCCCCCCCCCCCCCCTTTCCCCTTTTCAGAGTTGATTGTTCTTTCTAGAAGGTTCGCTATCTCTTTCCCCCGACAGGGTTGCGTGACCTCTTCGTATAACGTGCGATGTCTTCCATACCTCCACCTAACACAGTTTCGTGTTCTTCTATGGGGTTTAGTGTCCCTGTCCTCCCCCTCTCCCCCCTCCCCCCACGCTCGTCCAGAGTTTCATATTCTGTCATACGGGTCGGTTTCTTCTCTTCTTTCCCACTGGTTTAGAATTTTCTCATAGGATTTACTGTCATTGTATTAGAGGTTAGTGTCGTCCTTTCAGGTTTACTTTCCTCCTTTCACTGGGCTTCAGTGTCGCCCTTCCATATGGTTGAGCATCTCCGTTCAGAGGGTTTGGTGTCCTTTCATACAGTTGAGTGTCCTCTTTTTCATGGAAATTGTCTTTTACCATTTGCACGGATCGGTGTCTTCTCTGCGATTTATTGTCCTACGTTCATATGGGTTAGTGTTTTCTTTTTGTTGAATCTAGTGTTCTTTTCTCGTACAGTTTGTGTTCTTCTTCCAAGAGTATCGTGTCTTTACTGCTGACAGTTTAGTGTTTTCTTTCCGTAGTTTTTAGTGTTCTTTGTACTGTTTAGTGTCTTCTTTTCATAGGGCTCTGTATCCGCCTTTCTTGTGACTAAATGTCTTCTTTTTAAGAGTTTATGGTCTTCGTCGTCACGATTGATTCTCCTCTTTCAGTAAGTTCTAGCGTTTTTCTCCCACAGGGTGCACAGTCCTCTGTCATCACATGCAGCGTCTTTTTTGTAGGTCTACTGTCCTACCTGAGTATGGTCTAGTGCTATCTCTTTTGAAATCTTTTAGTTCTCTTTTTCAGATAGCTGCTCTGTGCAGGACATGGGCTATTAGGATTTAGAGTTATTCTTTCCCACTGTTTAACGCATTGTTTTAATAGGTTTTAGTGTTAAGAAGGTGGTGTGTGTGTGTGTGTGTGTGTGTGTGTGTGTGTGTGCATTTTAGTGTTAAGGTGGTGTGTGTGTCGTGCGTGCGTGCGTTGTGTGTGTGTTTTAGTGTTAAGGTGGTGGTGTGTGTGTATGCGTGCGTGCGTGTGTGCGTGCGTGCATGTGTGTGTGTGTTTTAGTGTTAAGAAGGTGGTGTGTGTGTGCGCTCGTGCGTGCGTGCGTGCGTGCGTGCGTGCGTGTGTGTGTGTGTGTGTGTGTGTGTGTGTTTTCCCATTTGCTGCAGAGAGAAGAACCGAACAGCTGTGTGAAGACAGTGCTGACGCTGGCTGTGACCGAAGAGCGATTTTCGAAAGAAGCCTGGACAGACTGGCACACTGATGGATCTGTCACGAACGTGGTAGCTAGGTGAGGGTCCGGTGTCTTGTGTGTGGTTGTCTGAGATGTTAGCAGAACTAAAGCACTTTCCAGCCGGCAAGAATTGCTTCGACTTCCTGAGCAGCGGTGAACCCGATCGTTGCCTCCAAGAGTGACTGGGGACAACGCGAAGGAGCTGATGAGAAAGCTTCAGCGGATCATCACAGACTGACGATGTTGCAGTGGACACCTTACCATTGCGGTCTTGTAGAACATGAAATTTGAAGACCGGCCTGCTGAGGTGGGAGCAGCAGGTACCCAGACAGAGACCACCATACAGGGGCAGAAGAGATAAAAAACAGAAGGCAGAAAGGGATGCCATAGTTTCATCTGGGTAGAGCAGACCAGATCACCATCATCAGACTTTGCACAGGAACATGCAAAACTTAATAGCAATGCGCTGCACAAACTGATTGCCGCTATCCCGACTGCCAGTGCAGGCGATGGGGCAGATAGTACATTGTTTTGTGCCGGAATTTCCGAACCATGCTGAGTTGAAGTATAGGACTTAAAGCCGGATGAGTCGGTGGTGCGCCAAGTGCCTTGTGGATCTTCAGAGGGCAGCCACATTCCTCTCTGAGAGGGAGAGTGCGGGTGTGACGGCAAACCAGAAAAAGAATAGTCCAGGGCTACGCACCAGAGACAACATAACACACCACTTCAAATGGTGACAATTGGCTTACTGTAAAACAGTGATATTCTCGTTAGAATCGAATGAAGAGAAGGGGAATAATTGTCTAACGTCAAAGTCACTTCAGTTTGACGAACACAGCAGAAAATACTGTACAGAAACGAACAGATGAATGGAATGGGAATTTTGATCGACCCTGAGCATTTGTTTTCCAAGGGGTTTTTTTTATATCTACAGGCTTTTGCCATCCTATATTTCATCAGAATTTTAATGAACCTTCCCTTCCCCCACCTTTCCATTGCGCCCCTCGCCTCCAATAAGCACATAAAGACACACATATACACGTGCACGCGCACATACATGCGCAACTCACTCTCTCTTTCTCTCTCTCTCTCTCTCTCTCTCTCTCTCTCTCTCTCGCTCTACACACACACACCTCTCTCCCAATCTCTCTCTCTCACACACACACTCACATACACTCACACGCACGCACTCTCTCTCTCTCTCTCTCTCTCTCTCTCTCCTCACACACACACACACACACACACACACACACACACACACACACACACACACACACACACGCTATTTTGTGATGGAGTGTCATAGCAGTCATAGTGCTACAGTCCCCAGGCACTTGCCGACACTGACATCTTCAGCTCAGACTCAGGCCATGGAGAGGGAACTGGAATTCAGGCCATTCTGAGAGCAGGGCACGAAAGGTCTCATAATTTTACGTTTTTGTTGGTGATGATATAGATGATGATCTTACGTAGCTCTATTCTGATGTTTTATTCAGAGCGGCCCGGTTTTCTTACGGTGTTTAAAATGGAAAACGTGTATGTTTTGATATGGAAGTTGGTGAAATACTTTTAATGTTGTTAAAATGATATATCTTGTTAACCAAAGTATTGTCTTATGGGTAGAGAACAAAAAAAAAAAGAAAAACTTACCAAATTCAGAACAGTTTTGCTCAGTTGAGAGAGTGGATGAGATTCATTTACACAGAAAGCCAGGTGTGAAAAGGAAATTCAAACGTATCTGTCAACAGGAGCAAGAACTGCTGCTTTACTGGCTGCGGGGAGGGTGGCCACGAATGCATCGGATCAAACTTCACCAGCGTATCGTCCAAAGCGGTGTTCATAGCACCTGGCTCTTTGGAGGGGGTTGTCTTTTTTATATGGTTTAATCGCCCCCCCCCCTCCTCCACAAAGGACTCCATGTCTTTTTCAGTCACAGGATTCAGTCACTTAGTTTACTTAAGTGTCCCCTTCATTCAAAGCGTTCAGTTTTTTTTTCTTCATTTTATAGGTTTTTGTGTATTCTTTCCCAAGGTTACTGCCCCCTTCATTCACAAGTGTGTGTGTCTTATTTCTCGAGGTTTAGAATTGTGCTTTCTACAGAGTCTTTCTTTCATATGACCAGCATATGTACTCTGGGTTCTTAGGTCGGTCTTCTGTGGAACAAGGATACATCACGCAGGGTACCAGAGGGAGTATTTTCTGGGAGGGCGTGAAAGATCGACTCAAAGCTTTGCAGCGTGTTGCATGATTCGGTGATCTGGAGCATGGACGCGTGTTTTCAGATAAACTGGGTCTGGTTGCAATGCTGTTGAGGAATGTTTGGCCTTCCCGAAATGTTTCCTTGTGCGCACCTGGTACCTCCTGACCTGAGTATCCATAAATCCGCAGAAAGTCCGACATGATAATCACGAGTCAACATGTGGATCCTTCCATAGGTCTTTCATGCCTTTCTTTTATAGGGTGTCGTCCGTCAAAATAGCAGCGTTCTCCGTTCATAAGATTTAGTATCATCTAGTTTAACGTTCTTTCATGGTTGTTTTTGAGGGATTAGTGTCTTTTTTCATATGATTTTGTATCCTCATTTTACAGGCGTTGGCATTCTCGTTCTGTTCGACCTGTGTCCTGTTTTCGTAGAGTTTAGTTTCCTTTCATAGAGTTTAATGTCCTCCTCTGTACAGTATAGTGTCCTGTTTTTCTAGGGGTTAGTGTGATCTTCTGAACGATCAGGTATCTTCGTTCCTTCGGATTTAGTATCCACTCATATGGAATGGTGTCATCTTGTTTACAGGCCTTGGTGTGGTGGGCTTCAAGCAGAAGGGACGTCCTCGAATCAACACAGCCATGACGTCGGTGCCAGAACTGCGCAAACGCTTCGCCAGAGCCATTGTCAAGACAAGAGGACTGCCCGACAGACAGCGATTCATCATGGTGGAACCACATCCGCGATGCCATATACCAATCCGCCTCAGACACCTATGGGAAGAGTGAGGAAGAATGAGGACTTTGGTTCGAAGCAGGAATCGTGGATAAAGAACCTGCCATTGCTGCTAAGCGAACCGCACTCCTAGATCACAAGAGAGAGCCGTCAGAGAAGATGCTGGCCACACTCCGAAAAGCACGCAACAACGCCCAGCGGATCGCCCGTAAATGCGTCAATGAGTACTAGCTGAACTTGTGTCGGGGCATCCAGATCTCCGTCGACTGCGGTAACATGCGCGCCTTGAGCGAGGGCATGAAGAAAGCAAAGCGTTCGGCCCTAGTGCCATCAAGATCGCTCCTCTACAATCTGCGTCGCGGGATGTCATCACCGACTGCAGCAAAAACAGATGGAGAAATGGGCGGAGCACTACCAGAAGCTGTACTCCAGGGAGAACTGTCACCCACACAGCCTTCGAGAACACCCCCAACCCCCCTGCCTGCTACGGAGGAGCTCGACGCAAGGCATCAACTCACTAGTCTGTGGTAAAGCTCAGAGTAGCAACAGAATTCCGACAGAAGTCGTCATACCCGGCAAGGAGAGTTCTCTCCTTAGTCACCTCCATGAGCTTCTGCTGCAGTGGTGGGAGGAAGCGACCGGGTCCCAGGACATGCGCGGTGCAAGCATCATCACGTTATACAAGAACAAAGGGAGTCGCAGCGACTGGAATAACTATCGCGGAATGTTCCTCCTCGGCATTGTGGGTAAAGCCTTCGCCTGCGTCGTCTTCAACAAGCTGCAGCTACTCGCCGGGCGAGTGTACCCAGAAGCACAGTGCGGCTTCAGAGCTTCAAGATCGGTGATCGAAATGATATTCTCCCTGAGGCAGCTACAAGAGAAGTGCCGCGAGCAGAGACAACCATTGTTCATCGCCTTCATCGACCGGACCAAGGCGTTCGACTTGGTCAGTAGGTCAGGCCTCTTCACCCTACTACACCAGACTGGACGCCCCCCCCCCCCCCCCCCAAGCCCCTGAAGATGATCACGTCATTCCAGGACAACACGAATGGCACTGTCCAGTACGCGGATCCCTCCACAATCAAGAGCAGTGTCAAACAAGTGTGCGTGCTCGCTCCGTCACTGTGGGGCTTCGTTTTTTCCTAGCTGCTGCGCTACGCCTTCCAACAGTCTGAAGACGGCATCTGCTGACACGCTAGGAGTGACGGAAGCCTCTTCAACCAGGCACGCTTCCGAGCAAAGACGAAGAGCATCTCCCTGAAGATTACACTAGCACCTTGAAAAACAGAACTCTATACTGTATAAAGGACATTAAACTCTATGAGAGGACACTAAACCCTACGAAAACGGGACACCACATCAGAAAGAAAGAAAATGAAGGGAGATGCTCTTCGCAGACGCCGCCGCCCTCGCTGCCCATGCCGAAGAAGCGCTTTAACGGCTCATCACCTGCTTCGTTGATACCTGCTCTTCGCAGACGACGCCGCCCTCGCTGCCCACGCCGAAGAAGCGCTTCCACAGCTCATCACCTGCTTCGGTGATACCTGCACCGAGTTCGGCCTCTCTGTCAGCTGGAAGAAAACTAACATCGTGGGCCAAGCACTTCCCGTATCTTCATTGGTGATCACACCCTCGAAGTGGTCGACGACTTGCCAGGGCTCCGCCATTTCCAGCAACTTCTCTCTGGACGCTGAACATGCGGATCGGCAAGGCAGGGCAGCAACAGCGATGGCCCGTCTAGCAAAGAGAGTCTGGGACAACACCATGCTAACGTCAAACACCAGGCAGCAACAGCGATGGCCCGTCTAGCAAAGAGTCCGGGACAACACCATGCTAACGTCAAACACCAGGCAGCAACAGCGATGGCCCGTCTAGCAAAGAGAGTCTGGGACAACACCATGCTAACGTCAAACACCAGGCAGCAACAGCGATGGCCCGTCTAGCAAAGAGTCGGGGACAACACCATGCTAACGTCAAACACCAAGATGAAAGTGTATCAAGCCTGCGTGCTGAGCACTCTTCTCTGTGGAAGCGAAGCATGGACCCTGTGCTCTCGACAAGAACGTAGACTGAACGCCTTCCACCTGCGCTTACACGGAATACTCCTGGACATCACTTGGCAGGATCGCAACTCTGACAAGAACGTCATGGCCAAGGGATACTCGCTATGCTGACGCAGAGACGCCTGCCTGGCTTTGCCACGTCAGCCGCATAGACGACGGTCGCATCCCAAAGGACATGCTGTATCTGAGCTGGCTACGGGCTCCAGACCCACACGACGGCCCGCCCTATGCTGCAAGGTACTAAGGTGCATGTTTGTTGTTTATTTGATTTGTGCAGGTCAGTATTTGTGTTTTTTCAGTGTGCATGACTTTTATAACTCCTATTTTTACCGTTTGCTCTTTTTTGAAATGTAAAGCACTGTTGAGCATTTTTGTGGAATATGCGCTATAGAAATAAACATTATTGATATTATTATTACAGTGATGTATGCAAGCGCGACCTGAGGGCAGGCAGCCTCGACCCAGCAGACCTGGAGACAGCAGCTTCAGACCGGGACAACTGGCGGTCCACCATCAAGCAAGCAGAGCAGAGAGAACCCAGTGGGAAGAATGGAGGTGTCGTAGACGGCAAAGAACTGCGTCAGCACCCACACGACACCCTTGACCAAGACTTCACCTGCAGCAACTGCCAACGACACTGCCGCTTGAGGATCGGGCTCTTCAGCCACAGCAGGCACTGCAACTCCACACCTGACTGATCAAAGGCGCAACACCTATGTCTCGAGAGACAGACGGATACCGTCTTCATCGAGTGTGATAAGGTATGAGGCCTTCTCATATTGGTTAGTGTCCCTTTTTTTTTAAAGGATTTACGGTCTTTTATAGGATTTTTGTGCTGTTGTAATGTGTTCCATCCATAGAGCTTATAGCCACTTCTGTTATAAACTTTACTTCTCTTCTTTCATCAGGTCTGGCATCCTCTGTTTGCATAGTTTAGCGTTATCTTTTTCCAGAGTGTTAGAGACCTCCTTTTTCGTAGGGCTAATATGGCTCATCAAGGGGTTTTTAGTCTTGGTCTTTATTCACAGGGTTTAGAGTATTCTTTCTTCAGATTAAATTCTTTCATTGGCTTTTAGTATTATCTTTAGTTTTACTGTTTATGAACTAAAGGCCGTGGTGTGTTCTTTGCATGATACATTTTCGTCTTTTTCACGGTTTAGTGACCTTTTTTCAGAGCTTAATCTTAAGGCTTTTCCTTCGGCAGGCCGTACGAGAGTGACCGCTGTTCGCGAGTTAGTGTCAGTCTACCAGAGAACCATTGTGCTACGTCTTCCAGGACATGTACCATCCTCGCCAAGATCTTTCAAGTCTTAGGAAAAGATTCACAAGACAAGACAGTGCTATAAAGACAACTAACGATGATGTAAGTGCAAATTCTGTACTTTAAGCAGTTCTTAAGCTTGTGTTTAACTGGTAACGTTTGTCCTTGCAAGGCAGATGATAAAAAGGCAGGCAGGCAGGTAGGTACGTGTAACTACAGTAACTTGATTTCAGGACTTTGTAGGGTTTTTACTTTTTTTCTAATGGATTCTTGTAGCCCCATTTCCCCCTTTTTATGCGCGGTAGAGTGCATCTCCAACTCTCCCTCACCCCACCTCCCTCCCTCCAACCCTCCACGTTTCCTACACCACATCTCCGTGCCTTACCGCCTTTTTTCAGCCCCATGTTTACCAATTTTACCGACTGATCTGTTACAGGGAACTCGGGTGTCGGTTCTTTAGTAACTTTATGCTGAGGAAAATATTCTCACCTTTTCTCAACCCACAAAACATAATTGACCTCGAACGCGTATTCTGGAACAAGATCAACAGAAACGAGGGGACAAAATTTGGGTGGCTTTCTGAAATAGATTTCAACAACAGAGTAGAAACTAGATTTTCCTTGGGGCTGAAAGATGGTGAAATCAGGCGTGATGGAAGATCATGCTAAACCATGCGAAAGGAGGATGCTAAACCTAATGAAACGGCTTATAAACATTAATCTCTCTCTCTCTTCTCTCTCTCTCTCTCTCTCTCTCTCCACACACACACACACACACACACACACACACACACACACACACACACATATTATCCCCACAAACAGCACCACTCCACACTCTAATCTTTTTTTTCCTTTTCGTTTTAACAAGCGTATATTTTGTGCGCATACGGATAGGTAAATAGCAATACTTTGTGAAAAGGAAAGAATCGCACAAACTTTAAAGATCAATTACTTTTGTAAATTTTGTATTTGAGAAGTACTTGCACAAATAATTCTGTTAAAATATTTTTGTGTACATTAACAGGGGCAGAACTCCAGCATCAACGGCTGTGGAAAAAGGAGAGCAGGACGAGTGAACTCGGGGAATCCTGTTTATTACTGCTAGGAGAGTAGGCGCGGTGGTCTTGTACTTCAATCTTTTCCTCTTTTATTTCCTCATTCCTTCTGCACTTTTCCAGTACAGCCCCCCTTCCCCCCTCCAGTTCTGTCATACCTTAGTTGTGTTTTGTAGACCTAGAATCTTGTTTTTCACCGAGAGTTCAGGACATCTAACATCCTCACCAAGAACTTTCAAGACTTAGGAAAAGATTCACAAGACAAGACGGTGCTATAAAGACGGTGCCCCATCTCCGCTCTTGCTGCCCACACCAAAGAAGCGCTACAACAGCTCATCACCTGCTTCGCTGATACATGCACCGAGTTCAGGCTCACTATCAGCTGGAAGAAAACTAACAACATGGGCCAAGCACTTCCCGTATCTTCATTGGTGATCACACCCTCGAAGTGGTCGACGACTTGCCAGGGCTCCGCCATTTCCAGCAACTTCTCTCTGGACGTTGAACATGCGGATCGGCAGGGCAGCAACAGCGATGGCCCGCCTAGCAAAGAACCTGGGACGACAACATGCTAACCAAGATGAAAGGGTACCAAGCCTGCGTGTTGAGCACTGTTCTCTGTGGAAGCGAAGCATGGACCCTGTACGCTCGACAAAAACGTAGACTGAACGCCTTCCACCTGCCCTTACACGGAAGACTCCTGGGCATCACTTGGCAGGACGGCAAGTCTGACAAGGACGTCATGGCCCAGGGATACTCGCTATGCTGACACGGAGACGCCTGCCTGGCTTTGCTACGTTAGCCGCATAGACGACGGTCGCATCCCAAAGGACATGCTGTACCTGAGCTGGCTACGGGCTCCAGACCGACACGACGGCCCGCCCTGTGCTGCAAGGTACTAAGGTGCATGTTTGTTTATTATTTGATTTAGCTGACACGGAGACGCCTGCCTGGCTTTGTTACGTTAGCCGCATAGACGGTCGCATCCCAAAGGACATGCTGTACCTGAGCTGGCTACGGGCTCCAGACCCACACGACGGCCCGCCCTATGCTGCAAGGTACTAAGGTGCATGTTTGTTTATTATCTGATTTTTGCAGGTCAGTATTTGATATCTTGAGGCTCTGTGTTTTTTCACTGTGCATGACTTTTATAACTCATATTATTACCGTTTAATCTTTTTTGAAATGTAAAGCACTGTTGAGCATTTTTGTGGAATATGCGCTATAGGAATAAACATTAATAATATTATTACAATGATGTATGCAAGCGCGACCTGAGGGCAGGCAGCCTCGACCCAGCAGACCTGGAGACAGCAGCTTCAGATCGGGTCAGCTGGCGGTCCACCATCAAGCAAGCAGAGCAGAGAGACCCAGTGGGAAGAATGGAGGTGTCGTAGACGGCAAAGAACTGCGTCAGCACCCACACGACACCCTTGACCAAGACTTCACCTGCAGCAACTGCCAACGACACTGCCGCTTGAGGATCGGGCTCTTCAGCCACAGCAGGCACTGCAACTCCACACCCGACTGATCGAAGGCGTAACACCTATGTCTCGAGAGACCGACGGATACCATCTTCATCGAGTGTGATAAGGTATGAGGCCTTCTTCTCATATTGGTTAGTGTCCCTTTTTTTTTTTTTTTTTTTTAAGGATTTACGGTCTTTTATAGGATTTTTGTGCTGTTGTAATGTGTTCCATCCATAGAGCTTATAGCCACTTCTGTTATAAACTTTACTTCTCTTCTTTCATCAGGTCTGGCATCCTCTGTTTGCATAGTTTAGCGTTATCTTTTTCCAGAGTGTTAGAGACCTCCTTTTTCGTAGGGCTAATATGGCTCATCAAGGGGTTTTAGTCTTGGTCTTTATTCACAGGGTTTAGAGTATTCTTTCTTCAGATTAAATTCTTTCATTGGCTTTTAGTATTATCTTTAGTTTTACTGTTTATGAACTAAAGGCCGTGGTGTGTTCTTTGCATGATACATTTTCGTCTTTTTCACGGTTTAGTGACCTTTTTTTCAGAGCTTAATCTTAAGGCTTTTCCTTCGGCAGGCCGTACGAGAGTGACCGCTGTTCGCGAGTTAGTGTCGGTCTACCAGAGAACCATTGTGCTACGTCTTGCAGGACATCTACCATCCTCGCCAAGATCTTTCAAGTCTTAGGAAAAGATTCACAAGACAAGACAGTGCTATAAAGACAACTAACGATGATGTAAGTGCAAATTCTGTACTTTTAAGCAGTTCTTAAGCTGGTGTTTAACTGGTAACGTTTGTCCTTGCAAGGCAGATGATAAAAAGGCAGGTAGGTACGTGTAACTACAGTAACTTGATTTCAGGACTTTGTAGGGTTTTTACTTTTTTTTCAAATGGATTCTTGTAGCCCCATTTCCCTTTTTATGCGCGGTAGAGTGCATCTCCAACTCTCCCTCACCCCACCTCCCTCCCTCCTTCAACCCTCCACGTTTCCTACACCACATCTCCGTGCCTTGCCGCCTTTTTTCAGCCCCATGTTTACCAATTTTACCGACTGATCTGTTACAGGGAACTCAGCTGTCGGTTCTTTAGTAACTTTATGCTGAGGAAAATATTCTCTCCTTTTTTCAACCCACAAAACATAATTGACCTCGAACGCGTATTCTGGAAGAACATCAACAGAAATGAGGGGACAAAATTTGGGTGGCTTTCTGAAATAGATTTCAACAACAGAGTAGAAACTAGATTTTCCTTGGGGCTGAAAGATGGTGAAATCAGGCGTGATGGAAGATCATGCTAAACCATGCGAAAGGAGGATGCTAAACCTAATGAAACAGCGTATAAACATTCTTAATCTCTCTCTCTTTCTAAACATTCTTAATCTCTCTCTCTCTCTCTCTCTCTCTCTCTCTCTCTCTCTCTCTCTCTCTCTCTGTCTGTCTCGCGCACACACACACACACACACACACACACACACACACACACACACACACACACATATATATATATATATCTCCCCACAAACGGCACCACTCTACACTCTAATCTTTTTTTCCTTTTCTTTTTGACAAGCGTATATTTTGTGCGCATACGGATAGGTAAATAGCAATACTTTGTGAAAAGGAAAGAATCGCACAAACTTTAAAGATCAATTACTTTTGTAAATTTTGTATTTGAGAAGTACTTGCACAAATAATTCTGTTAAAATATTTTTGTTTACATTAACAGGGGCAGAGAACTCCAGCATCAACGGCTGTGGAAAAAGGAGAGCAGGACGAGTGAACTCGGGGAATCCTGTTTATTACTGCTAGGAGAGTAGGCGCGGTGGTCTTGTACTTCAATCTTTTCCTCTTATTTCCTCATTCCTTCTGCACTTTTCCAGTACAGCCCCCCTTCCCCCCTCCAGTTCTGTCATACCTTAGTTGTGTTTTGTAGACCTAGAATCTTGTTTTTCACCAAGAGTTCAGGACATCTACCATCCTCACCAAGAACTTTCAAGACTTAGGAAAAGATTCACAAGACAAGACGGTGCTATAAAGACGGTGCCCCATCTCCGCCCTCGCTGCCCACACCAAAGAAGCGCTACAACAGCTCATCACCTGCTTCGCTGATACTTGCACCGAGTTCGGCCTCACTATCAGCTGGAAGAAAACTAACATCATGGGCCAAGCACTTCCCATATCTTCATTGGTGATCACACCCTCGAAGTGGTCGACGACTTGCCAGGGCTCCGCCATTTCCATCAACCTCTCTGGACGCTGAACATGCGGATCGGCAAGGCAGCAGCAGCGATGGCCCGTCTAGCAAAGAGAGTCTGGGACAACACCATGCTAACGTCAAACACCAGGCAGCAGCAGCGATGGCCCGTCTAGCAAAGAGTCGGGGACAACACCATGCTAACGTCAAACACCAAGATGAAAGTGTACCAAGCCTGCGTGCTGAGCACTGTTCTCTGTGGAAGCGAAGCATGGACCCTGTACTCTCGACAAGAACGCAGACTTGAACGTCTTCCACCTGCTCTCACACAGAAGACTCCTGGGCATCACTTGGCAGGACGGCAAGTCTGACAAGGCCGTCCTGGCTCAGGGATACTCGCAATGCTGACACAGTGACGCCTGCCTGGCTTTGCCACGTCAGCCGTATAGACGACGGTCGCATCCCAAAGGACATGCTGTACCAGAGCTAGCTGCGGGCTCCATACCCACACGACGGCCCGCCCAATGCTATAAGGTACTAAGGTGTATGTTTGTTTATTTGATTTGTGCAGGTCAGTATTTGATATCTCCAGGCTTTGTGTTTTTTCACCGAGCATGACTTTAATAACTCGTATTATTACTGTTTAATCTTTTTTGAAATGTAAAGCACTGTTGAGCATTTTTGTGGAATATGCGCTATAGGAATAAACATTAATATTATTATTACAGTGATGTATGCAAGTGCGACCTGAGGGCAGGCAGCCTCGACCCAGCAGACCTGGAGACAGCAGCTTCAGACTGGTTCAGCTGGCGGTCCACCATCAAGGCCGGCATCAAGCAAGCAGAGCAGAGCAGAGAGGCCCAGTGGGAAGAACGGAGGTGTAGACGGCAAAGAATTGCGTCAGCACCCACACGACACCCTTGACCAAGACTTCACCTGCAGCAACTGCCAACGACACTGCCGCTCGAGGATCGGGCTCTTCAGCCACAGCAGGCACTGCAACTCCACATCTGACTGATCAAAGGCGCAACACCATTGTCTCGAGAGACAGCTGGATACCGTCTTCGAGTGTGATGAGGTATGAGGCCTAGCCGCCTTCTCATATTGGTTGGCGTCCCTTTCTTAAAGGATTTACGGTCTTTTATAGGATTTTTGTGCTGTTTCAATGTGTTCCATCCATAGAGCTTATAGCCACTTCTGTCATAAACTTTACTTCTCTTCTTCCATCAGGTCTAGCATCCCCCTTCGCATAGTGTAGCGTTATCGTCTTCCAGAGTGTTGGAGACCTTTTTCGTAGGGCTAGCTCATCAAGGGGTTTTAGTCTTGGTCTTTATTCACAGGGTTTAGAGTATTCTTTCTTAAGATTAAATTCTTTCATTGGCTTTTAGTATTATCTTTAGTTTTGCTGTTTATGAACTAAAGGCGTTGGTGTCTTCTTTGCATGATACATTTTCGTCTTTCTCATGGTTTAGTGACCTTTTTTTCAGAACTTAATGTTAAGGCTTTTCCTTCGGCAGGCCATATAAGGGTGACCGCTGTTCGAGAGTTAGTGTCAGTCTTCCACAGAACCATTGTGCTACGTTTTCCAGGACATCTACCATCCTCACCAAGAACTTTCAAGTCTTGGGAAAAGATTCACAAGACAAGACAGTGCTATAAAGACAGCTGACGATGATGAATGCAAATTCTGTACTTTTAAGCAGTTCTTTAGCTGGTGTTTAACTGGTAACTTTTGTCCTTGTAAGGCAGATGATCGACAGGCAGGCACGTAGGTACGTGTAGTTAAGTAACTTGATTTCAGGACTTTGTAGTAGTGTTTTTACTTTTTTTTCAAATGGATTCTTTTAGCCCCATCTCCCCATTTTTATGCGTTGTAGAGTGGATCTCCAACTCTCCCTCGCCCCCTCCCTCTCTCCTTCAACCCTTCACTCTTCCTACACCATCTCTCTGTGCCTTACCGCCTTTTTCCAGCCCCATGTTTACAGATTTTACCGACTGATCTGTTACAGGAAACTCTTGTCAGTTCTTTAGTAATAATATGCTGAGGAAAATGTCTCACTTTCTTCAACCCACAGAACATAATTGACCTCGAACGCGTATTCTGAAACAACAAGAACAGAGACGAGGGGACAAAATTTGGGTAGCTTTCTGAAATTGATTTCAGCAACAGAGCAGAAATGAGATTTTCCTTGGGGCTGAAAGATGGAGAAATCAGGCGTGATGGAAGATCATGCTAAACCATGCGAAAGGAGGATGCTAAACCTGATGAAAGAGAGCGTATAAATATTCTTGATTAACCTGTCTGTCTGTCTGTCTGTCTGTCTGTCTCTCTCTCTCTCTCACACACCACACACACACACAAACACACACACACACACACACGCGCACACACACACACACACGTTTCCCCAAAAAGGGCACCACCCCCTCTACTCTATAGACACATGTGCACTCTAATCTTTTTTCCCCCCTTTTTTTGACAAGCGTATATTTTGTGCGCATACGGATTGGTAAATAGTAATACTTGTTTGTGAAAAGAAAAGAATCGCACAAACTTTAAAAATCAATTACTTTTGTGAATTTTGTATTTGGGAAGTACTTGCATAAATAATTCTGTTAAAATACTTTTGTTTACATCAACAGGTGCAGAGAACTCCAGCATCAACGGCTGTGGAAATAGGAGACCAGGACGTATGAACTCGCGGAATCCTGCTTATTACTGCTAGGAGAGTAGGCGCGGTGGTCTCGTGTCTGTCTTTTCCTCTTTTTTTCTCATTCTTTCTGCACTTTTACAGTACAACCCCCCCCCCCCCCCAAGTTCTTTCATACTTTAGTTGTGTTTTCTAGACCCAGAATCTTGTTTTTCACCAAGAGTTAAGTACCTGGTTCGTAGGAGAGGTTCACCGTGTGCTTTCAGATGGTTTGTCTTCTTTTCCTGAGGATTCGGTGTCTTCATTTACAGTGTTTCTTGTTTTTTTTTTCAGTTGATTTATCTCCTTCATTAAAAGGGCTTAGTGTCGTCTTAATGAGGGTTTGTTGTCTTCTTGATTCACAAAATATAGTGTTTTCTCTTCCCGGCTTTTGTGCGTCTTTCTAACGTTAGTGTCAGTCGTTCATATGCTTGATATAGTTGCTCAGGTTTTTTTTTATGTCGGTGTTCTGTGGTACAAGGACACAAAACAGGGGGTACCAGAGGAAATATTTTCTGGAAGAGCATGAATGGTTGACTTTGCTACGTAGCAGGTCTCCTACTTACTTAGGGATCTGGAACATGGACGCATGTTTTCAGATCATCAGGGACTGAGCTGCAGAGCTGCTAAGGAAGTCTTCAGAGCTGTTTCTGAAATATTCCCTAGTGCGCACCTGATACCTCCTGATCTGAACGTCCTTTAATACACAAAACATCTGTCAGTGGCATGGTAATCAGCGTGAACTTGTGGATCCTTTATATACTGTAGTGTTTTCACTCCATAGATGCATCATCTTACTATCCGAGGTTTTAGTGTTTCCCTTTCTTACAGCTGTGGACTTCCACGAGTTATTGATACGTATTAATGTCTTCCTCCCGTAGGTCTTATGATCCTTTTTTGTCAAGAGTTGGTGTCGGTTTCTTTTATAGAGAAAAATGTTACCCTTTTATATTTAGTGGAATCGCTTTTCAAAATGTGTTGTGTAGGTTGAGTTGTCTTTTCTATGGCTTAAGCCTCATTCACAATCTTCTCTTTCCCAGGTTTACAATCTTTTTTCGTAGACTTCACTGTCTTTTTTATTCTCTGCTTTATTCTCAGCGTCTATCAACACCATTCTTAGGCGTTAGTTTCTACTTTTTATGCTTTAGTGTATTCTTTCTCGGAGTTTAGCTACGACTTCTTTGTCTTTATTATGTCCCTTCTTTAGAACGATTTGGTGTCATCGTTCAAGTAGTATTAAGTTTTTCCTTTTATGGGCATTAGTATGTTCATGTTTAATGTTCTTTCATAGGGTTGAGTATCTCCTTAAGTAGCGACTGTTGTCCTTCTAGATGGCCTGGTTTCCTCTGTTCACACTTTACTGTTCTCTTCCCCCTGAGGGTTTAGTCTCCTTCCTTTCAAAGCAGTTAGTTAGCTTTCTTTAACAGTGTAATTTCATATTTTTGTAGGGTTTAGCGTCATCTTTCCGAGAGGTTTAGACGCCCTTTCATATAGATGATCTTTCTTGGGGCTTAGTTTCCGCTTTCCACAAGGTCTAGAGTCCTGTATTCATGTGGTTCAGTGTCCTTTTTTAAGGATTTAATAGTTTCAATCTGTTGGGTTTTTCCTCTTTAGATAAGGTTTTGCATCTTTCCTCTATAGGGTTTACAGTATTTTTTGTCTTAACGCTTAGTTTCCTCGTATTTCGCCTCTCATAAAGTTTAGTGTAAGCTTTCAGAATGATGTGGTCCTTTTTCCGAAGGTTGATTTCTTGTTGGTTATTTTTATGCTTCGTTCACAGCGCTTGTTGTTGTTTTCCCATGATTTAGTTGCTGGTATCACAGGCATTAATATTTTTCCACGTTCAGTGTTTATGAACTTTTACCGAGGCTTTATTGTCGTCTTGATAGGATTTAGTGTCTTCATTCTCACGGTTGAGCGATTTCTCCTCAGAGCCTTTCTTTTTAAGCTGGATCATAAAGGGTGATCACCGTCCGGGAATCAGAACCAGTCTACATGACCATTGCACTACGTCTTCCACGACATTCACAATCCCCAGCAAGGGCATGCAAATCTAGGGTCTGGATATTACTAAGTCTGTCGCTGCGCTCAACGCAGCAGTACTAGAAACGTTTCACAGAATCTTTCCCCTGGGGTGCAGGAGGCCAAGGATTTCCCACGTTATCCTCTGAGAACTGACAAACCACTGTGTGGCCGAAAGTTGAAAATTGTCCTTAGCCCTTCAGCCAGCGCGGACAAGTGGAGTAGACTGCACAGATGTCCTACAGGAATGCCCAAGCCGTGCTGAGAGACAGTACCCGGCCAGAGGTGCGGCGATGTGCCGGTGGCTCTGTAGGTGCCTTGGAGTTGTCCAAAAGACGCCCTAATTCCTCTGACGGGTCCGCCAGTGAGACGGCGACCGAGAAGAATCGTCCAGAGCTTGAAACCAGACTCCACCAGGGTACAACACTGCCTTCAATGGTAAACTCAGATAGTTTGTTTTAGAACAGTTACGTTTTCAATGGGAGAAACCACCTCTAATGGTAAACTCAAGATAATTTATTTGAGAACAGTTACGTTTTCAATGAGATCAAGTTCGCAACGTTGAAACCGTTCAATTTCAAGCGCAGCGCAAGAAACATTTTACAGATAGTAACGGGTGTAAAATGGGAAATTGTGTGGCAACAAGCTTCCCTTTTCATCTTTTTGTGTTGAGTGTGGGCATTCTGTATTTCACGAAACTTTTCTTTTAAAATGGTTGACAGATTTCTAGGAACCTGATAACATGCTTTCCTCCCCCCCCCCCCCCCCCAATCCTCCCCTTGCTGCCCCCTCTCCACTTAGGATAGTTGAGTGTTATGGGTTCAAATGGAATGTCGGAAACCACAGTTTCGTGTTAAAATCAAATCAACACATACAACCTAAGGAAACAAAAGCATTTAACTAGATAATTAATCAGGTAACTACTATTGTTAACATATTGGAAAGGGGGGGGGGGGAGGAGGGGGGGAGGAGAGAGAGAGTGTGCGAGTGTATGTGTAAAACAAAATGAAAAACTGAAAAGAATTAAGTCCTTTGTTTCATCTGTGTTTCCTTTGTATAATGCAACACATTATCAGAGTGTGTGTGCCAGTACATCACACATTACTACATCAACAAACCCAGACACTTTGTATCAATTGCCAAACACTAAAATCGGCAAAAATATTTCCATTTGTAAGAGAACAGACTATGCATGGTGTGTAAGAGATTGGTTGGGAAAGAAAAGAAGAAAAAAAAGACAAAACCCTAGTAGTGGAAATTGTTGTTCTCCGCTTTTTGTTTTTTTTTGGCAGATGAAGAGGTGGATTTTGGCCTTAGGGAAAAAAAAGAGAAGTACAAAAAGAAAATCACCACCTTGGGTGCTCCATTGATCGAGAACTGATGCCACAAAAAAAACCCAAATAAACCAAGATAATTAAATTTTCTATCCCAGTTGTATTGACCGGTTTTATTCTGAAAAAAGAAGGAATACGTGTTTCTTCGCCTCTGCAGATTTGACAGAAGTACTGTATGTTTCAGGACTGCTTGAACAGTGGCACATATGCCAGAAATGCCGGTGAAGGATTCGTTCAGTATTTGGACTCGGTTGCATCGGTCAACAGGCGTCTGGTTCCTTGGTGTTCATCGGTTGTCCGGGCAACCGCCACAATTGGAGGCGAGATGGGAAAGATAGTGTTTAACACGAGAGTCAGCTTTTTCCCTCGCTCTCTCTCCCTCTCTCTTCCTCTCTCTCTCTCTCTGTCTTCCCCTACCCCCCATAATACACACACACACTCTCTCTCTCTCTCTCTCTCTCTCTCTGTACACACACACACACACACACACACACAAAATATGAATTCAAATAACACAACACAGATGCATTAAAACTGCTCTGAGACAGTTGGAGAAGAGAAAGAGGTTAAAGTATATTGAGATTCTGATAACAGTTGCAACAACAGTGCTCAAATAAGACTCGTGGTTAGAGGAGTAGGAGGAAAAGGGGGTGGTGATAAGCTTGGAGGCGGGATGGATTTTGAATATTTTTGCGTTTCGTTTCGCATGCATGCAGTATGTGCATGTGCCGATTCTATCTCTTGGCTGAAAGTATTGAGAAATGTATGAGTATGCCACTGAAACGGATTTTTCCAGAGGTTGAAATGGAAGCAGCCTACTATTCTCTCTCCTAAACACACCGCAGTATATACATGCACGCGCGCGCGCGCGCACACACACACACACAGGATTCTTCACAGATGCAGCGTTTTTGCCCTCGTACGGCAAATATCTAAAGTGAAAAATGTCAGCCAATGAACAAGGGTGTAACCCGCCGATTTGTAAGCAGCGCCGATTTGTAAGCGCTTACAAATCGGCGCACATTGTACGACTTGTAAAACCGCCGATTTGTAAGCGCTGCTTAGAAATCGGCGGATGCTTTACAAATCGGCGGTTTTACAAGTCATGCAATGTGCGCCGATTTGTAACCGCTTACAAATCGGCGCTGCTTACAAATCAGCGGATTACAACAGTCTATTTCTTTTGCCCCGACTCGCTCATACAAATTTCGAAGTCGAAAGCAGAGGACATTGTTGACATGTTTTTATTCATATTTGTTCATTTATGTAAACGTTACATGAACGACAAAGTGAACTAGAATTGTTTGTTTTTAAACGCAATTTTAAGCACATTTAGTCGATAATATAAACACAAATTTCCACGCACAGAGGGGGGGGGGGGGGGGGGGGGGGGGGTGAGGTAGTAAAATAAGTTAGCAGACTTGTCTTTTTCTCTTCGTTGAGTGCTCCTCAAAACGATGTGTGTCAGTCCATCTTGATGAGCAAAATAGTCATCAAAATTGCGGGAATAATCGCTGAAAGCGTAATAATAGTTTATCGTTTTAATCCAAAGAAGCAGGATATAAAGCGCCCGCCGTTTTGTAAAGCGCTTTATAAAACGGCGGGGGCTTAACCCGCCGATTTGTAAAGCACCCGCCGATTTCTAAGCAGCGCTTACAAATCGGCGGGGGCCTACAAATCGGCGGTTTTACAAGTCATGCAGTGTGCGCCGATTTGTGAGCGCTTACAAATCGGCGCTGCTTTCAAATCGGCGGGTTACAAAGGGTTCTAAACACGTTCGCATCGTACACGCGTTTGTGCACACACGCGCGCGCGCGCGCGCACGCACACACACCACACCCCACCACGCCACACCACACCACACACACACACACACAGACACACGCACGCACGCATGCAAACACACACACACACACAAAGGTGAGAGGCTGAGAAACGTTGATTTTTAAAAATTTTAATGAAGTCACTGGCATACCATGCGTTGCTAAATGTTCCTCCACCGAATATCCAATCGACCAGTTCGTTTATAGCAATCTCTGTATTAAGCTATGTAAAAATAAAACCGAGTGTGAAAGGATACTGCACTATGTTTTCTAAGGGAAGATGGTTTAAACCTTTTACGTTGTTCATATAAAATATTGTATTGACCTAAATACTGCAAGATAACAGCACGCGCAGATACTTTGCAAAATCGAATTCATTTTGTAGAATTGTAGCGAGTCGGAATCATTTGCGCAGAATAGTCGATGTTCACAGAAAATATCGATGTTTTTGTCAACAGGGGCAAGGCATTCATGCATCAACGACCGTGGAAAACGGGGACCAGTAAGAATCAACTCGGGGAAGACAACAGATAAGTTAAGTTTAATTGATGATCTTTAATTTACTCTTCTTCCTTCTTCTTTATCCGACACTTCGTGGTCCGCAGAGTTAAAATCTTCTTGCATAGTGTTTAGTTCGTAGTTCTTTGGAAGTCTTGGACGTGTTCTTTTGGATGGTTTGCATAATTAAAATCAACAACATTGTTAATTCGATTCAACAGGGTAACGACCGCTTATTGTTTGTAGACGATTTTGCTCTCCATGCAACTGGAAGCTTGTGTCCAAGTGTTAAGTGCAGGCTCCAGCTTTGGGTAGATAAATACATTTGTGGGCAGAAGAAAGAGGCTGTGCCTTTTCTGCTAATAAGACCCAGTGCATTCATTTTCATAATTTTCGACGGCTTTTTGCTGAACCAGAAATCCAAATAGGAAATCTTCAATTTCAGCTGTAAAAGAGGCCAAATTTCTGGGAATTATTTTTTTTATTAAAAGCTCAGCTTCTTTAGTTACATTAAACACTTAAAAACTTCTTGCCAGAAAGCTCTGAACATTCTGCGGGTCGTAGCACACAATGACTGGGGCGCTGATGAGAAAACATTGCTGCACCCCTACAGAGCCTTGATCCGTTATAAACTGGACTATGGTTGTGCTGTGTACGGCTCTGCGAGACCCTCTTATCTGAAACTTATGGATCCTGTTCATCATCAAGGGCTTCAAGTCTGTCTTGGAGCATTATGCACCACCTCTGTATACAGCCTGTATGCAGAGGCAGGTAAGCCTTCGCTATCCAACCGCAGGCTGAAACTATCTTTGAATTATCTCGGGTAGTTGAAAAGGAAAACCCTGCTTATGTCTGTGTTTTTAATCCTCGGTTTCAAAGCAAATTTGAAGAAAATCCCAACTGTATTTCTCCATTTTGACTTTGTATGCGGCCCCATGCGCAGAATGCAGGTCTTGATCTAAGAATTGTCCTCCTACTCCAAATTTCCAGATAAGCCTCCATGGACCTTTCTCACACCCGAAATCCGCTTTGATTTTGCTGCTTTTTGCAAAGAATCCATTAGTTCTAAGACATACAAGGCGTTGTTTGCCGATATTTGTACAAAATTCCCATCCTTTCAGAAAATGTTTACTAATGGTTCAATGTCCGAAGAGGGAGTGGCTTGTGCAGCCTACTGCCCAGTTCTTTCTCAAATATTGTCAAAGACATTACGTGAGATACTTCTGTTTACTCTGCCGAACTTACAGCTTTGGTTCTAGTACTGAAGATTATTTCTCAATCTACAAACAAGGACTGCCCGATTTTGTCTGATTCGCTGTCAGCTTTGGAGGCCATAGCTGGCCGTAACCTCAATCATCCTGAACTTCTAAACGTTTTTGTTTTGTTACTTTTTACCTCTTTGAAAGCGGAAGGTCACAACATTGTTCTAGCTTGGGTTCTTAGTCATGCTGGCATTCGGGGAAATAAAATGGCTGATCGTTTGGCAAGGAATGCCACTACAAAGAAATTGTTCAACATATCTATCCCCAACTCACATTTGAAACCGAAGGTTAATGGTTATATCAGAGACCTGGCAGGAGAACTGGAATGCACAGACGGATAATAAACTTTTCCAGATCCGTCCAAACCTAAGAGTTCCTCTCATCTACCTCTGGTGGTCGCAAAGAAGAAACGGTTTTATGCTGGATGCACACTGGCATTGCAAACACTGTGGTGCATTCCATGTCATGTACCACTCACAGTGAAACGTGTTCTTTTAGAGTGTTGAAACTTGCATGATGTGAAACATAAGCACTTTACAGCAGACTCCATGAAAACCGTGTTCAGAGATGTCCCCTTCTGATGTGATCTTTGAATGTTGAAAGAGATCAACACTTTTCATCCGATCTAAGATTTCTACAGAGGAAGTCTTTTTATATATATACGAAATTTCCGGTATGTTTTTAGGTGTATTTTAAAGTGTTGTGAATGACTTCAACGCAGTGACCGTCCTGAGATAGCCTTTTGCGGTCGGCTGGGCTATAAGCAACATTAGCTTACCTTTCAAATGCCTTAGTATTTTTTGTTTTATTGTTTTTATCCCCCTAAGAACTCGGGGTCTCGTCGTTCAGTCTTTTTTTCAAGGTTCGGTGCCTTCTGCATACAAAGGGTTTAATGTCATCTTTATCTAGGTATCGTGTTTTCTTCGTTCACAGGTTTTAGAGTATTCTTTCCTTGCTTCAGTGTCTCCTTCATTCACAGATTTATTTGGCTTCCCTCTCGGGGGTTAGAGTCTTCTTTCGTAGGACTCGGTGTCTATTTTTCACATGGCCAAGAAGACAGTTTACTGCGTCGGTGTTCTGTGGACAAGGATACAAAACGGGGAGTACCAGAGGGAATAGTTTCTGGAAAGGCTTGAAAGGCTGACTCGAGCTCTGGAGCAGGTCTCGTGAATCAAGGGGTCTGGAACATGGACGCATGCTTTCAGATCATTTTGGTTTGAGCTGCAGAGCTCTTGAAGTCTTTAATCCTCTTCCTGAAATATTCCCTAGTGCGCACCTGGTACTCCTGATCTGAGTGTCCGTTATCCACAGAAAGCCTGATATGGTAATCAGTCAGCATGTGAACGCTTTCATAGGTTTCAAAGTCCTACTCTTATGGGAACTGTTGGTCACCTTTCAAATAGTGCTAGTGTGCTCGACGTCCAGTGATAGCATTTATGTCCTCTCCTTTTGTGTTCTTTCATAGGGTGTAGTGTCACTTTTAAGTGGCTAGTGTGGTAGTTCTAGGTGGTTGTTTCCCCTTTTTGGAAGTTGTAGTGTTTTCACTACACAGATATGGCATCTTCCTTTCGAAGGTTTTAGTGTTCTCCTTTCTTACAGTTATGGACTTCTTCTCTCGGTTTCTTGTCTTGTTTTGATAGGTTTTAGTGCCTTCCTCCTTTAGGGCTCACCGGACCAACTGCTGAGTGCCACAAAACTAGCAGACAGAGAGATCCGAGTGACTCCCCATAAACAGTTGAGTACGTCCAAGGGAGTCATTAGATACCCGGACCTTGGAGGCGTCTCGGAGACTGAGATAAAAACTGAACTTGCATCCCAAGGTGTAATTGACGTGCATAGGGTCACAGTTCGTAAAGGAACAGAGTGCCTACCAGCACCCTCTTTCTGACATCATTGCCTCAAGTAGTCAGAGTGGGTTATTTGAATGTGCGCATTCAGCTTTACATTCCGTCTTCGATACGGTGTTTCAAGTGCCAGAACTTTTAGGCACGTCGAAGATCGCTGTTCTTGGGAGGAGGTGTGTGGTGTTTGCCGCAAAGCAACCCATGATGAGCCGTGTAAAGATCCGGCCCATTGTGCAAACTGTGATTGCGACCACCCCTCCTATCCACGCAACTGCCCACTTCCTCTTCAGGAAACTAACATTAAAAAAATTTAAAACGAAAAATACAATTTCATTTTTCAAGGCACGCAAGCAGGTCCTTGGCAGTCAGTCTACTTAAGTTTCTTCATATACTTAACCGTGAAAAAGTTTCTGTACGTACTGTTTGCTGTCAAACGGATGCAGTTATATGTTTCTAAAACATTGCAAGAAAAAGTGTCGGGGCCCCGTTGGAGGCAAATCAACCACCTCCCAACCCATAGTGGATGTCCATGGCAGGGGGCGCTAAATCCGCCACTTTTCAGACTGCCCAGCAGTCTTAATCCATCTGCTGCTGCTCAGACCAAAAGAACCGGCTCGCAAGCAGTGCCCTTGCGGGCAAGGGAGTCCAGCCAAGTCCAGATGGTGGAGATAAAAAGGCGACCTCCACCGTCTCCAAAACCTAAGCCGGTTTCCGAACAAAGTTGCTCCATTAGACGCGGGCGACTCAGAGATGAACAGACTTCTGTCTTGTTTGTCCTCTGCACCATGGATAGTAAATTAATCCATTGGAATATCCCTGGTTTAAGCTCCAACTTTGAGGAGCTGCAGCTTTTGCGTCATGCACTTTAACCTCAGATAGTATCTCTTCAGGAAACGGAAATTCAAAGCCAGAAGACCTTCGCTCTTTCTGGCTTAAATATTCCTTCGAAACCTGCACAAACTTCCACGTTGAGATTAACAGGCGGCAATGCCCTTCTTATCCACGAAGCTTTGCTGTGTAGTCCTGTTGCTCTTACTGCCCCTCTTCAGGCAGTAGCTGCGAGAGTTGCTTTTCATAAAACCGTTACAGTTTGGTCGCTATATCTGCCATATTCTGTCTCGGCTTGTCAGGACCCTGTCATTCAGATTGAAGAACTTTCTCGCCTTTCTTTGCTGTTGGGTGACTTTAATGGCCACAATCCGCTTTGGGTAGTGTCTTTATCCAGAGGTTTGCTTCTTTAAGATGTCTTTTAACAGCTGGACTTGTGTCGTCTGAATGATGGGTCTCCAACTTACTTCCATTCGTCCACAGGTACACTTTCATGTTTAGATTTGTTAATATTGCGGCCCTTTGCTGTCGGCTGGGCTGTAGGCAACATTATCTTACCTTACCATAGGGCTGATAAACCTTTTTAAGTTAGTGTTAATATCGGCTTCTTTTATACGGCTAAATGTTACCATTTCATATTGTGCAGTTTAATCTTTCAAAATGTCTTTTGTAGGTCGATATGTCTTTCTATGGTTTAAGCCTCATTTACAGTCTTCTGTTTCCCTTTAGCATCTTCCTTTTTCGTACACTTAACTGTCTATGTTCTCAGCGTGTATGAACATTCTAAGGCGTATGTTGCTACTGTTCATGCTTTAGTGTATTATTTCTGATGGTTTAGCGGCGAATTTTTGGTCAGAATTTAATCCGCGGCTTCGTTTGTGGCAGGTCTTGAGTGATGGGCTGTCTACGAGAATCACAGCCAGTCAGCCACGAGCTTTGGCACTTCATCTTCCACAACCACCTCCATCCTCACCAAGAGCAAACGACTCCAGGGACGGGACACTACCTACATCGTCATCGAGTTCACAGCGTTACTACAGGCTTCAAGAGAATCCGTTCCCAGGGAATGCAGGAAGAAATGTGACTTCTGCTGGACCATCCCACTGCAGGGACTTCAGGATGCATTCACAACCCACAACGGCAAGGGACAGAGAAGACAAGGAGCCTTGCTCAGAGAACTGTGAAGAACTTGGAAAAGCCAAAACGTTCTGGCTTTTATCAGCACTTTACGTGCGTGTGTAGCGTGAGGGCGCGCGCGCGTGTTTGTGTATGTACGTGTGAATGTGTAACATTTGTGTTGCGTAGATCCTGTATTAAATGAGGGTTGAAGGGAGGTCAGTAAATTTAGATGTAGACTACATTCTGACAGATATGAACTCCCTTTTCACTGTTTGTTCCGTACGACCCTAAGGCAGTGGTTTCTTTCTTGTCACAACTTTGAAAGTTTCAGAACGGTTGACAGAAAAGGTCGTTTCAAATGAGGTCAAGAATATTGAATATGACAAGTTTCCGTATGATTGATATGAAAAACAAAGCAGGTTGGGGTATTGGCCTATATTCTTACAAGCTTCTATGTGATTCATGTTAAGTGAAATTTAAATGAGTTCAGGGAAAATAGATAGTGACTATGTTCTGGCTTTTGAAATGAAGTGTTGAGAATTCTGACAACTGTCAGCACGCTTAGATATAAAATGAAATTCAGGTCAAGAGAATTTGGCAAGTGTTAACACTTTAAGTGGAGTCAATGAGGAATAAACTTGGAAGAGAGGTCAGGCGATCAGTGACAACCAACCAAGCGGTGTGACATGCTCCGCAGTATTAAAAAAGGGCACTAAACACCTGACAGTCTTGTGCCACTCCTTTTACACCCATTATCTTTTAAAAGTGAAGAATCTCTGTGGTGCATTCAATGTCATACCATACCACTCACAGCGAAACGCATTCATCTAGACTGTTGGGGCTTGCACGATGCAAGACGGAAACGCTTTACAGCAGACTCCATGAAAACCTTGTTCAAAGATGGTCCCACCTGATGTGCTCTTTGAATTTCTGAAAGGGGTTAACATTTTTAATTCGATCAGATTTTACGGAAGACTGGTTTTTAAACGAAGTTTTCGGTATGTTTTCAGGTGTATTTTAAAAGGTGGTATAATGGGGAGGAGGAAGCGTGTATGCAGGGGTGGGGAGTGGAGCACGAATGCATTATGTGACATGGATGGGCGAACGGGGGTATGGGCGAACGGAGGGGAGGTGGGAGGACGGGCACGCACGCACACAGCACGTAGCACGCGTTATGTATGGGCAAACGTGGGAGGGGTGTGTGGAGGAGCGACTGCAGGGTCTGACATGTGGGGGTAGAGGGGACGTAGATGCAGTGTACGCCATGGGTACGGCGTCGTGAATGCAGGGGGGGTGACATGGATGCGGGTAAGGGGATCACGGATGCAGTGTACGACATGGTGGCGGGAATGGAGGACGCGGATACAGTGGTGTATGACATTGGTGGTGGTACAGCGGTCACCGGCGAAGGGCATGATGTAGGTGGGGTGAGGGGAGGTGCAAATACAGGGCATGACATGGGTGGGGGGATCGGGGACGTGGATGCAGGGTGTAAAATAGGTGGGAGTGCAGGTGGTGTGAATGCGTGGTGTGACATTGGTAGGAGAATAGGGAGTGCAGATTTTGGGACTTCGCATGGGAGTAGTGGGCCACGGATTTCAAATCACGATGTAGGTTGGGGTACGGGGAAAGAGGGTAGGAGGGTGGTTCAATTTCAGGGTGTGACACGAGTGAGACTATAGAGGGGGTAGGATTTTCGGCACGCCAAGTGCCCCCTTCCAGGAATAAGACAACTCGTCTACTACTCTCTCGCTTGCTTTTACACACTCTCAAACTCAAGCGCCCCCTTCCAAACATGTGACTCTTCTACCACTCTCTCTTATTCTCTATCTCTGGTTCTGTTTGTCTTTTACCTCTTTTGCGTCGAGGTGAAATGGGATTGGACACTGAATTTTCTTTTTCCCATTACACACACACACACACACACACACACACACACACAATGTGTGCACACGCATACACGCGTACACGCACACACACGCGCGCGTGCGCAGGCACGTACGTAATCACGCAGGCGCGTGCGCGCACACACACACGCACGCACACACACACACGCACAAAACACACACCTTCGAGCACGTCATCGTTCGTTTACGTATGTTTTCATACGTCATTATCTAATACGTATTTATTTGTTCTTTTTATGTCGCAACTCCTGAAGATGGTCTATGACCGAAACGTTGTCGATATTTGTTCTGTTTACCTTTTTTTTGAAATCTGATGAGAATCCTCAAAGACATTTATTATGGATTTTCGGCACATTACACAGATAGGATAGCGGAAGGGTGGGGGAGGCTGATTTCATAGCGTGGCGTCGGTTTGGGTACAGGAGTGTGGAGTTTAGAGCATAACACAGATGGGCTAGGATAGGGATGATGCAGTGCGTGACATGGGTGGGCGCACAGGATGCCTAATTTCAGGACGTGACTCTGGTGAGGGTATAGGACACGACATGAGTGAGGGAACAGGAAGTGAAGTTTTCAGGACCTATGTAGTCGTATGAAGGGCGTAGATGCAGGGTGTGACGCGGGTGGACATACTTTGGAAGAGGGGGTGCAGATGATGGGCGTGACAGTGGTGGACGTGTTGGTGCAGATGAAAGGCGTGACGTTGGTGGACGTGTTGGGGCTGAAGGGGCAGATGAAAGGCGTGACGTTGGTGGGCGTGTTGGGGCTGAAGGGGCAGATGAAAGGCGTGACGTTGGTGGGCGTGTTGGGGCGGGGTGGAGGGGGGGGGGGCAGATGAAAGGCGTGACGTTGGTGGGCGTGTTGGGGCGGGGTGGAGGGGGGGGGGGGCAGATGAAAGGCGTGACGTTGGTGGACGTGTTGGGGCTGAAGGGGCAGATGAAAGACATGACGTTGGTGGGCGTGTTGGTGCGGGGTGGGAGAGGGGGGGGGGGGGCAGATGAAAGGTGTGACGTTGGTGGACGTGTTGGGGCTGAAGGGACAGATGAAAGGCATGACGTTGGTTGGCGTGTTCGTGCGGGGTGGAGAGGGGGGGGGGGGGGGGCAGATGAAAGGCGTGACGTTGGTGGGCGTGTTGGGGCTGAAGGGACAGATGAAAGGCATGACGTTGGTTGGCGTGTTGGTGCGGGGTGGAGAGGGGGGGGGGGGGGGGCAGATGAAAGGCGTGACGTTGGTGGGCGTGTTGGGGCTGAAGGGGCAGATGAAAGGCATGACGTTGGAGGGCATGTTGGTGCGGGGGGGGGGGGGGGGGGGGGCAGATGAAAGGCGTGACGTTGGTGGGCGTGTTGGGGCTGAAGGGGCAGATGAAAGGCATGACGTTGGGCGTGTTGGTGCGGGGTGGAGAGGGGGGGGGGAGGAGCAGATGAAAGGCATGACGTTGGTGGGCGTGTTGGGGCTGAACGGGCAGATGAAAGGCATGACGTTGGTGGGCGTGTTGGTGCGGGGTGGAGAGGGGGGGAGATGAAAGGTGTGACGTTGGTGGACGTGTTGGGGCTGAAGGGGCAGATGAAAGGCGTTGGTGGGCATGTTGGGGCGGGGTGGAGAGGGGGTGGGGGGGGGGGCAGATGAAAGGCGTGACGTTGGTGGGCGTGTTGGGGCTGAAGGGACAGATGAAAGGCATGACATTGGTGGGCGTGTTGGTGCGGGGTGGGGGGGGGGGGGGGCAGATGAAAGGCGTGACGTTGGTGGGCGTGTTAGGGCTGAAGTGACAGATGAAAGGCATGACGTTGGTGGGCGTGTTGGTGCGGGGTGGAGGGGGGGGGGGGGGGGGGCAGATGAAAGGCATGACGTTGGTGGGCGTGTTGGGGCTGAAGTGACAGATGAAAGGCATGACGTTGGTGGGCGTGTTGGTGCGGGGTGGAGGGGGGGGGGCAGATGAAAGGCGTGACGTTGGTGGTTGATGCTGAACAATGAAGTAGTGGGGGAAAACAAGTGCAGGTTAACAATTCTTCCATCATTATAGTAATGATTCGGCAAAGATTTTAAATTTAAAAAAAAAAAGGGGGGGGGGGAGGGGCGGGGGAGGGAAATGTATATTATAAAATGAAAATCCTTCACTAGCTGCATGAGGGAACCATCGCAACCCCTCTCGATATATATATATATATATTTTTTTTTTTAAACGTCATGCTCTTTGTATTTTGCTAAACTGCATTCCTTCTAGGATGGGGCTGACAGATCATTATATCAATTACAAAGAACATAGTCTGTACAAATCTATATATTAGTCTAATGGAATCGTATATAAAGCTTGTTTGTTTACCAGTGTCACTAGAATCGTATAATTTTGAAAAAAAAATGCAGATAACGTCACCTGAGCTAAATCTATGTTTAGATAAAGCTGTTATTAGCTCGCATGAATGCGGACTTCACGACACGCGTGGCAAATTTTGATTTGAGAGACATGCGAAAGCGCGACACACACGATTTTCATCGGACACTGTGTTGTGGACTGTCCATATTTTGGGCTAATCTTTTGCATGGGCACTCGGACTCGGAGTAACAATCCGCTGCTAAAAACATTCTCTGGACGTCGGCATAAACTGGACGTCCACAGAATGTCGGTGTGTAAAGTAGCGATGGTCGGCAGAACATCAGTTCGCACGCACGCACCACACACACACACACACACCACACACACACACACACACACACACACACACATACACCACACCTCTCTCTCTCTCTCTCTCTCTCTCTCTCTCTCTCTCTCTCTCTCTCACACACACACACACGCACACACAGAAGAGAGACAGAGAGTATTATGACTGTTTGATTTTTGTTTGTAGACTCGGGTCATGGAGGATGCATTTCATGATGGCCATTATATGCATGTTATAGCTTACATTCCTTTTATCATTGCTCTGTGATCTTAAAGATATGAAACCCACGTAATGTGTGCAGTTTTTAAATTCTTAATTAACCAAGTTAAGGTTAGATACATGGCATACAAAGTTTAGTCGTACTGTTTCGTGTACCTGCAAAGGACATATATCAGTGGCGTTGGGTCCGGGGGAGGGTTGGGAGAGAGAGAGAGAGAGGATTGCAAACAGATTTGTTTGTATCTTTGATAATGCTGTTATGACCACGTATGCACACGTGGCCAACCTGAAAACGCACTTTTCCCGTACTCAGTGATTTCTGAGAGAGAGTGTGCAATATATATTATATATAGAGAGAGAGAGAGAGAGAGAGAGAGAGAGAGCGCTTGGAAGTGTCCCAAGGACACTTGATTTTTTAAAATACTGAGACCATGTGTTGTTTTTCGCATACTAATTCTATGCTATACAACTCGGAGACCTTTGTTCGAAGGCAAAGCAACTGTGGACCTTGATTTAGGATGAACCGGGCAAGGAAATAGGGATAGGGTTAGATGAGGAAGGGGTGCCGATAGACATAAGGGAAGTTACTCCCGTTACTGTAGGCATTGACTGGAAGCGGGGCTGAGCTTGGTCTGCGCATGATGTTGTTGTCTTGATGGTCTGTCTGCATATTTGTAAGTCATTCCAAAGAATTTTAGCAAATGTTTCTACTGTGAATAAAGAGAAGGGATACTTTCCCTGGCTGATTTTCAGTTGTGGCAAGAGCGATACATGATTTTTTGTAGTGTTTTCTTTCGTTTGTCATTTTTTAATTTTCTGTCCACCTGCGTAGACATGTATTTGTCTCCCTTTGAAAACATATGGGCGCAGTACGCGCGCGTGCATGTACATCTGCATTGAGGCGCGCGCGCGCGCACACACACACGCGCGCACACACACACACGCGCGCACACGCACACACACGCACACGCGCGCGCTCGCGCAGAGAGACGGACAAACCGAGGGAGAGGGGGAGAAACATTTCTAGTTGAGATCTACCTCTCCTCTCCTCGCTTCTCTCTCTCTCTCTCTCTCTCTCTCTCTCTCTCTCTCTCTCTCTCTCTTATTTATTCACACGGACATGCGCACACAGACACACACACTCGCACAAACATACCTTCTCTTTCTGTCTCTTCTTCCCCTCTCTCTCTCTCTCGCTCACACGCACGCACACACACACACACCCAGCGCCCCACGCACGCACGCACGCACGCACGCACCACACACACACACACACACACACACACACACACACACACACACACACACTAATAGGACATTTGCTTGGATACTTTCACGTCGTAAGAAACACTAGTCATGATCAGGCAAAAGGGCTAGAAAAGGGGGGGGAAGGGGGGGGGGGGATACACATGAATCGTTTGTTCAAGTAATATGCATGTATGTAACTGGACCAAAATGCATATGAGAATCAACGTTAATAGTTGCAGAAGAATAAACATTGTTGTTTTAAAGACTGTCAGGAAGAGTCCTACTTTTCTGAAAATATAAAACCCTCGAAAAGTGTTCCAAATTTTTTTCATAGATCGTTAGCAAAAAACCCTAGTGAATTCAGAAGGAACGTTAAGTGGTTTTACCACCGCATATTTCTGAGCAAACATGCAATTTTGAGCACTTTTAGAAACGGCTTGCCATGTCTACACATCATCATCTGATGCTCTGTCTAGGCCATAATTCCGTAACTCTTGCCCTGTCATTGATAACAAGCCCATTCACTTCATTCCTTCAATGTTTGTTTCCCATCCAATCATTCTCCTTACTGTCAATAAACCTACAATGTTAGACGATCGACAAGCAGTGTGTGAAAACGGTCTTTGAAACGAAAACGGATTTCTTTGGAAAAACACAGGGATCAGACAAGTTCCATGAAACAAGATTGTAGAAGTGTTTGGATATATAACACTCTGTCGTAACAGCAATTCCAAAACCAAATTCCAAAGGAGGTCACCTCGAGTGCTGCATATAAACAACTTTATCTTGGGCAATGTGAACTTTATAAAGATTTTATCAAGATTATTACAGATGGTTCTAAAAAAGGTGAGAGGGCTGCAGCTGCCATTGTGTGTGATAACAATTTTCAGGAGCCTACTTTGTTAAGATTGCGGGATTGGTCGTCTGTTTATACTGCTGAACTGAAGGCTTTAAATCTGGCCCTCAGTACGGTGTCCAGGTCAGATCAGAATGATTTCCTTATTTTATCGGATTCATTGTCGGCATTGTCGGCTTTATCGACAAGAGAATTTTCACATCCAGTTTTGGCTGATATTCATGATCTTCATACTCAGCTTGTCTCTTCGGGAAAGCATATAATTTTCTTGTGGGTCCCCAGCCACATGGGAATCTATGGTAACTCAGTGGTGGACAAAGCAGCCAAACAAGCTCTCGGTGCAAGTCTTTCCAGGAGGCCTATGCAGTTTGTTCCTCACTCTGATCTACGTCATAAATCTAGTTTGTATTGTCGTGAACTGTGGCAGAGTGAATGGTGTAATCAAATTCATAATAAATTGTTTAAAATTTGCCCAGATTTAACCAATCCTTTCCCATCGGTGGTACGTAACCGTAAAGAGGAATCGGTTTTGTCACGGTTACATATTGGGCACAGCTATATAACGCACAGTTGGATACTCAGAAGGGAAGACCCCCCATGGTGTGTTGCGTGTGACAGCTTGTTCAGTGTTAATAATTTTTTGACAGAATGTGCTGATTTGATGTGTATCAGAGAGAAGTTCTTTTCCACCAGTGATTTATCGGTTCTTTTTCGTGAGATTTCAGTAGATCTTATTTTTTCTTTTTTGAAAGAGGTAAACTTATTTTATAAAATATAGTGTTTTAATAATGTATACAGGTGTCGTCGGAGTTGAACAGATAATTGTGCTTTTGTCCTCATAAATTTTAAGCGATGTGTTAATGCTAGTGTGGGTATTTGTATCTAGAGACTTAGATATGATAGCTGAGGTCCTGATTTGGCTCCTAGTAGTCCGCTGGACCCTATAAACACTAACTAACAAATTCCAAATCCGTTACAATTCACGTTTCTTTGCATCATAATTATACTTGTTTTTCGGCGCTGCAAAATTTTGATGTACACGTATTTGACATAAAGGCTTTGTAGAACATTCTCAGAAAAAAAAACAAAAAAACCGTACCTGAACTCTCTCTTCTCTCTCTCTCTCTCTCTCTCTCTCTCTCTCTCTCTCTCTCTCTCTCTCCTCCTGTGTGTGTGTGTGCGTGTGTGTGTGTGTTTTGCTCTGGCTGTCCAAGCTCTGGTTAGCGTCGGCTAAGCAGACAAGTATTAGACATCGTGTACTAGTCGCTTGTCTTACTTGATTTTGTTTACACTGATATACTGTACGATGACTGTATAGACACAGGCAGACACATTTGAACATCCTCATCTAGAGGCTGTCAACATTATTTTCGGGGAGTCAAGGGAAACAAGTCTGGTAAAGTTGCACGAGGAATCCGGTCGCTGTTCACTGAAAGAAAGCGGAGAAGGCACATATTAATCCACTTTACAAAATACTAATGACTCGGTCCCATCATTTACGTCATCTCCTTCGAACCCTTGTCTCCACAAGAAATTGTATATTCGAGACACAGAGCTTCAAACGGAGTTAGTTGCAATGTGAGGTGACTGCAGGCGGAGATTGAAACAAATTTTAAAAGGTCTTTGAAATAACTCCGCCACTTAACATGGACAAACGAATTACAAGGCAAAACACGACGCGTTTCGACCTCTTGGGTCTTCTTCAGGCAAGAGAAACGACGAAAACGAAGAACGAACAATCACTAATCTTCTCCACTTCGGCGCAAGGTGGACTGCAAACAGAGACCGACCGCGTTGTAAAACAGGGGTGTATGATAAAGTTTATTAATACTTGCACAACACAACTCTGGAACAAATCTCTCGGACAAACTAATCCGTAGTGACTTGGGCCTTGCATTTAACTTTTGTAGTATTTTATCCCAAGATGTATTTGTACCTATATGCCACTACACTGGAGACGGCAGTGGTCCGACTAATGTGTGTGGATCACCCTCGGGGTTTTCTTTTTTTCACTTTGGTATTAATTCAATTATCCATTGTGGTCTCAAAACTTAGAGGTTGTGGTGTAGCGTATATGGACTAGTCCGCACGCAGTGACGCCTCCTTGATGAAACTGAAACTCACTGCGGCGGAGTGTGTATGTTCACTGCCTCGGAATAAACAATCTCAGTCATGATTTTTATATCCACTATCTAGCATTCATACTCGAATTCGGCGTGTCCATGTGGTGCAACCAGAGAAACTGCTGAACACTTTTTACGGCATTGGCAAAATGACATTAGTGTTAGTGGTTTTGTTAGTTTTAGTGCCAATTTTTTACGGCATTGGCAAAATCACATTAGTGACATTAGGTTCTACGACTCTCGCTATTCCTACAAATTTTGTGCGCGTAAGAAAGCCTACATTTCTCTGTGGGGAAATTAAACCTTAACAAGAAAAGGAGATAAACGTATCTTTCACAGCACAGTCTCATGAGCGTTCAATCCGGTAGGCTAGCACTGTACCATTTCTGTTGATTTGTAGTATAACAGTTCTAGCACTGGGACACAAACGGAAAAAGCACAAAAATCCATGGAACGAATGTTACAACCTCTCTCTCTCTCTCTCTCTCTCTCTCTCTCTCTCTCTCTCTCTCTCTCTCTCTCTCTCTCTCCACCCATGACCCGTTCTTTCTCTTTCTTCTCACCTCTCACCCGTCCGAGCTTGTATCTGTTCAAGTTCTTCATCGATGCTGTATAGGTTTTGATTTGTTCACGCTTATTTATTTGTTCTGTATCTATTCATGTATTTATTTTTATTTACACACTTACTCGTTTACTCATTTACTTATTCATCTGTTTGTTTACTTATTCATTTCCATTGGATTGTTAATTTTATTTTACAATTTTCATTTATTCCTTTATAATCTTCTTCCTTTTCACCATTCCCTTTCGTAATAATTCTTTTTGTTTTATCATTTGTAAGAAATCCTGTCATTGCCGGTGGAATTAGTATGTAAAGTGAAGATTATCTCAACGCTCTGTAAGCTTCAAGTATGTTGTTGATCTGTTCTGTGAATAAAGATATATTCAAAACAGAGAGAGAAGCAGAGAAAGAGAGAGAGGGAGAGAGAGAGAGAAAATGTGTGTGTGCATCTATCTGTGTGTGTGTCTGTGTGTGTGCGCGCACACGCTCGCGCCAACCCACATTTGTGGGTGCATGTGTTTGTATGTATGTTTTGTGTGTGTTCGCAGGCGCCCGCGTGCGGCGTTTTTGTATGTGTATATATGTCGGGGGAAGGGTGGAAAGGGATGGGGTAAGAGTTTAGTCAGGTGGACAGACAGAGTGACAGGAAGGGGAAAAAATTGCCACAGGTACCAGTGACGACCCAGAAAGTACGTGTACTCAAGAATTTCATCCAGTTATCTACACGAGCCATGACAACCATAAGAAAGCAATTAAAATAATATATCAATACTTCCTTAGAGGCGGGAGGGGACTAGAGGGAGGTGGGGGACATTAATAATGTATTATTGACTGAAAATCAGCTTGTTAAGAAACAAACTAAAAGTCCTGTTTCAAACATTCACAGACACACACACACACGCACATACGCATGCACACACACACACACACACACACACACACACACACACACACACACACACACACTCGTCTTTATCATCTGCTCACAACTGAACACAATCCTCTTCATAGTTAATAACAGAGAGCAGTTACTTTATCACAACCATCCAATACGACTCAAGCTTTTTGCCTATCGCGATCCAAACTACGAATAACTTGGTAGGTACAGACCATCTGAAGACACTAATGTTTTATACCAAACTATGCAGCATACAACTAAAGATGGGCAAGGAAGGGGGTTTCTCTATACGTCATCGGCTTTTGAAACCAATGGGGGAAGAGGGCGTCTTTGACCAAACTCGTTGCTTTTTTTTTTTACAAGCTCAGAATCATTACTATTCACTAACGAAGCATCAATCGTTTTTTTTTTTTTTGTCCTTTGCTGTCCCATGATTAATAATATCTGTGATATTTCTCTTTCGCCGTTTTACTCTCCCCCACTCCCCTCCTTTCCCCCAGTCCAGCATAGCCACATACTGAGTCTTTCTATCACAGTCCTAAGTCCAGCACTCCACAGGGAGCAGTGTCTATCATGACGACCAGAGGCTACCCGTCAGAAGGTACTGCACATTTGACACTTGCGTCAGTCACCCCAAGGAGCGGCTCTCCCGCCTTTTGTTTTTGACGATGTAGACGATGAACACGACGATGACGGCGATGAGGACGACCAAAGCTACCACTGCCGTGGCCGTTGTAGCCGGTGAAGACCCAGATGATATGCTGCCGGAATCTAAAGGACAGAAACCCGTGGTCTGAAGATGTAACACGTTGATACTGGTTGCAAAGTGAGGCGACTTCAGGCGGAAATCTAAACAAATCTTTTAATTTTGTGTCATGAATTCGCCAAACATGAACAAACAAATCACAAGACAAAACACGACGCGTTTCGACCTCTTAGGTCTTCTTCAGACAAGATAAACAACACTCAGAGCAACGAAAATGAAAAAAAAGGAGCAATCATTTATCTGGTTAAATTCGGCGCAAGATGGGCATTGAATGAAAACGAGGCGAATTTGACCAGATACGTGATCGCTCTTTCTTCATTTTCGTTGCCCTGAGTGTTGTTTATCCTGCCTGAAAAAGACCTCAGAGATCGAAACGCATCGTGTTTGGTCTTGTGATTCGTTTGCACATGTTTGGCGGATTCATTACACAAATGTTTTAAGTTACGTTGATATTAATCAAAATGATCGTGATCGTCAATCATGCCCTAGAAGTAATCACCTGTAATGTAGGTCACGAAATTTAAACAAACCTAGCTGATTCCAGTCTTGCCATTTGAGTTCGTTTTAGGTGGGGATCGAACAGGGAGGACAAACCCTCTTATGATCACTTCTGACAGGGGTTAAACTCACAGGACACCACTGGCCCACACAAGACGCTAACTACCGCGCCATAGGCACGGCGGCAAGGTATGTGCCAGTAGCCCTGCCTTCTCGCAGACTGCATGGTTTTAAACAACGTCGCTGGAAGGTTTCCTGAATCTGATATGCTGTCGACAGGGCGGCTGGAATAAACCAGCAAATCTGACTTCTTGTTAAATGTGTGATTTGAATAAGGCGGCTGGAGTAAAGCAATAAATAAGACTTCTTGGTAAGAGTGAGATTTGAATAAAGCTGCTGGTGTCAAGCAATGAATCTGACGTCTTGGTAAATGTGAAGACTGAATAAGACAGCTAGTTTAAGCCGATAAATCCGACTTCTTGCTGAGTATTGTAGACAAGACGGTTTATACTTGTCAACAACACTGACGTTTTGACAGTTGAGGGTTTTGGGCAAGGTTACTAATGTTTACAAAGACATTGATTCTTTCTGTCTACTGCGTTCAACCGGATGAATGGTGCGTGCCAAAAATTAATTCCTTGCCAAGTGCTTTATACACTGATGCTGGTGTGTGTCATAGTCCGGACTATTTTCAGTGACGCAGTTTATTGGAGAGGTGCTGGGGATAGTGGAAGTTAAAGGAGTGATCAATACAGACACGCGAGCGCGCTCGAGCACACACACACACACACACACACACACACACACACACACACACACACACACACACACACACACACACACACATTTCGGATAAGATCGCTGGTGTGCATCAACATTTTAGACTTTTAGACAGGATCGCCAACTACATTGACTCCTCACTGACTGGGTATGTTGGACAGGATTTACTGGTCTGTGTGCCAGCTAGACAGATTCCTTAGTGTGTTTTGGGGACAAGATTACTGGTGTGTGCCAACTACAGAGCTTCCTTTTCTGTGTTTCTGGGACAAGATTACTGGTCTGTGTGCCAACAACACAGATCCCTTACCGTGTATTTGGAACAGGATTACCGATGTGTGCCAACTGCACAGATTCCTTCCGTGTATTTGGGACAGGATTACCTATGTGTGCCAACAACACAGCGGACAGGATTACCGATGTGTGCCAACAACACAGCAGACAGGATTACCGATGTGTGCCAACAACACAGATTCCTTACCGTGTTTTGGGACAGGATTAAGAGCACAGATCCCTTACCGTGTTTTGGGGACAGGATTAACGATGTGTGCCAACAACACAGATCCCTGTCCGTGTTTTTGAAACAGGATCACCGATGTGTGCCAACAACACAGATCCCTTACCGTGTTTTGGGGACAGGATTACCGATGTGTGCCAACAATACAGATCCCTTACCGTGTTTTGGGGACAGGATCACTGGTATGGGCCAACAACATCGCACTGATTCTTTACCTTTTTTTTCGTACAGATTTACTGCTGTGTGCAAGATACTCCAACTTTCTTCCTAACTGCATGTTCTGAACAAGGTTGTTGGGGTTTGCCTACAGATCTGACTTTTGGATAACTGTTTTGGTAAGGGTTGTTGAAGTGTATCAGCAAAGCCGACCTTTTTACACACTGTGTGATTTGAACGGGATGGAAAGTATGTGAACACTATTTCAACTGCCTGCTGACGTGTGAGTTTTGTATAGGGCAACTGGAGGGTGGCAACAGATATGACTTCTTGCTGACTGTGAGTTTTGGACAGGGCAACTGGAGGGTGGCAACAGATATGACTTCTTGCCGACTGTAAGTTTTGTACCGGGCAACTGGAAAGTGGCAACAGAAATGATTTCTTGCTGACTGTGAGTTTTGTACCGGGCAACTGGAAAGTGGCAACAGAAATGACTTCTTGCTGACTGTGAGTTTTGTACCGGGCAACTGGAAAGTGGCAACAGAAATGATTTCTTGCTGACTGTGAGTTTTGTACCGGGCAACTGGAGAGTGGCAACAGAAATGACTTCTTGTGACAGTGAGTTTTGGACAGGGCAACTGGAAAGTGGCAACAGAAATGACTTCTTGCTGACTGTGAGTTTTGGACAGGGCAACTGGAAAGTGGCAACAGAAATGACTTCTTGCTGACTGTGAGTTTTGTACCGGGCAACTGGAGAGTGGCAACAGAAATGACTTCTTGTGACAGTGAGTTTTGGACAGGGCAACTGGAAAGTGGCAACAGAAATGACTTCTTGCTGACTGTGAGTTTTGGACAGGGCAACTGGAAAGTGGCAACAGAAATGACTTCTTGCTGACTGTGAGTTTTGGACAGGGCAACTGGAGAGTGGCAACAGAAATGACTTCTTGTGACAGTGAGTTTTGGACAGGGCAACTGGAAAGTGGCAACAGAAATGATTTCTTGCTGACTGTGAGTTTTGGACAGGGCAACTGGAAAGTGGCAACAGAAATGACTTCTTGCTGACTGTGAGTTTTGGACAGGGCAACTGGAAAGTGGCAACAGAAATGACTTCTTGCTGACTGTGAGTTTTGGACAGGGCAACTGGAAAGTGGCAACAGAAATGACTTCTTGCTGACTGTGAGTTTTGGACAGGGCAGCTGAAGAGAGGAGTAGCAACAGAAAAGACTTCTTGCTACCTATGAGACCTGGACAAGGAAACCGGAGAGAGAATTAATACTTGCTGCATATGTCTTTTAGACAGAGGGGACTTCTTTCTGGTAGCTAAAGCATATCCATGTAACGTGTATCCATTGGAATATGTATAAACATCTCTCTCTCTCTCTCTCTCTCTCTCTCTCTCTCTCTTCTTCTGTCTCTTCCCTCAGCTTCCTCCCTCTCCTCTTCTCCCCACCATACCATCCACTCCTTACACACACCAGCCTCTCGATTTGACCGCGTCTCCTCTCTCACTCCCTCCCTTCTGCATTCCTCCCCCCCCCTCCCCCCCACTTTCCCACATCCCTCAAACTCACCATGCTGAGGATGGCCTACGGACGAGGCGGGCGGAGCGGCGTGGTAGGAGAGCAGCCAACCTTTGCCGTGGCCGGAGGGGTCCGAACGGAACAGCAGACATAGACCAGGACCCTTGCTGACGTAGTGAGGCTTGTCGTGAGAGCAGAAGCGGCCCAGGAATTCCGGGGCCTTGTGGTCACTATCCCCTGGGCATGGAGAACAGTGTTATAGATAAGCTCATGGTAGAGATTGTGTGCCTTAACCCCTTCCCGCCCGCCCCGGGGATGGAGTAAAATTTCAAGTGAGGATACGGTGGGCTTTGTGCAGCCATGTGGTCTTTCTGCCTCCTGATATTGGGCGAAGCTTGCTGAAAGGTTGGAGTAGTTAGTGTGTGGCTATCGTACCCTGAGCACGGTAGAAATCTTCTGGCAAGGTTTTGATACGTAGTGTGTTGCAAATATACCCTAGGGTTTCGCCAGGTACTGGGCTGTCTCGTGATGATTTAATTTCTAGGTAAGGAAGAAACAGTAAGGTAGGGCATCGGTGGGTAATGTGAGGCTGTTATCCCTCGGAATTGGGAAAAAAGCTTAAGGTAAGGTTACCGCGGAGGATGTGTGGCAATTTCCCCCATATGTTGTGTGTTTTTCGTGTAGCTATAAATTTCTGAGTACGGAGGAAAGCCTGAGATAATGCTACGGTTGGTGTTGCATGCCTGTTAACCTATAAAGTTATGACAGATATAGTATGGCGGTGTGGCTATTAATTCCTGTGTGTGGTCAAGGTCTGACCAGAGCGTTGGGCTAATGCGAAGGTCAGACGTCTGTTAAGTCGTAGCCACGAGACCCTTACTTAAATTATTGGTCATAAATTTATTCATCCATCAGCTTTAAATCATGCGCAGTGTTGTATCGAAACCTGGCGGATGTGGTGTAGCGTATATGGACTAGTCCGCATACAGTAACACCTCCTTGATATAACTGAAACTGAAACAAACTCCTGTGCATGTAGAAACGTTGACAGTTAGGTTATGGTAGATATTGCACGGTTGTCGTCCCTGGGCAAGAAGGGAAAGTTAAGATGAGATCATATTTGGACCTGTGTAGTTATAGTCCCCTGGGAATGGTTGAAAGCTTGAGGCACAGTGTGGCTATTGCCCGCTGGACAAAGATGAAAACTAAAAATAGACATTACCCTTCAATGTCGACACTCACGCATGGCCTACGGAAGGTCACTTTAATGGGCAGAAATATGGGGGCTCTACAGCATCAGAAGGCCAATTTTTTAATTTTAATTTCATGATGAAAATGTTACTTATGATCAGGAAAATGGCGACTGCAACCGTTTTAACGTACGCTTATGACTAAACAATGCGAAAAGAAATACACAAATCATTTACTTTTAGGAGTTTTGATGCCGTTAGGACATCAGAAAATGACATCAAAGAAGTAACAACAACATTACATGTTCGGTCGTGTGAAGACTCACATATGCTGCATTACATTATTGCTGATCTTACCTTCGTATACCTCCACCACGTCAGAACAGGAATACATCATGTCCGACTCAATGACATGAATATGTATGACGTCATCAGGGTTATCGGACACAATGCAGTACTGACACATGTAATTCCTGAACAGAAAACAATGAGAACTGTTTCACTTGACAGAATGCTTCTCTCTCTCTCTCTCTCTCTCTCTCTCTCTCTCTCTCTCTCTTCTCAATGGAAATTTCGGCAGCAACGTAACAAAATCAGCATGAATCTTTGCAAGAAGACACTTCATCGTTCGTGGCCGTTCCGTGTGGTCAAGAATTATGCGTAATGTGTTTGTAATGTGTGCACTAGAAAACAACACATTTGAAACATGTTTATTTAATTCATTTTACACTTATTCGTGCGTTTTTGGCTTTGAAGATCCACAGTCAAGGTCATCTCTCTCTCCTCTCTCTCTCTCTCTCTCTCTCTCTCTCTCTCTCTCTTTGTGTATACTATTATGTGTATGTACATGTATCATATATATATATATATATATAATATACACACGTGTGTGTGTGTGTGTGTGTGTGTGTGTGTTGTGTGTGTGTGTGTGTGTGTGTGTGTGTGAACGTGTGTACGTGTCTGTGTATGCAGGCATGCGTGCGTGCGTGTGTGTGACGCCTTTATCATTATATCCTGACCTGATGAAGCTGTCAAGATCTGGCAAGATGACAACAGATCTTGGCAACCAACTGAAGCAGTTGTCAAGATCCTGGGACAAGCGTGACACACACAGAATAAAAACGAGGGTAGTTGAAGGAGAATATATTGTAAGCGTGACTTACATAGGATAAGAGTGAGGATAACTGAAAGAGAGTATATTGTAAGCGTGACTCACACAGGATAACAGTGACGATAGTTGAAATAGAGTATATTGTAAGCGCGACTCACATAGGTTAATAATGCTGATAGCTGAAGGAGAATATACTGTAAGCGTGACTCACACAGGTTAACAATGTTGATAGGTGAAGGAGAATATATTGTAAGCGTGACTCAAACAGGTTAATAATGCTGATAGCTGAAGGAGAATATATTGTACGCGTGACTCATAGAGGATAATAATGAGGATGATTGAAGGAGAATATGTTGTAATCGTGACTCACACAGGATAGTAATGCAGATAGTTGAAGAAGAATATATTGTAATCGTGACTCACACAGGATAATAATGAGGGAAGTTGAATGAGGACAAATTCTGAGGCAGCCGCGATGCCTTCACCTCTTGAATCTCACTGCACAGGTTTGGGCCTGCACACACACACACACACACACACACACACACACACACACACACACACACACACACACACTCACACACACACACACACACACACCACACACACACACAAACACACACACATACACACGCGCACGCACGCACGCACGCACGCACGCACACACACACACACACACACACACACACACACACACACACACACACACACACACATACACAAGACTTCGTTCCTAAATGGTGACAGTAACCTCCTCCATGACTAATCTGTCTTGTCACGTTACCATCTGGCGTAATTTGTTTCGTCCCAGACATAGACCACTAATTAAGATTTCGAGGAAGGGGGTACAAACGTGGAGATTTGAACGATGAGAAGTTGGGTGGGAAGGAAGTGGGAGGGTGGGGGTGCGCGAGGGAGAGAAGGAGAAGGCGTCCAAAGAAGGATTAGGAAAGTTGAGGAGTGGGAAGGGGAAGTGGGGCAGGGGGGCAAGGGGGGAGGGGGGGGGGGAGGGGCGGTGTTGTAAGAGAGTCCATGCAAGGCTGGAACTGTGTCACTCTCCACACAGGTGCTAAATCCTCTGGAACAACCTTCCATTCTTTTTCTTTGTTTGTTTCTTCTTCTTCTTTATTTCTTTCTTTGTTTTTTTTCTTTGTTTCTTTCATTCTTTCTGTTCCTTCTTTCTTTCTTTTCCTTTTCTATCTTTCTTTTTTTCTTCTTGCCTTCCTTCCTTTATTTCCGCTTTCGTTCTTTTTTTCACAGACATTTGTTAAGTGTCAACTATTCCACGAGGATAGTCATGATTGTAATCACATGATCTTTCTTTATAAATGATCAGGCGGTAAACAACTCGAATGTACACACACACACACACACACACACACACACACACACACACACACACACTTGTCAGCGTTTTTCTTATTCTTCACCTGGTACTGAGTTGAATTCCGCCTTGATAAATCCCCTGTTGTCCCTGTCGTCTGTCGCGAATTCAAACGTCACGTGGCGCCCCGTGCTGATGACGTGGAGGGTCACGTGGGTCCGGTTGGCAGAGTCGTACAGCACGGGACTGTCGGTGGTCGACCCTGTTAGTAAATACCAGAGGCGGTTTACTGGGCGGACAGGGGAGATAACAAGGGTTTTGGACAACTCACTACCCTCCACTTCCCTCCCATACAAAAAAGAAGAAGAAGAAAAGAACGTTTTTGCTAATACTGGTAGCTAAAAAAGAGGCCATTTTTGCTTAGAAGTATATAAGTGTCCTCTTCTCGCCTTCTTCTCTTATGATACTGATAATGATAAAACAACAACAACAACCTCACGACGACGACCACCAATAATAATAATAACAGTAATAATGTTACTAGTAATAATAAAAGTAGTATCTCATTACCTATCTCTTCAGATTCAACGTTCATTTTGCACCCAATCTGAGGAGATAAGTGATTGCTCGTTCTTCTTTTTCATTGTCCTGAATGTTGTTTCTCTTGCCTGGAGACGACCAAAAAGGCCAAAACGCACCTTGTTTCGTTTTTGTAATCTGTTTGTCCCTGTTGTCCCGGCGGAATAGTAAAATGTCTTTTAAATTTGTGTTTCACTTTCCACCTGCAGTCACCTCACTTTGAAAGTCACTTCAGAATGAGCAAAATTCATGTAGAACGTAGAGCACGTACTGTCAGTAAGAACGTACCTTATTTGCCCTTTACGCGACACACTATTTCAGTGAAGGTGTACAGTTTGCCCGATGTGACCATAAGACTTGTCATCGGACAGAATACACATTATGTGCTCAGAATGGTGTCAATAAATCTTAAAAAGTTGTTTGAAATAACACCGCCAAACAACATAGACAAAAAAGAAATCACAAGACAAAACATGACGCGTTTCGACCTCTTAGGTCCTCTTCAGGCAAGAGAAACAACACGCAGGACATTGAAAATGAAGAACGGGCAATCACTTATCTTGTCAAGTTCGGCACAAGATGGGTGTTGAATGAAAAAGAGTCCGTTGGGAAGGAGACAATGCGAGTTAAACTAGTAATGATGATAGTAATAATACTGGTAGCAATAATTGTAATGATTATGGTGATGATTAAAATATTGAAAAAAATAAGAGAGGGGTTGGAGGATTGTCGAACAGCATGGTCGTTGTGGCAACAGTGTAAGTGGACATGATGATGGTGATGATGGTAATATTAATAATAACACTCGTATTGATTATAATGATAATAATACTAACAACAATAGTAACGGTAATGTAAATAATAGTTGTGGTAATAAACGTAATGGTACACAAACATTGGTGTTGATAATGATAATAATATTAACAAAAATAGTAACGGTAATGTAAACAACATTGTTAAAAATAAACGTAATGGTACGAAAACATAACAAGAAATGGGTTGACTGCCAGAACCCAGTATCTCTCTTACATTTATGTATATGAGATACTGGGTTCTGGCAGTCAACTCTCGAATTGTATTTAAGTAAGAATGTACGCCATTCGCTAAAAATGAATAGTAATGTACACCGTTTGCCTACATTGCTTGGACGTACACTATCAGTAAGAATATCGTTTGTCTGCCCTGAAGATAGGGAACTTTAAGGCATCACAAATGAGCGTTGTTCGTCCTGAATATTTAGGATACTGTTTTCAGTCTGGATCCACATTATGTTGCCCAATATTGTGGAGCATTTACCGTCGATGGAAGTAGCATTATTTCCAAGGAGAGTGGGCACTAATGTTGGCATCGTGCACATCATTACAGCAAAAAACAAAAAAACAAACAAACAAAGAAAAAAGCACCACAACTTGTCATTTTTTTCTACGTCGTGCACTTTCTGT
>CM065748.1:23509910-23514910 GCA_033310375.1 Conus canariensis
CGGGGACTTCAGCGCCAGAGTGGGGACCGATCACCAGACCTGGGAAGGGTTTATTGGGAGACACGGTACTGGCAACTGCAACAGCAATGGCCTCCTGCTTCTCAAGATGTGCGCTACTCACGACCTTGTCATCACCAACACTCTGTTCCACCTCCCTACCCGCAACAAGACATCATGGATGCATCCACGCTCCAAGCATTAGCATCTGACTGATTATGTCATCACCAGGAAGAGAGATGTGCGAGACGTGAGAGTGACGAAGGCCATGTGTGGTGCTGACTGCTGGACTGATCGTCGCCTCATCGTGTCAAAGTTTAAACTCCGCATCCTGCCCATGCGAAGACCCTAAACTCAGAAGACTGCAAAGAGGCTCAACGTTTCCAAGCTCAGGGATAGTAAAGTTGCAGAAGATTTCTCCAATGACCTAGATGGAAGGCTGCCCAAGACTCGAGAGGATGACCACAGCTGCATTGAAGTGCAGTGGGAGGCCTTCAGAGATGCAGTCTGCTTTACTGCCCTCGAACACCTCGGACCAGCAACCCGTAGAAACCAAGACTAGTTTGATGAGAATAACGCAGAAGTGCAGACACTGCTGTCAGAGAAACACCAGCTGTTCAGAGCGCACAGGGCTGCGCAGACAGTCCTGACACCAAGCGTTTCTATGACGTTCTGAAGGCTGTGTATGGACCCCAGTCCTCTGGCTCCTCCCCCCTCCTCAATGCAGATGGGACCCAGCTGCTGACAGAAAAGAAGCAGATTCTGGAGAGATGAGCTGAACACTTTAACCAGGTTCTCAACCGCCCTGCCTCAATCAACGACGAGGCCATTGCACGCCTACCTCAAGTGGAGATCAGGCAAGACCTTGACAACCACCCCACAGAAGAAGTCAGAAAGGCAATCAAACAACTTTCCTGTGGCAAAGCGCCAGGATCTGATGCAATCCCTGCCGAAGTTTACAAATCAGGAGGCCCAGCCTTGACACAGAAGCTGACGCAGCTCTTCCAGTCCATGTGGAATGAAGAGAGGGTCCCACAACAGTTGAAAGATGCCAGCATTCTCCACATCTACAAGAGAAAAGGCAATCGCCAGTTTGCGACAATCACCGAGGCATCTCTCTCTTGACCATAGCTGGGAAGATCTTAGCTCGTGTCCTGCTCAACCGCCTTCTACTACACCTTGAGCAGGGTCTCCTCTCAGAAAGCCAGTGTGAGCTTTCGTGCAGAACGTGGAACTGCAGACATGATATTTGCTGCACGACAGCTCCAGGAAAAATGCCAAGAGCAGCAGAGCGATCTGTTCGTGACCTCTGTCGATCTGAATGCGAAGATACCCTCAGCAGAGATGGCGTGTGGAAAATCATGGAGAAATTTGGCTGTTCCAGCAGGTTCATTACGATCGTCCGACAGTTCCATGACGGCATGATGGTGAAAGTACTGGATGATGGAGACGAGTCGGAAGCCTTTCCAGTGACCAACGGCGTCAAGCAAGGCTGCGTTCTCGCCCCTACACTTTTCACCATGGTCTTCTCCGCCATGCTGACTGATGCCTTCCGTGACTGCCAGGGTGGTATACACATCAGATACAGAACTGACGGTGGGCTGTACAACCTCAGGCGACTGCAGGCTGTTACAAAGGTGAAAGAGACCGTCACCAGGAACTTCTTGTTTGCTGATGACTGCGCCCTCAATGCCAGCACAGAGCAGATGATGCAGCACGAAATGGACTGCCTCTCACGAGCCTGCGACAACTTCGGTCTCACGATCAGCACCAAAAGACCGAAGTGATGTATCAGCCTGCGCCAGGTAAACCCTACCAGGAACCACACATCACTGTAAAGGGGCAGAACTTACAGGCAGTTGACAACTTCACCTATCTGGGCAGCACACTCTCACGAGCTGTGAACATTGACGGAGAGGTCAGGAACAGGATTGCCAAAGCCAGCTCTGTGTTTGGGAGACTCCGTGAAAATGTCTGGGAGCGGAGAGAACTACGCTTTACCACCAAGCTGAAGGTCTACCACGCAGTGGTACAAACCGCTCTCATCTATGCCAATGAGACCTGGACTGTCTACAGCAGACACGCCAAAGAGCTTAACCATTTTCAACTCAGCTGTCTCCGCAGACTCCTACACATCAAGTGGCAGGACAAAGTCCCAGACACTGAGGTCTTGGAAAGGGCCAGCATCCCCAGCATCTACACTCTCCTTCAGAAATCCCGAGCCAGATGGGCTGGCCACATCGTCAAAATGCCAGATAGTCGACTGCCGAAACAACTGCTGTTCGGAGAACTGAGTCAGGGCAAGCGCAAAGTCGGGGGGCAGAAGAAACGTTTCAAGGACTGCCTCAAAGTGTCCCTCAAAGGCCTGAACACCAGCCTCAACACCTGGGAGTCGCTTGCCCTGGACCGCCCAGCCTGGCGAAGCAACATCACAAAGGGTGCATATACATCAGAGAGAGACGCACAGCAGAAGCTGAGAGAAAGCGAGCCGCGCGCAAGGCCAGAGCTACCTCCACCTCCACTGTAGCGCCCATCCACATGTGTCCCACATGCAGGCGTTCCTTCCGGACCCAGATCGGCCTCGCCAGCCACCTGCGGACCCACACTCAGCGATCTTCTACCTGAGATTGAAGTCATGGTCATCTTCAAAATCGAAGGACGAACATACATACATACTACATACATACCACTACACATACATACATACATACATACATACATACATACATCATACATACACACATACATAGGTTTCTTCTATCAGCGAAAAGGCAACGAGTGGGGCTGCGGGTTTTTACAGCAGTTTGCTTGATGGTTGTCCTTCGCCGGTGGGCTTTGCTGTCATGAAGTACGGACTGGTACACCCGAGGGGACGCTTCCGTGAATGTTCTGTTGTGTCCAGTTGCCATCACAAAGAGGCATCTGCCAGGTAGCAGTTATGTCCCTTAAGGTCTCAACGGAATGTCATGTGCGTGCCTGTATCAATACGGTCAATACAGTTCAGCTTCCAAGGGTGATGCAGGATTGCTCCCGGCTATCTGGTTGGGCAGCTGAGGACAGGATTTCTCTGCGTCCCAACTGACACCTCCAGGTGTTACTTGTTTCTTCGTTCATACACACACACACACACACACACACACACACACACAACACACACACACACACACACACACACACACACACACACATCACACAAATATATATATATATATATATATATATATATACATACATGCATACATATATACATACATACATACATACCTACATACACATACCTACATATATACCTACCTACGTACATATATACACATATACATACATACATATATACATACATACATACAGATAGACAGACATACATACATACAGAAAGACATACATACAGACAGAGAGACAGACAGGTAGAGCCACATACACACATACATATGTAATGCATACATAATGCATATACATACATGCATACATGCATACACACCTACACATACATACATATACACATACATACATACATACATACATACTACATAATACATACACATATACATAACATATACATACACATTACATATACATACAACATACATACTACTTACATATACATACACATACATACATACATACAAACATACACACACATACATACACACATACATACATACATACATACAACAGACAAGACAGACAGACAGACAGACAGACAAACAGACACATCTTACTTGGGGTACTCCTCCGGGTAACCAGGAGAATACAGGACTCCTCCAGCCGAGGTGACGTCAATGTACACAAGGCTGGAACCGCAGTCGTGATCTGCAGTGAACCGTGACGCCACGGAATGGGTTAATGCACCGCAAAGAACGATTGTGCACAATTGAGCGTTACAACGCCAAATGTCGCAAATGCACAATTTGTCGCATATTATTGCCACAAAGCGTGGTGAGCTGTCCATGGGGAGTAGGGGAGAAGGGGGGGGGGGGGGGGGGGGGGAGTGGGGGACTTTGCCACGTGTAGTCGCCAGTGCGATAATGTTGACGTCTAAGCAGTGTGTTAGAGCAAATCATCTTTATGGTCTTTTGCTTAACGTTCAGCCGACCGCGAAACCCATAGTAGGTCCGCCGATTAGTTTTAAAATCAGCACGGGCTGTATATGAAAAAAATCCCAAGGTTCAAACCAGCACCCATAGTAGGTCTGGCGATTAGTTTTAAAATCAGCACGGGTTGTATATTAAAAATCCCAAGGTTCAAACCAGCAAGACGAACAATCAAATAAAACAAAAACAAACAAAAAGACCAAAAACAATAGCATCAGGAACAGCAGGGTCAAAGGCAATGATTTTGGTGTGTGTGTGTGTGTGTGTGTGTGTGTGTGTGTGTGTGTGTGGGGCGTGCGCGTGCGTGCGTGCGTGCGTGCGTGCGTGCGTGTGTTTGTGTGTAATCACGGAGCATGCATGCTACATGTATGTCCATATCAACTCCTAACCTAGGCTTCTCCTCTAACAGTGAGTAATGGGACTTGACATGCGCGTCAGACGTTACGCGTAAGTTCACTCACGACACCTCGCTTTAATTACAGCCTCATTGGAAGAACTTCTCGGAAAATGGAATCAGAACAAATTGGAACCCGCGACCCCAGGATCACCAGGATCATGACGTCGGCGCTTTACCAACTGAGCTATTGTGGACCCCAAAATAAAGCCACAGCCAGGCTCGTTCTCTTGCAGCCTCAACCCGGCTATTCACAGCGAGCAGTCAGCGTCTGGTCGCCATAGGGCAATGTACTACGTCTGGGTGACTGTAATGGTGTTCAGTCGCACCTGTTCTGATTCAGCATACGAGGAACAATCCTTAGTACTCGCCCTGTTTAGAATCTTGCTTAGAAGAAGAAGAAGAAGGAGAACGAGAAGAAGAAGAAGAAGAAGAAGAAGAAGAAGGAGGAGGAGGAGGAGGAGGAGGAGGAGGAGGAGGAGGAGGAGGAGAAGAGAAGAAGAAGAGAAGAAGAAGAA
>CM065748.1:23519910-23522410 GCA_033310375.1 Conus canariensis
GGTCAGAGCTTTTCTGGTGGTGTTGTCCGGGAGCTTTCGGAGGCTGTGTCCTATCCACCTCTATCTTCTTTTCTGGATGTCTTGCTCTGCTGGCAGTTGGTTACTTCTTTCCCACCGCTCTTTGTTGCTTATCGTCTCTGGCCGGTGAATGTGGAGAATCTTTTGCAGGCTGCTATTACTGAAGGTCTGCATTAACAGCTGCCTGCGAAAGATCACAAATGGAGGCAATTTGTTGCGCAGTACACATGAATGTGTGACCTGCTGGTACAGATGGTCAAACATGGTAACATTTCGTATCGTAACGTCAGTACAAAGTTACCAAGTGCCATTTTGTATTGCAACAGCGCCTCGTGCACTCAGTGTTAGACAGTAAACAGGATGAATTACGCGTTGCAGTGCCAACGTTCAACATTGCACGCGTGTCTGTATGCCGTTTCTGGCTCCAACAACCAACGTTTCTCTTCTGACGTTTTTTATGTTTCTACCTCTTTCTGTCTTTCGGTACATGTTTGTTTAGTTTTTTCCTTTTTTCTTCCCTTCTTCTATTCTTTTTTCGTCTTCTCTTGTTCGCTCATCGTTGTTGTTTTGTCTTTTCTGTTTCTTTCTATTTTTTAATTCTTTCTTTCTGATGTTTTCTCAGCCCGCTTAATCAACTTTGTTTATGATTTTCGTATTCTTTTCGCCTCTACAATATATCACAGCATCAACCAGGCCTGAGAGATACTGACACCTGCAGTGCTGGTCAGAAAATCTGAGCAACTCTCTCAGATACGTATGCAACAAGTGGATGAGATGAAACTTGACCGAGTGGTTCCAGTCTTCCTATTTGAGCTTGTAGCATATTCAACTCTGTATAGAAGCCAGTTTTGGGAGTCACAGATTGTGATATATAACGTCAAAAGTTTTTGCAGAGAGAGAGAGAGAGAGAGAGAGAGAGAGAGAGAGAGAGAGAGAGAGAGAGAGAGAGAGAGAGAGAGAGAGAGAGCGAGCCGGTAAGTCCTTAAGAGAGAGAGGATAATAATAATAATAATAATGATGATGATGATGATGATGATGATGATGATGATAGTAGTAGTAGTAGTAGTAATAATAATAATAATAATAACACTAGTGATGATAATAGTAATAAAGTAATAATAATGATAATGGAAAAGAAGAGAAGAAGAAGAAGAAGAAGAAGAAGAAGAAGAAGAAGAAGAAGAAGAAGAAGAAGAAGAAGAAGAGAAGAAGAAGAGAAGAAGAAGAAGAAGAAGAAGAAGAAGAGAAGAAGAAGAAGAGAAGAAGAAGAAGAAGAAGAAGAAGAAGAAGAAGAAGAAGGGGAAGAAGAAGAAGAAGAAGAAGAAGAAGAAGAAGAAGAAGAAGAAGAAGAAGAAGGAGAAGAAGAAGAAGAAGAAGAAGAAGAAGAAGAAGAAGAAGAAGAAGAAGGGAAGAAGGAAGAAGAAGAAGAAGAAGAAGAAGAAGAAGAAGAAGAAGAAGAAGGAGAAGAAGAAGTGGAAGTGGAGGAAGATGAAGAGGAGGAGGAGGAGGAGGAGCAGGATCAGGAGGAGGAGAAGAAGAAAAAAAGAAGAAGAAGGAGAAGAAGGAGAAGAAGAAGAAGAAGAAGAAGATGAAGAAGAAGGAGAAGAAGTGGGGACGTGAGGGTCGTGAGTTGAGAAGGGCTGGCAGGACAGGGGAAGAAGGCTGTAGGGAAAGACGTGCTGATAGACCCAGGCATCATTATAATTAACAAACGAGTGGCGATTATTACTCCCAAGCGTGCAGTATATGCCACAAGAACGCGGTAGAAAAAAACAACAACCCATCAACATCATTAACGTGGGGAGGATGCAAAATGAACTCCGAGGAACAGGTGGACATGGAAGCATACCAGATTCATACACTGATAATGGCTGTTTTCCCCGTTATCCTGTGGGAAAGAGATACTACTCCCACAGGAATACAGTTCAAGGTTGTAATAACTTAGGATCGCGACGGTTTCTCATAGGAGAAGAAGAACTGTTTTTCCCAGTTTTCCTGAAGAATCACAACAGTTTTTTTCCCTATTTTCACGAGGAATGCAGCCATCTTTGTTGCCATTTCTACAGATTACACATGTTCTCCCTATTTCAGTTGAGACAACAGTAAATTATCCGTCAGAAAACAGTGAAAAAAAGGTAGAGCTATTTCTCTAAATCAAAAGTATGTTTCTCTATTTAAGCCGGCAGTCCGCATAGTAATGCTGATGATACTAATGTGTTTGGTAAAAACAAACAAAACAAAAACAAAACGATCATAACGGATTTCTCTATTATCATCGTTTTCCTGGAGGTGTTGCCTCGGTAATACAAGGATAATAGTAATTATGTAAGGAATATAGGTGAAAACAATTGCGATCCTGAGGAAAAATAAGGAAAACAGATATCCTAAGTGATCCAGAGGACAACATTCGTGGCCCTGAGGAAGACAGCTGTAATTCTCAGGATTAACAGTGACAATGTCAGCTGTCCATGGCTTCGCTGTG
>CM065748.1:23529910-23537410 GCA_033310375.1 Conus canariensis
ATAACTCCAGAATTCCAAACATAGCTTGTAACACGATTGAAAATGACCTGAATTATCTGTTGAAGATTGATTTCCCCCAAATAGAAAAAAAGCAACTTACTTTTGGAAGAAATATCTAACTTTAGTATATATCTAAACAACATTTTTTTCTGCTATACGATTTCAGCCAAATGCAGTGTAGTGAAATAAAAAACAAACGTAAGGTGCTCAGATGCTAAAATAGCACACAAATCTACGTAATCTATTAAGCACACTTACCTTTTGTCTCCAAAGGGACGTAGAGGGCACAGAACATCACCCAGAAGAAACAGAAGGTGACGAAACGCACTGTTGTAGCCATTGTATAATCCGGTGGGTCATTGATGGGCAATACTGGAAGAACATACGATACTGACACTCAGCCAGTGTGGAAAAGGTCACAGCCACTCTGGGCTTTTTAACACACGACCGTTCTCCTACAGATCGGCGTCATTGAGGATCACAGGGGCAATCAACTGTAGTTCGCCATCTATGCTATTTACAGCCACCGGCGACCAGTGCACGCTACACCAGAACAGTCACGTGAACTCTCCGTTTCCACCGAGCGTTAACTGCCCAGAGGTTGTGTAAATAAGCGTTCACTTTAGCACAGCCTCTGTGCACATGTACAGAATTTGTCATCCGTTTCAGTTTTCACGCTCAGAGATTTCAGAACGGCATTACCCAGTCTGGTCTGTGTGAAGTTGTTCATCGATGGGTGAAAGGAGACTGTGGTGATGACTAAAAGTGGAAATGCAGTTTCCAGAAAAAATACGGGCAGCTAAGTACGTCACTGCTAACAATTTGTACAAATAAAATGATCACACACTAAAAAGGCAAACTCTAAACAACATAGTCCCTATTCATCTACTATTTATATATATATATATATATATATATATATATATATATATATATATATGAATGTAGTTACTCAATCCTATTGTTTATACTACATTAGGAGTGGCTCTCTTTCTTTCTGTCAATATTTTTGGAATCATAGAGTTTGCTCCATACTGTTTTGACAGCATGAGTCGGATTTTCCCAAATTTTAATCATTTATGTGCAATTTGAAGAAACACCAGTCTAGTTTCGCCACTGAATTCCATTGACAATATTTAAAATCCGTCTGACATTTCGGCATTTCCTCTTCTTCTTTGGCATCGTCTAATCATCACCCACAATACATTTTTCTTTACATTAAATCAGTGGCCATTTCTGTCATTACTCAGAGTTCGAGCTTTTCTTCCGTTCCTAACACTCAGCATCTCTGAATCTGAATGACTGCAACTCATTGAACGAGAGTCAAAAGCTAGAACTTTCCCCTTATTCGCTAGTTCGTTTTAAGCACTGACAAAGTTTGAAGACAGTCGACAAAGCGTCTAAAAACAGAAAACCCCAGTATATCTGAACACCAGAGCTGCACCACAATATTTTAGAAGCCGTCTAGCTTGCAACCGCAGACGACATATGACTCACGTCAGCAGTCCGGCGTGTCTTGTGAGCACAATGGTTTTGGTCCTGGTGAAGGCGTGTCTTGTTCACGCACCAGTGACTATCAGCTCTCTGTCCACTGAAAATGTTCACTGAGTCGTGACTTGTTTTGTAAAGGAATTCTTATAAACAACATTCTCTTGGAAACCCAAAAGTGAGTCTTACATTATCTGTCTGTCTGCCAGTCTCTGTCTGTCTCTGTCTGTCTGTCTGTCTGCCTGTCTGTTCTGTCTGTCTGTCTGTCTGTCTCTCTCTCTCTCTCTCTCTCTCTCTCTCTCTCTCTCTCTCTCTCTCTCTCTAGGTATCCTACCATTAAATCACATACGAAGTTCTTATAGTCATAATATACTTGTTTTTTCTTCGAAAACGTATTCCTTATATACCCTTAGAAAGAAAACAGTTCTTATCGTCATAACAGTGTTTTGTCGTTAAAAACTTTACCCTTAGAAAGAAACCAGTTCTTATCGTCATAACAGTGTTTTGTCGTTAAAAACTTTACCCTTAGAAAGAAACCAGTTCTTATCGTCATAACAGTGTTTTGTCGTTAAAAACTTATTTCTTCCTCACTAGGAGTATGAAATCACAAGTCTAACCACAGAGGAGAAGTATCCGTCATCATCACAGGGTATCTTTTTCTTTAAAACTAAAAAACAAAAAAGGGCCATTGCCGTCACAGAATAAATGTCAATGATTGTCCTGGCAGCACACTAGCTGTATCACCACCAGCAATCTGCAGTGACAGACAGTTTAGTTGACCTTAGTACTCGCCAAGAGCTGATGATTACCGGTGACATTTCCACCTCAGACTACGACTGTGTGCGTTTTTTTTTTCTTTCTCTCTTTCTTTCTTTCTTTTTTCTTTCTTTTCTTTTCTTTCTTTTTTTTTTTGAGCAGCATGGCTGTCTGTTTGGAAAGGTCTCGCCAAAGCGACAAGTAATGCGGTCCTGCAGCCATGATTTATCCCTGTGTTGCTTGTGGAATTGTCCACGTTGATTTTAAAGAGGGAAAAAGATCGTGGTTCAAAACGTTTGCCTAACCAGTAGAAGTTCAACACACACACACACACACACTCACACACACACACACACACACACACACACACACACACACACACACACACACACACACGCACACACACACATACACACACATACAGAGAGAGAGAGAGAGAGAGAGAGAGAGAGAGAGAGACACACACACACACACACACACACACACACACACACACACACACACACACACACACACACACACACACACATATTTTCATCAGATGATGACAATTAGCAAGACCAGTTTGATGAGAGAGAGAGAGAGAGAGAGAGAGAGAGAGAGAGAGAGAGAGAGACAGAGACAGAGACAGAGACAGAGACATACACAGAGAGACTCAAGACTCAAATGATTTCTTCATAATGGCTCATGTCCCTAACAATGGAGATATATACGTCATGATTCACGTCGCACATTGACAGTAGTCTTCATCATGTTACATAAATACTTCGCTTTGGAATGCTTTATATAGATAGATAGCCAACTGTTTAACAATATTTTCATTAGATGATGACATTTAGCAAGACCAGTTTGATCAGAAGAGAGAGAGAGAGAGAGAGAGAGAGAGAGAGAGAGAGAGAGAGAGAGAGAGAGAGAGAGAGATCACTCATTCATTATTTTCAAACTTGACAGCCCAAACAGGAAATGAACAAAAGGACAGGAACGATAATTGTTGTCAACAAAAAGCAGCTTTTCAAACCCCACCCTTTTGGCTTCCCGTCCATTTTGGACAGACTGGCATCACTTGAAAGTCGAGTTATATATTGTATGGAGCTCAGCCAGTTAGGGGGCCATACTACGGCTAGTTTTAGTTGAACTTAGAACTCTGATAGCGGTAGAATAATAACAACAACAAGAGTAATAAGAATAATGATGATCATAATAATAATGATAAAAAATGATATTAACAATAATGACGATAATACTAACAATAATTAAAAAAAATGGTGAGAAGAAGAAGAAGAAGAAGAAGAAGAAGAAGAAGAAGAAGAAGAAGAAGAAGAATGACAATCACGTAGAATGTTTTTCATTATAAACGAAGCCAAACAAAAACACGGTGGGTAAGGGTTGGGCATTGTTTTGTCCAGGGTAATTCTTTTTCAACGTTTTCAGCGACCTTACCCTTTTGCTTGGTTACTGAAAGGCACAGGTGAATGACGAAGCCTCCTCCATGTCATGAATGGGTACGGGGCAAAAATCATCGTAAACGTTATTCACCGTTAAAAAGCCAGAGATGCTCATTCTTTACGAAATGTTTCCTAGCATAAAACTTGATGGCAAAGTTCGAGCCCCACCTCCCCTAGCCCTCCAAAAAAATGATGATAACTAAATGAAAAAGGAACAGATTAAACAAAGGCAGGCATTTATGATCAAAGGCTTTCGATGGCACCATGGCATCTCCCTCGGGAGAACATCAGACAAATCACTATGCCAGGCAGCAAATTAATTTGCTCACTTGGAAAGCTTCTAGCGTCTAAAAGTAGGAAGACAAGACTGCTTTGATTATTTCGCTAAGTGAGGGATACGGTGAAAATTAAATACACATGAATCATTTTTCAACGCGATGTGACCAATTCCGAGAACCTTGCATGATAATTCACGCCTAGCTTCCAGCCCAACTTGACAAAATGGAGAGGTGCGATGTGATCGGCACCCAGTAACAACATGATTAAGCTGGAATGAGACCTCTTGCAGTCATATACAGTTTTCACAATATCAGTTGGTTCCACTTCCAAAGGCCACGAAGCTCACTCTCCATTGAAGAAGCAATCTTATCCATTTTCTAAAAAAACTGCCGTCATCATTGCCTGCACTCTCCTTTCAATGAAATATAAAGCCTTCCTAAACGCTATTTTCTGTAACTTATTTGTGATAATACCAGAAGGCTTCAGAATGTGCGACTATCAGAAAAAAGAAAGAAGGAAAAAAAGAAAGAAAGAGAGAAAAAGGAAAAGAAAAAGACCAGGTCTCTGTCTGTCTGTCTGTCTGTCTGTCTGTCTGTCTGTCTGTCTGTCTGTCTGTCTGTCTGCTCTCTCTCTCTCTCTCTCTCTCTCTCTCTCTCTCTCTCTCTCCTTTAGTCGTTAAAAAATACACTGAAGTACCTTGGTAGCTGACGGCGGACGTGAAACTTTCAATCAGTCAATGACTGAAGAAAGAGAGAGCACAGACGTCACAGTCTTGTTTACTGCACGACTCACAGAGGATGTATGTATACACGTGATGTATGAGCTGTCACTACACCACCGCAGAACCTGCGCCTTTGGCTGCTGCTGCAGTTGTTGCTGTTGTTGCTGATGCTGCTGCTGCTGCTGCTGCCGCTAACGAGGCCAACGCTGTGTCTGGGGGCGGCTGCTCGTGCAACGCACGGCTGACCCAGTGGAATGATGGCATTGCTGTGTGCTTAGGAGGGGGAACAACTGCTTCCTCCCTTCACGCTCTGAGGGGACGAAAGAGAAGGGCAGGGTTCGGTTGTGTGTGTGTGTGTGTGTGTGTGTGGTGCGTGCGTGCGTGCGTGCGTGCGTGCGTGCGTGCGTGCGTGCGTGTGTGTGTGTGTGTGTGTGTGTGTGTGTGTTGTGTGTGTGTGTGTGTGTGTGTGTGTGTGTGTGTGTGTGTGTGTTTGCGTTGTTGCAAACTGTTGCCTGCAAGATGCTATCTTTTCTTTCCGATTTTCCCTTCAGTTGTTTGTTTGTTTGTGTTTTGTTTTGAAATGAAGAAATCCAAATGGAAACACATTGTTATTAACAGATGAACAGATTAACACGGTCTTACCATCGACGGACTTTTTTTGGAGGGAGGGAGGGGGGGGGGGGAGCGCTGATTCAGTATGAATGTCTCTTCTAAACATTTTGGATTATTCTCTCATAAAAGAGCCATTTTAACAAAAGTAATCCAAATATAATCGATTTTAAAAGTAAGTTTCAGAGTAATGAAGAGCATCCCTGTTATGAACACTTGTCCCTCGCAGGAAACAAGAACATTGACCTCTAATAAAGATGAGCGGGGAAAAGATCCGATGGTTTTACGTCATTGTAGCATTTGACCCGCCATGCAAAGTACCTGCTGCATGCATTCTGAGACACAAATAACAAGCACGTGCGCGCCGCTTTCCACAACTTGGCAGCGTTTCCACAGGCCACAATATATGGTCGTGAGTCTCGGCGCACATGTCAGCTGTGACATACTTTCCTCCATGCCTCCTCTTTCTTTCTCTTCTACCGCAAATGAACTAGTGTGGGATTTGGGGAAATCTGTTATTCATTCATTTATTTGTTTTATTCATTTCAGTGATGTGATTGTTTCATCATCATCATCATCATCATCATCATCATCATCATCATCATCATCATCATCATCAGTAGTAGTAGTAGTAGTAGTAGTAGTAGTAGTAGTAGTAGCGGCATGTTTGCTTTTGATGATGATGATGAAGATGATGATGGTGATGACGATTACCACTATTATTGTTATTATTATTATATTATTATCATCACCGTTATTATTGTTGTTATTATTATTATTATCATTATATTATATGTTATTATAGTAGTAGTATTTGTGGTGTTGTTGTTGCTGTTGCTGTTATTGTGTTATTGTTAATGTTGTGGTGGTTGTTGCTGTTGTGTTGTTGTTGTCATCGTTGTTGTTTGTGTTGCTGTTGTTATTGTTGTTGTTATTGTTGTCGTCGTCGTTGTTGTTGTTTGTGCTGCTGTTGTTATTGTTGTCGTTGTTGATGTTATCATTTTTTTTGCTGTCCCAACCTTACGCCACCTCAGAGGCAGTGCACCCACGCCGCTCATCCGACATCCCGTCCACAGCCACAGCCCACGGCGGCTGGTGTTGATGTTATTATTATTGTCGTTGTTTATGTTGTTATTATCATCATTGTTATTACTTATTATTATCATTATCATTATTGTTATCATCATCATCACACATCATCATCATCATCATCATCATCATCATCATCATCATCATCGTTACCATTTTTTTTTTTAAAAACTATCATTACTATCATTATACACCAAACAATAAAAATAGTGAATAGTGCAGAGCCACATCAAGATTTATCCCATAATGACACAGTGCCATCAGCATCAAGCAGCATTAGGCCACCCTCCGGTGGAGTCACTGCACAGCTGCTGCAAAGTCACTTTGATGGTGTTCAGTGGTGTCTGTTCTGATCCAGCATACGTAGCGACACCACCTACCGAGCCCTCACAGACAACAATCATTGCTGAGTAGCGTAGACAGCGTGAGTGAGTGTTCTACATTCAGACGGCGCCACCATGTCCATCCACCGACGTTCCTATTAGGCTGCGAGCTCCGATGACTTGTGGCATGAAATCGCCTTGAGGAGGAATCGGAAACGGAGCCCACCATGAAAGCATGGCATTAAGGGCCACAGAAGCAGGACATCTTTCCTGTTATCGGTGAAGATGAAGATGAAGATGGTGAAGCTACGAAGCTGCAATTTGGTATGAGATTCCATGACAGGGCTGTACTCCCTGTTTTCTTTAAAAAAAATATCTCGCCCTGTGTCAACCAGGCCCGAGCAATGCAGATACCTGTAGTGTTGGTCAGCTAATCCGAGCGACTTTCAGCAACATGTCCATAAAGAGGATATAACAAGCAAGTAGTTTAAGCCTTCCTGTTTAAAACCTATAACACAACAACCTCTGAGTGAGAGCCCACCAAGACTGAACCCCCCCCCCCCCTAAAAAAAAGCCAGAAAGAAATAGAAAAAAATCGGCCTAAATGGAGCTTCAACAGAAAGCTCCGGCTCGTACGGTTAACGACTGCACTATGTACGCAGGTAAATATTAATATTTTCTTCAGCATAATCATCACTGCATGTATTTTTGTTCTTCTTTTTTTTCTGAGGACATGGGAGTGTTATGGTGTGGCACGTGTTTGCTATGACGAGAAAAAAACACAACACTT
>CM065748.1:23542410-23544910 GCA_033310375.1 Conus canariensis
AGATGATAATATCTAGATTTTTTGTAACAAAGACTTTTTTCTTGTTACTTACAAACAATATACTGGAGCCGATCATTTAATACTGGTCAGTGCATGGAGTCAGTCATGCGATACCGGTCAGTGCATGGAGTCAGTCATATGACACCGGTCAGTACATTTTTGTTCTCCCGCTTTCTGTGCCGCCTCAGTGGCATTGCATCCACGGCACTCATTCCGACCACCATGTACTGCTACAGGATGGCCCAGCCAGCCACAGCCCCAGCCCCGGCAATCCACAGCACAGAGCGCAGTCAATGTCAAGTCGTCAAGAGGCAACTCACCGAAGGAGACACTGCACTGCTACCGAGTCACTTCGGTGGTGTTCAATGGCGGCTATTCTGACCAAACATACGCAGGATACCACCTGCTAAGCCCCCAACTGACGACAATAATTGCTTAGTCACGCTCTCCGGAGGGCGCCACCACGTCCGTCCAACGACAGTTCCAGTGAATTTGTCGGTACCGATGACTGACAGAATCAAACCAGCGCCATAGACGTAGGGATGCAATTGAAACTGGGGTCACCATGAGAGCAGGGCATGAAGGGCCACAGATGTTGAGACATCTTGTTTTATGCTGATCAGTGGGGTTGAAGATGATGAAGATGCTGCTGCTACGGATTTTCATTCTGGTCTGAGACTGCATGCCAGGGCTGTGCTCAATGCTTACTTTAATAAAAATATATCCCTGTCTGTCTGTCTGTCTGTCTGTCTGTCTCTCTCTCTCTCTCTCCTCTCTCTCTCTCTCTCTCTCTCTCTCTCTTCTTGTACTATTCAGTTAAAGTGGTGTTGGATTACGCAGTTAGAATGTTTAATGCTCGACTGTCATGTCTTGTTTTATGACTGTCCAATTATTCAATGTTCATTCAAAAGTGAATCGTCAATGTATTGTGCCCTCAACAGTTGGGGGCCATGGCCTATACTGAATAAACTTCCGCTTCCGCTTCTCTGTCTGTCTGTCTGTCTGTCTGTCTGTCTCTGTCTCTCTCTGCTCATTATAATACCATACCACATAAATGTAGTTTACCCTAACACAACACAATAAACAACACAACACAACACTGTAAACACACACACCACACCATACTTCAGTGCATCACAATGCAATACAATGCTATACCAAAAGCAACACCACACATCACACCACAGCACACCAAGAAGGTTCCCGGGTGGCTCAGCTGGTTATAGAGCACGGAGTTCGTAGCCAAAGGTTGCCAGATCGAATCACGCAGGCGCCGAATCTGAAAAGGGTCAGTTTGGCTGCCCCGTCTGAATGTGTTGCCGTTCTGGTGGTGCGGCCTGGTATTAAGATAGTTCCCTCCCACCCCACCCCACCCTACTCCCCACCCTGTGTGTCCTGGGACAGTTTTCACCATCTGTCGTGTGAGCGTAGTTGGGTGTGGGTGTTAAAGGTCAGTATAACTCACTCACCCATTCACTGACTGACCAATTGACCGGCCCACCGAAGGCCTACTATGTTAAAGGTCTACTTTAGAGATTTTCGATAATTTGTTAAAAACAGGTCTACATGTCATATAACTACAGTATGGTATTCTTTTTAAAAAAAAAATCGCCGGAAGAATTTAATAGATAAAAAACGAGTTTTGCACACCTGTTCAAACCCCGCGCGGTAGACCGAAAACCGTGACGTCACTTGATGGACTGGCCGTCAGCCGCGACCTACACAACAAGCCAACGCCAAGTGAAATCAACACGAATTGCGATCCCCCACAGCCTAAAAAGTCACGAGGGGGTGGCAGATATTGTGCTGTAGGCGAGTGCAGCAGCTCAGCAGGAGACGGATATTCTTTGCACACATTTCCATCTGATCCAGATACTCGAAAGAAGTGGATTCGCTTCGTGCAACCATGCCGGGCCACTAAGTTTTTACCACGTCAGTTCCAGCTGGACCACGGAAACGAGCTATTCCGACAATTGCCGAGCCCGTTCGAGTGGATCAAAAACTTCGTCTGCATTGTGCGCGTATACTTTGAAGGCGGAGTGGTAAGCTCGTACAGATGAGTACGATAGTCGCACGTTTATACTGTTCTTATCTATGGACAGATCACACTTGTTAAATTGAATGAACACGTTAAGGCTTGAGGAAGGAGAATCTCCGCTCGCCGTCCACGCGTGATCATATCAAGAAGTCAGTCGGTAGCCTCCCTCGAGACTTCGGTAAAGTCCGTACGCCTTCGGAATGATGTGTTCGGGCGTCCAGCTGGAACTGAATAGCTCGTTTCCGTGGTCCAGCTGGAACTGACGTGGTAAAAAGAACTTAGCGTTCAAACTGATAAGGTAAAGGCCTTGCAGAAACATCCCCAGAGTCGCATTGGCTGTCGCAGTCATAGTCACTGCTTTTACATTAAATACCGATCGAGATGTGCAAGAACCATCAGAATCGCTTTCTGTCGCCGTTGGCTTGTTGTGTAGGTCGCGGCTGACGGCCAGTCCATCATGTG
>CM065748.1:23547410-23564910 GCA_033310375.1 Conus canariensis
AGTGACGCCTCTTTGATGAAACTGAAACTGAAACTTTCACGCAGTATGAACTTCGTTGTAATATCAGACGAGGCAACCTCCTTGCACCTTCCAAACATACATACAAACATACATTCATACATACTTACATACATATAGACATACATACATACATACGTACGTACATACGTACGTACATACATATATACATACATAAGTAAATGCATATATGCATACATACGTACGTAAATACGTACATAGATACATATGTACATATATACATACATACATACATAAATACATACATGCATACATACAAACATACATACATCTATGCATACATACATATATACAGACACACCTACATATATACATACATACATACATACATACATACATACATACACAAACAAAGTCAACATCGTAAAAATAAATACTTTCACCACTAAAAGGCAAAGCGATAATTTACAGCCGGAAAAACACAGCAACTTGATGTTGACTGCATATATAACAACCCCCCCCCCCCCCCCCCCCCCTGGCAAGGAAACCTCCACCAACACGAGTAAAAACAGCAACTACAACATAAAGCACACTATAAACAATAGGTAACAAATGTCGTTCCACACTTGACAGGTAAAAAAAAAGGAAATTAAAAAAGGTAAATTACAGGCTTAAAAAAAACATCAAATGGTCTTACCAACGGGACAAAAAATGAACTGATGTGCAGGACATGTATGACCGTCTTTTCGACAGGAATATACATGAGACTGGGTCACCTGAAAGTTGGCAGAGTGATGGATCCTGCCATTTCTGCAACACTGATGGTGCTGCCACTGGAGGTCGTCTTGAAAGCAACAACGTGCAATTCAGCAGACCATGGAAGTGAATACCGAACGACCCCCCAAAGGCTGGTAAAGAGATCACGCATCTGATCAGTTCTGCAAGAGATCACACCACGTCTCCAGAAGCTCCAGCAACAACGTTCTACACGGCAGGAGGCAACAATTATGGTCTGGAACAGCTGTGACATGCAGACCGGGAAACAGGATTTACAGGATGGAGCGGATGACTTGACAGAAAAATAGCCACACCCATAACCTTCCAGAATGGAAAAAAAATCTAGAAGTCACCAGAAAGAACGGCATGAGAAGGAACAAAAGTGAACATCGTAAGGCTTGGAATTCTCCGAAGTACGTCAGATGCCCGATGTCCATGTGGGTAAGATCCATTTCAAGATTACCAGGTTCTGAGTCACCCAACCATTCGAGAGTTTCAGGTTCGAATCACAGCAGCGCCAGGGTAAAGGACATGACAGTAGAGCTGAATCTTGGAGTCACGACGTGGATGTGGTCAGGCTTCTTTGAAGTATCGGGAATTCGGGATCAAAAGACTTGTATGGAGGTGGTGAGTGGATGGGGAGTGGGTGTGTGTGTGTGTGTGTGTGTGTGTGTGTGTGTTGTGTGTGTGTGTGTGTGTTGGGGGGGGGGGGGGGCTTCTTCTCTGCTGTCCGGCTGTGTTCAGAGCTTCTTCATGCCGCTGACAGTCATTTGGGGTCCATGATGTCCACGTTCATGAATCACCGTGCTGCTGTCCTAAAACATTAAAACAAGTAAACAGATAAATGAATGTGCAAATTATACAATACAAAAGATACAATAGCATTCGTACATTTATCTTTTAGTTTTTTCAAATTAAAAAAGAGGACAAATGAAACCGTGGGACTCCAGTCCAGCGCATTGACATCCATCACCTGCATACATAAGGCACCGACCACTGTGTTTCATTTCTACACAGGGTTTCAGCATTTCATCAGGTTTGTACTCTTAAGTCTTCAAAACGATATGGATTCTTCATACAGATCTTGGAAACAGCAGTGTAAAAGTGGACAAGGTTCCGAGTAAGTACTGACCAGTTATTATCCGGAAGGATAAAGGAACAGAATGGAAGAAGAAAGCCAGTTCAGCTCTGTCTTAACTGCACGCACAATACCCAGCATGAATGCAAAATCGGGGTTTTTAAAATCTACCTGGTGCCTGTCTCCATCCGTTTTCAATCGCGTGCCTGTGCACAGGTGTTGTAGAGAGGGTCTGTTTCTATTGCCTGTCTCTCTCCAACCTCTCTTTCTCGTCTGTCTACGCACAAGTGCCCTTTCTTCTTCTTCTTCTGCGTTCCCTGGTCATGCTGGTTAGATACAAAGTCCGGTAGCTTGGGCAAAGTCAGCGGTCCGTCGGAGTGTCTGCCGTTCCCCACACAGCTTTTCTTGGAGTTCCACTGCACCGGGCCAAAACTCACGCCGCAGGCTGTCGAAAGTGGGACAGGACTGAAGTACGTGGGCTGGGTTTTGTGGGCCAGTACCACATGGGCACTCATCTGTGTGCGATATATTCAGGCGATAGAGGTGAGAGAGCAACTGACAGTGTCCAGCTCTTAGTCTGAAGATGGCGACTTGTTGGGTACGCTCAAGATGGTGAATGTCATCCTTCTCTACCTCCACCTGTAGTCTTTCAAGAACGCTTCTTTCTGCCTATCTCTACCTATTGCTCCTACTGCTATCTGTCTCCGCGTGTTGTTTTCAGTATCTGTCTCTCTCATCTATTTATGGTCTGTGTGACTGTGTTGTTTGAAGGATGTCTCTGCCTGCCGCCATCCAACTCTCTCTCTCTCTCTCTCTCTCTCTCTCTCTCTCTCTCTCTCTCTGTGAAAATGTGTCTATCTGTCTCTCACTGTCAGACTGTCTCACTCTTTTGTCTGTATTCTGCTCATGCTTACGTGTTTCTTAGTGGATCTGTCTCACATGTGCGTCTGTCTTCTCTGTTCTGTCAGCACAACAGTTGTTTTCAAAATTTGTTTGTCTCCATCTCCATCTGTCTGCCTCTATCTTCTGTCTATAGATGTGTCGTTTTAAGGATTTGGCTGTCCGTCCGTCTGTCCCATCTGCTTGTGCTCAGTCTACACGCAGGTTTTTTTTCAGGGGATGTATGCACGTGACAATCCTGAATGGACCCTTGTGGTCGGCTGCATTCTGATCAAAGTGAAAACAAAACCGTTTACCTCTCTCTCCCTGTTTTTGTTATTTTTCATGCGCGTGCACGCAACACACACACACACACACACACACACACACACACACACACACACACACAGACACACAGACACACAGACACACACACACACACACACACACACACACGCGCGCGCGCGCACACACACACACACACACACACACACGCGCGCGCGCGCGCGCGCACATACACACACACGCACACACACACACACACATGCACGTACACACACACACACACACACACACACACACACACTCACCACACACACACACACACACACACACACACACACACACACACACACACACACATTAGTTCACAAGTAATTTAACACGCGCATACGTGTCTGCACGGACACTCGCATGATAAAAGAAATCATACACTCACCATTTCTTTGTGGAGGAGGGAAACTAGGCTCAGGGGGAGCGGCTGAGGGCTGGACACAAGAGAACTCTGCCCTCTGACCCACCGAGTCCATCTGAAGCCTGTGGGGACTGTCTGTGTAACACATCAATCAATCAGATAATCAATTTATGAATGAATCAATCACTCAATCACATATCAATCAATCAGGTAATCAATCAATCAATCAATCAATCACAAATCAATCAATCCAATAATCAATTATCAATCTGTGTAACACACCAATCAATCAGATAATTAATCTATCAATCAACCAATCACGTATAAATCAATCAGATAACCAATTGATCAATCAATCAATTAAGCAGGCAAACAAACGAGCAAGCAAGCATGCATGCAAGCAAGCACTGAAGCCGTGTATGAGCATGCAGTCCCAATATGGATGTGCACGTGTGCTTGTACTATCAGCAGACCACAGCAGACAGTAAATGAGTCCTCCACTCCTTGTGGGCTTCACGCTTCTGATCCACGCCCTGCAGGTGCCTCTCCTCACAGACATGTATCACCTCGAGGGCAACAAGTCGCCAGGCAATGCCGTCAATGCCGAAGGTCTCCCATCCGATCTGAGCAATATCACAAGCTCCTAGGGATGTTTCCAAGCAGTCTTTGAAACACCTGAATAGCCGATCCGTGTTGTTTTTCTGAGAAGACCGGTTTTAGACGTCGTACTCATATCCAAAGCCCACCGCCGAAAGAGGCACCTGCCTTGCAAGTCTGTCCTGTACTTCGTTGTCCTTGATGCAGGTTGAGGCCAAGATTCTCCCCAAGTAGATGAAGCTCTATGCGCCGGTCAGTTTTGTTTCTTCGACTGAAATACTAGGCTCAAGAGAAAGCCAGGTTCGGTAGAGACTGAAGCATTACTTCTGTTTTCCGCACGCTGATGTCAGTTCCTAAGATTAGGCTGCTGTTGACAAAGAATGGGCGAAGTGCCACAGGTCTGGCTCGCTCACTGCTTCCAGAACATAGTCGTCCGCAAAGTGGAGATCTGTCAGTAGAGAGAACACTTTGGGCTTTGCCTTCAGACCGCTGAGATCAAAGAAGGGACCATCACTGGTATTGCAGATGCTGATCCTGGCATTGGTTGAGAAGACAGTAGCAAACAGTATCGTCGCGAGCACGAGGCTTAAGAGTGTGGGAACTATAGCACACTTCTTTTACAACGTGGGAAAGTGTAAGACACAGAGCCACATCTACAACACGGGCTGTCATGTTGTCATGGAATGGTCTGAGGATACCGACGATCTTTGACAGACAGGCTAGCTTGGGTAGGATGGCGCATAGGCCCTCATAATTGACGGTTTCAAAACTATTTGTCAGGTCCATGAAGAGGAAGCAGATTCTGCCCACCGCTCTTTTCCCGCGCTTGCTAGACTGCAGAGATCTTGATCGTCCCTCTATTGTTCCAGAAGCTACAATGGCTCTGAGAACCAATGTCATCCGGCAGGTGATGTGTGGTGAGGTTGAGCATGAAACAGGCTATAGTCTTCCATACGACGCCTCTGTGGCTGTCGCACACCGTTCTATCACCTTTGTTTTTATACAGGTAGATGATGCTGGAGTCCTCCAGGTCCTGTGGCATTGAACCCTCCTGCCAGAACTGATGAAATAGCTCAGCGCTATCAGTTGCCACAGCCTCTCCTCCTTCCTTGAAGAGCTCAGAAGGTATTCCAACAGGGCCCTGTTCTTTCCCCCACTGGGAGCTGCCTGAAGGCTCTTGAGTTTCCTCCAAACTTGGGAGATCATCATGATATGCCAGGACATGGCACGGAAGCCCGTCCTGGATGAAATTTGAAAAGTTATTAATAACGCACAGCCAAGAAAAAAAACGTAGACAAACGAATCAAAAGACAACACACGACGTTTCGACCTCTTAAGTCTTCTTCAGGCAAGATATATAACACACAGGGCAACGAACATGAACAGGTGATTGTGTGTGAAAATAAACGAGCCTGGCATCACATCGATACGGGCGTGTTGAGCAGCTGACTGAAGTGTTCACTCCAGCGGTAGAGGGTGTGGCTCCTCCCGGTGAGGAGTCTGTTATCAGCAAAACGACCTGGCGCCATGGCATTGGATGAGAAAGTATACATGTCCTTCTTTTTTGGAGTTGCATTCATTTGCATTCTGTTGTAGTTCTGGAGCTTTGCCTTCCCACCATTTGCCCTTCATTATTGCCACTCAGTGTCACCATTTGCCCTTCATTATTGCCACTCAGTGTCACCATTTGCCCTTCATTATTGCCACTCAGTGTCACCATTTGCCCTTCATTATTGCCACTCAGTGTCATCATTTGCCCTTTATTATTGCCACTCAGTGTCACTATTTGCCCTTCATTATTGCCACTCAGTGTCACCATTTGCCCTTCATTATTGCCACTCAGTGTCACCATTTGCCCTTCATTATTGCCACTCAGTGTCACCATTTGCCCTTCATTATTGCCACTCAGTGTCATCATTTGCCCTTCATTATTGCCACTCAGTGTCACCATTTGCCCTTCATTATTGCCACTCAGTGTCACCATTTGCCCTTCATTATTGCCACTCAGTGTCACCGTTTGCCCTTCATTATTGCCACTCAGTGTCACCATTTGCCCTTCATTATTGCCACTCAGTGTCACCTTTACTACAGCAATGCGTCAGACGGTCGTGTTGGAAGATGAAATTTAATCACCTGGCCAGCTGGTGAAAGTTTCCTTTATTTCAGTAGACTGGTGATTTCTTTATTGTTGCTGTCAGACTAGTCCTGATGTTTGACTGAGTCATACACTGCATTCCAGAAGTTGGCCCAGGCTTTCTCAGGGTCAGTCTTAGTTGATAAATTCCCCATCTGATCCCTGAGATTGGCCACACGTTTTTTTTTTTTCCCAGGATCAGAATTGTTTGGACAATCAACTCTTCCTTGGTGCTGCCTGTTTGACGTTTGTGTCTGCTGGCGCTGGAATATTCCCTCCTGGGATTTAAGCAGCATGTGGTAGGTCCAGGTGTTAACTCTCCTCGGTGCCGTCGTAACGCATACGTCATGGATATCACGGTGCCTGGGAATTGCATAGTCGATCAGGTGCCAATGTTCTGAGTGCAGATGAATCCAGGTGGCTTGGTGGAGTTTAAGGAGCTGGTGCAAGATAATGGCCAGTCAATGTTTAACATAAAATGAAGCAGAATACACCATAAGACAGAGTGAGTGAGTTCTTAAATTTAGAGTCTGTTCACACTTGGTGATATTAGACTAAAAAACAAAACAAAAACAAAAACAATAAAAAAAAGGGGGGGGGGAGCAAGGGGAAGGGGAGCGTTTATAAAAATCTGTTGATTTGATGCATGGAAAGCACTTTTGCTATTTGCACGATTTCTGGTTTGTGGGTTATTGTTTTGATAGAATCGTGTACAGTCACATCAACGTTCGATTCTTTATACTATGAAGTTAATATTGAACAATGAAAAAGAATATGGTCCACTGATAGAAGATTTGAACAGTCACATGCTACACTTTGGGAAAACTTGGTTTTCCACGAATTGAGTTGAAGATCGTATATCAAAGATGACAAATATCGTGGACATGATAAGATTTCATACTTCTCTGGAAGGTATTCACTCTTCACGCATTTTTCTAATAGCGAATTGATTTCCATAAGACAGATCAGGACAAGATGACACAACATAACTCAGTACCATATAATCCAACATAGAACCACACAGCACATGTTTGGCTTACCTGAAGAGTCTTGGCGCAGCTCCACAGGTGCCAGATATCCATCGTCCGACGTGGCTAGCCTGGATAAGACAGAACTGAAAAGCTACACAACTGACTCCTAACCATGCCTGTCTATTGCTTTTGACCCAATCGTTCGTTGTTGTCACGAGCATGTAAACAGTAACAAGCCAGCAAGCCACGATATTTCTGGTATCGATATATACTACTGGAAGGTTGTGGCCCTTTGCATGTTACGTTGTGCAAGCTTGTTTTTAAAAATCGGAAACAGTACTGAATTCTGGGAGGGATTCAAACAGAAAGTACGACAAAGTTTACAATGTGTTGCTTTTGACAAGCTCAGACATGCGCTGAACTATGTTGATAATGTCACAGACCAAGGCCCCCTTTGAATTAACTGTAAAGCACCTTTTTGGTCCTTGGGTTTTCGTTCAAGCTTTAACCACATTGGGCGTGGCTCTCGCACTCAGCTGCCGCCGGGGTAAATGCCGTGGCATCTTAGCATGCTAGGACTCAGTCTTGAAATAGACACGGGGAAACACCTCCGGGGAGCTACTTAAACATGAGACAGCACACGTCAACAGCAGTTATGCCCCTTTCATGCTGATGTTTCTAAATTCGCTTGTGCCGTGGTGCTGATGAATGAATTTCCGAGTTTTCCAAGGCAAGGATCGTTTTGGCATAGAGTGTGAATGAATTCCTGGCATGCAGTATTGTTTGCTTTCTCGGAATACATTTGTAGGAAAAAGCACCACTCGTCTATTTTATTTGTGCGTTACACATTATCAGCGTTACTTTGCACGCTTTCTTCTGTAGTCACCTGTATTTTGGTTTGTTTCTGACGACGCCGCCAACTGCCTCAGTTCTGTATGCAAGGCTGAGCTGTGAGCAATCATTACCTCTGTGAAGGTTATGTCCTTACCTGCCCCTCCTCCTTTGTCTGTCTGTCTGTCTGTCCGCAAGATAACTCAACAACTGATGTGCTGATTCTGACAAAACGTTGTGGAAATGCATGCCCCCCAAACACGAAAACTGACTGAATGTGGTGAGATCCGTTATGCGGATGTGGACCAAAAGTGGATCACGGATCTGTTTAGCAAGATTACGTGGGGATATAAACATATTGGGCCGATTTCAACTGGGTATAATGGACAAAAGGAATGTGACCCAAGGATAAACCTCTTCAATTTGGTGCGGATCCGTAAGTGCCGATCCAGATCAAAGGGCGAATCAAGGATCCGTTTGACTTCAGCAGCTGTCTCCGCTCTCCCCAGGCATCCTTCTTATCCGTGTTGTCCACTCCAAGCATAGATGTCAGTAACATGCTTTCCCCATTTCTGCTGCCTTCGCCCATTCTCCAACACCCCCCCCCCCCCGCACCCCCGTCCCCTTTATCGTTATTATTAGTTGGGCTTCCTTCACATAGTCGGCGGCTATCCTCGGGTTTTGTCTCATTTTAGCCATACTTCCCCATCCCCCTCTAAACCCCCTTCGCTCATCCACCCTCTTCCAACCAAAACCCCTCCCTGCCCTCCCCTCCCCTTTTCTCTTAGTGACACTTCATGCCCATTGCTCATTCTGTTCCCAGTGTCACCTGCCTGGCTCTGTGGCAGCCTTGCCACCAAACTCTACCATGAGAAATCAATGTTAGGTCATTAAGAGGCAACCCACCAGATGAGACACTGCGCTGATGCCTACTTGTGTCAGTTATGGTCCAATATGCACGCAGTCAGCTAGTCTAATCCTGTATCTGATGGTAATCAACAAAAGGTTACAGAGTTCTGGAATCGCAGAGATATAAAACTGTCCAGGAACGACATTCTCGCTGGGAATACAGACAGGTAAACGAACGACGGAAAATGACAAAACACAATAACGATACTTCAAGGAAATGGCCAGTGGTATCACACGGATTGCTAATTCTTTATCCAGAAGAAAACAGACAGGAGCTACAGGATTATACTCACTCGATCTCATCGATACAGGTATATCCCTGGGAATCTGAAAAAGAAACAAAAATCACTTTTGGTTGTCGCAGCGAACCATATCACTCTTGGATCTTCACGTTGTAGGTCACGCTGTTCTTCTACCACAAAGTAATCACAGACAATTTAAGAATCAACGACAGCAAAATACAACAAAACACACACAAAAAATGAAATGGTGAATGGACATTACGTCTGTACATATGAATTTGTATGTGGAGAGAGATGGTGAAACATTTATACTGGTCTCCTCTATGACGATCTTAACTTTAATATGGAAAATCATAATAAACAAAATATCGGTAGCAGTCTCCCCCCTCCTTACCCCCCCTCTCTCTCTCTCACACACACACATACACGCACACACACACACACACACACGCACGCACGCACGCACGCATGCACACATATATGCACACACACGCGCATGCACACACACGCACGCACACACACATATACACACACACACGAGCACGCACACACACACACACACACACACACACACACACACACATGCACACACACACACACCAACACACACACACACACACACGCACACAGCACGCACGCACGCACGCACACACACACACACACACACACACACACACACACACACACACACACACACACACACATTTCGGATCCTAAAGAACTTGTGATGCCTCTCTCCCTCATCGCGTGCTGACTAACGTTCTATTTATACATCTATCTAATTAACTGGTTGCCTGACTGTTTGCGATCTTGCCTGCCCCCCCCCCCCCCTCTCTCTCTCTCTCTCTCACACACACACGAACACGCGCGCGCGTTCTGGCTGTGAGGAAATTGTGATCCTCTCTCCCTCAAGCTTACCTATTTGTCTATGTCTAAGTCTGTCTGTTTGTCTGTCTGTCAATCTGTCACACACACACACACACACACACACACACACACACACACACACACACACACACACACACACATGTATGTGTACATGTGTGTGCACATATACATTCCTGCATGTCTCTCTATCTCTCTCTCTCTATCTATCTATCTATCTATCTATCTATCTATCTATCTATCTGTCTGTCTATCTATCTATCTATCTATCTATCTATCTATCTGTCTGTCTATCTGTCTATCTATCTATCTAACTATCCATCTTTCCCTCTGTCTAAGCATTTCACACATAACCTCTTTTCACATCTTATGATGCTCAGCTTGCTTCATTCTGATGAAAACGGCATCACAAAGAACCTTTCTGTCACACGCTGGTCACAAGTATAGCAGAACAAAAACTTTTAAAACATTAATACCGAGTCATTCATAGAAACAATATTTGTTGACTTCGTTAAAGCCTTAATGTAATAAAAACCGTCATTCATTAAAATCTACTTTTAGAACATTCTGTATGAATGGTTTCACTTCAGAATTACCCGAACTGACATCTTTGTTCTTCCTTGAAAGGCAAGTGGCCATTGTCCAACTTCGAGCCACATCTTTCTCGCCACTGAGATAGGAACTTCCACAAAGATCAGTCCTACGTCCTGTTTCATTGTCTGTGTACATCAGTGATCATCTTTACATATGTCTTTGTCTTCTGATCTTTTCACTGACACAACTTTCCACGTTAAAGGCCAGAATACAAATACAGTGACCACTCAAAAAAGTTCAAGGAACTTGTTAATTGGACGTATCTTAATGTTTTGACCCTTCATCTTCTTTTAATCTAAATATCGATTGCAACTAGGAAAAGACGTAAAGAAACGAAGTTGACTGGATAGTCTTAAATGAAACTGAATCATAAAATATTACTCGGTCTGAAGATTGGCAATAATCTTGCTTGGTCCAATCACCTTCTCTCTCTCTCTCTCTCTCTCTCTCTCTTACACACACACACACACACACACACACACACACACACACACACACACACACACACACACACACACACACAAGTGGGTGTGCAAAGTAGTAAGGGAGTTAGTTTAGAGGGGCAGGGGTAGGGAACGTTGGGCTTCTGGAAATTATATATGTATACATATGAATTTCATATCAGCAAACATATCTAAATATATATTGTCAACTGTGTACGTTTTTTTGGTCGATTTTAGGATAAACAATTTAACTTTTTTGTCCCCAAAGACGTTTATCTTTCTCCATAATAATTGTTAGTCTGAGTTGTCGTCCACGTTTTAGTATAATTTCATGAGTAAGCATACTGAAAGTGCACCGTGAAACATAATTCAATGTATCTATTTACCCTCATTCAAAAATGCGTGCACATGTTCACTATCTGTCTGTCTATCTATCTATATATCTATCTATCTATCTATCTATCTATCTATCTATCTATCTATCTATCTATCTATCTGTCTGTCTGTCTGTCGATCTGTCTATCTATCTATCTGTCTGTCTGTCTGTCTGTCTGTCTGACTGACTGACTGTGTATCTATATCTCTCTGACTGTCTGTCTGTCTGTCGATCTGTCTATCTATCTATCTGTCTGTCTGTCTGTCTGTCTGTCTGACTGACTGACTGTGTATCTATATCTCTCTGACTGTCTGTCTGTCTGTCTATCTGTCTGTCTGCCTCTCTACTTGCCTGCCTGCGTTTGTATCTATCTCTCTGTCTCCCTGTCAATATATCTATCTGGCTGGCTGGCTGTCTGTCTGTCTCTGCTCGTGACATGTATGTATGCATGAAATGTCTGTCTGTCTATCTATCTATATATCTATCTATCTACCCATCTATCTATCTACCCCTCTATCTATCTATCTCTATCTATCTATCTATCTATCTACCACTCGATCGATCGATCTATCTATCTATCTATCTATCTATCTATCTATCTATCTATCTATCTATCTGTCTGTCTGTCCATCTATCTGTCTGCTTGTCTGTATGCTTGCCTGCCTGCGTGCCTGGCTATCTATCTGTCTATCTGTCCATCTATTTATCTCTCTCTTTATCTATCTACTTACCTGCCTCTCTATTTGTCTATCTATCTATCCACCTATCTGTCAGTCCGTCTATCTATCTATCCCTCTTTCTATCTATCTATCTGTCTCTCTCTGTCTATCCATGTGTCTATCTGTCTACTTGCCTATATGTCTATCTATCTATCTATCTATCTATTTGTCTATTCATCTATGTATCTATATGTCTGTCTATCTGTCTATCTATCTATCTTTTTGTTTGTCTGTATGTATGTCTGTCAGTCTTTCTGCCTGTTTATCCATCTATTAATTACCTAGCTATAAACTCAATTGCATATTTTCTGTATGTGTGTATTCTTGAACATACTCGCCTGAATGTGTGTGTGTGTGTGTGTGTGTGTGTGTGTGTGTGTGTGTGTGTGTGTGTGTGTGTGTGTGTGCGCGCGCGCGCGCGCGTGTGTGTGTGCGTGTATGTGTGTGTGTGTGTGTGTGTGTGTGTGTGCGTGTATGTGTGTATGTGTGTGTGTGCGCGCGCGCGCGCGCGGTGTGTGTGTGTGTGTGTGTGTTGTGTAACTAACCTTGGGACGGTGGACGTCCTTCCCTGGGCATCAAACGGACACCAGATGAATCCTGTGGCCTGTATCAACACAGAGCACGTGCTGCACTGAAGTCATTGCTCGTCACTGGACGCCTAGTGATTTGACGTCTTCTATTTGTCACACAGGATCATGTGTATCTCCGTCCTTTTTTAAGCTATAGAACTGCGTCGTGTGGTACTGGTTGATTTCAGTAAAAAGTGATGTTAAAGAAGAGCTAGGCTAATGGGTACCAAAGGTTGGTTTAAAGAAAAAAGGTCATGTTATTTAATCGTTTTGCCATGAGTGCAAGCGGTCACTTTATTTAGTTAGTATAGTCTGCGCAAGGCTAATGGTCGCTCTACATTTCTCACTCCGGGACATCAGCACAGAGGTTACCTGTCTTTGTTTAAATTGGTCAGTGTGCTCTGTACGGGGGTGACGCTACGTTCAAGAAGACACGCCAGTCTGGAATAAAGCTTAACTTGTGACAGTATATTTCTGTTGCAATAGTCGATGAGTGAACCTGCCTGGTTAGAGATATCTAGGACAGTGTGAAACTCTGTATTTGCGTGTCTCTATGCAAAAAAAAAAAAAAAAAAAACGTTAGCGAATGATACAGACTAATAAATCGTTAATTTCATCATTGTCATTTTTAATTGTAAGGTGCTCGGGGCAACAGGTGCACGGCAACACTCTTTGCGTACCAATGGCAAGGGAGTTTACAAAGCTCAGCTGGTGACTCAGTCAGACTCAGGGGTTGATGTGTATGAAGACATAAAGGTAAAGATGTGTTTAAGAAGAAAGACAAAGTCTAAGCTAATTCATTTCTGAGTTGGCTTCATTCTATTTGAAATCCATTCGATTTTCCACACAAGCGCGATGAATGCTGTGCGCAGAGTAGCTAGATGTCAAAAAAGAAACGTCACGCAATTTTGTTTGTGACCCATGCGTCGTGAAGAGCAATACCCCCCACCCCCCTCCCTCTGATTGGTGGACAAATTGTTCGGCATTCTCACCATCATGGGCGGAATTCGACATCTGCTCTTTGTTCTGAGTGCTTCTCATCTGTATGCATGACAAAGGCACTGGTGTGGGGTTATGGCATCTGCATGCACGACAAAGGCACTGGATTGGGGTGATGGCAACTGCATGCATGACAAAGGCACTGGCCTGGGGTTATTATGGCATTTGCATGCATGACAAAGGCACTGGCCTGGGGTTATTATGGCATCTGCATGCATGACAAAGGCACTGGCCTGGGGTTATTATGGCATCTGCATGCATGACAAAGGCACTGGCCTGGGGTTATATGGAATCTGCATGCATGACAAAGGCACTGGCCTGGGGTTATTATGGCATCTGCATGCATGACAAAGGCACGGGCTCTGGGTTATTATGGCATCTGCATGCATGACAAAGGCACTGGCCTGGGGTTATTATGGAATCTGCATGCATGACAAAGGCACTGGCCAGGGGTTATGGCATCTGCATGCATGACAAAGGCACTGGCCTGGGTTATTATGGCATCTGCATGCATGACAAAGGCACTGGCCAGGGGTTATGGCATCTGCATGCATGACAAAGGCACTGGCCTGGGTTATTATGGCATCTGCATGCATGACAAAGGCACTGCCTGGGGTTATTATGGAATCTGCATGCATGACAAAGGCACTGGTCTGGGGTTATGGCATCTGCATGCATGACAAAGGCACTGGTTGGGGATGGCATCTGCATGCATGACAAAGGCACTGGTCTGGGGTATATGGCATCTGCATGCATGACAAAGGCACTGGCCTGGGGTTATATGGCATCTGCATGCATGACAAAGGCACTGGCCTGGGGTTATGGCATCTGCATGCATGACAAAGGCACTGGCCAGGGGTTATGGCATCTGCATGCATGACAAAGGCACTGGCCAGGGTTATATGGCATCTGCATGCATGACAAAGGCACTGGCCATGGGGTTATGGCATCTGCATGCATGACAAAGGCACTGGCCTGGGGTTATTATGGAATCTGCATGCATGACAAAGCACTGGCCTGGGGTTATGGCATCTGCATGCATGACAAAGGCACTGGCTTGGGGTGTATGGCATCTGCATGCATGACAAAGGCACTGGTTTGGGGTGATAGGCATCTGCATGCATGACAAAAGCACTGGCTTTGGGGTTATATGGCATCTGCATGCATGACAAAGGCACTGGTTTGGGTGATGGCATCTCGCATGCATGACAAAGGCACTGGCCTGGGGTTATGTATGGCATCTGCATGCATGACAAAGGCACTGGCCTTGGGTTATATGGCATCTGCATGCATGACAAAGGCACTGGCCTGGGGTATATGGCATCTGCATGCATGACAAAAGCACTGGTGGGGTATGGCATCTGCATGCATGACAAAGGCACTGGCCTGGGGTTATTATGGCATCTGCATGCATGACAAAGGCACTGGCCTGGGGTTATATGGCATCTGCATGCATGACAAAGGCACTGGCCTGGGGTTATTATGGCATCTGCATGCATGACAAAGGCACTGGCCTGGGGTTATGGATCTGCATGCATGACAAAGGCACTGGCCTGGGTTTATGGCATCTGCATGCATGACAAAGGCACTGGCCTGGGGTTATATGGCATCTGCATGCATGACAAAGGCACTGGCCTGGTATTATGGCATCTGCATGCATGACAAAGGCACTGGCCTGGGGTTTATGGATCTGCATGCATGACAAAGGCACTGGCCTGGGGTTATTATGGCATCTGCATGCATGACAAAGGCACTGGCCTGGGTATTATGGCTCTGCATGCATGACAAAGGCACTGGCCTGGGGTAATATGGCATCTGCATGCATGACAAAGGCACTGGCCTGGGGTTATTATGGCATTGATGCATGACAAAGGCACTGGCCTGGGGTTATTATGGCATTTGTATGCATGACAAAGGCACTGGCTGGGTTATTATGGCATCTGCATGCATGACAAAGCACTGGCCTGGGGTTTAGGATCTGCATGCATGACAAAGGCACTGGCCTGGGGTTATGGCATCTGCATGCATGACAAAGGCACTGGCCTGGGGTTATGGCATTGCATGCATGACAAAGGCACTGGCTGGGGTTTATTATGGCATCTGCATGCATGACAAAGCACTGGCCTGGGGTTATGGAATCTGCATGCATGACAAAGGCACTGGCCGGGGTTATGGAATCTGCATGCATGACAAAGGCACTGGCCTGGGGTTATGGATCTGCATGCATGACAAAGGCACTGGCTTGGGTTATTATGGCATCTGCATGCATGACAAAGGCACTGGCTGGGGTTATATGGATCTGCATGCATGACAAAGGCACTGGCCTGGGGTTATTATGGCATCTGCATGCATGACAAAGGCACTGGCCGGGGTTATGGATCTGCATGCATGACAAAGGCACTGGCTGGGGTTATGGCATCTGCATGCATGACAAAGCACTGGCCTGGGGTTATGGATCTGCATGCATGACAAAGGCACTGGCCTGGGGTTATTATGGCATCTGCATGCATGACAAAGGCAATGGCCGGGGTTATGGCATCTGCATGCATGACAAAGGCACTGGCCTGGGGTTATAATCTGCATGCATGACAAAGGCACTGGCCTGGGGTTATTGGCATCTGCATGCATGACAAAGGCACTGGCCTGGGTTATTATGGCATCTGCATGCATGACAAAGGCACTGGCCTGGGGTTATGGAATCTGCATGCATGACAAAGCACTGGCCTGGGGTTATTATGGCATCTGCATGCATGACAAAGGCACTGGCCTGGGGTTATTATGGCATCTGCATGCATGACAAAGGCACTGGCCTGGGGTTATTATGGCATCTGCATGCATGACAAAGGCACTGGCCTGGGGTTATTATGGCATCTGCATGCATGACAAAGGCACTGGCCTGGGTTATTATGGCATCTGCATGCATGACAAAGGCACTGGCCTGGGGTTATTATGGCATCTGCATGCATGACAAAGGCACTGGCCTGGGGTTTATGGCATCTGCATGCATGACAAAGGCACTGGCCTGGGTTATGGCATCTGCATGCATGACAAGGCACTGGCCTGGGGTTATTATGGCATTGATGCATGCAAGGCACTGGCCTGGGTATTATGGCATCTGCATGCATGACAAAGGCACTGGCCTGGGGTTATTATGGCATCTGCATGCATGACAAAGGCACTGGCCGGGGTTATTATGGCATCTGCATGCTGACAAAGGCACTGGCCTGGGGTTTTATGGCATCTGCATGCATGACAAAGGCACTGGCCTGGGGTTATTATGGCATCTGCATGCATGACAAAGGCATGGCCTGGGGTTATTATGGCATCTGCATGCATGACAAAGGCACTGGCCGGGGTTATTATGGCATCTGCATGCATGACAAAGCACTGGTTGGGTTATTATGCATCTGTATGCATGACAAAGGCACTGGCCTGGGGTTATTATGGCATCTGCATGCATGACAAAAGCACTGGTTTGGGGTGATGGCATCTGCATGCATGACAAAGGCACTGGTTTGGGGTGATGGCATCTGCATGCATGACAAAGGCACTGGTTTGGGGTGATGGCATCTGCATGCATGACAAAGGCACTGGTTTGGGGTGATGGCATCTGCATGCATGACAAAGGCACTGGTTTGGGTGATGGCATCTGCATGCATGACAAAAGCACTGGTTGGGGTGATGGCATCTGCATGCATGACAAAGGCACTGGCCTGGGGTTATTATGGCATCTGCATGCATGACAAAGGCACTGGCTTGGGGTTATTATGGCATCTGCATGCATGACAAAGGCACTGGCCTGGGGTTATTATGGCATCTGCATG
>CM065748.1:23569910-23594910 GCA_033310375.1 Conus canariensis
AAAGAATGTCCACGATTCTTGCTGGCGAAATGTAACGTCTTCATCGACAGACGTAGGCTGAGGAGGACGGGGCTAAGGAGAACAGAGGCGAGTGTCATAGATGCAACAACTCGCGAGGTAGCAAGCTGATCCCTGTGGCGAGGGGTGTTCTTCTTTCTTTTAGTGTCCGCAATCATCATGTTGATTATTCTGACACTCTTGTGTGTATGACCATTTTTTTATCCTGCCATTAAGGCAGCCATACTCCAACTTCGGGGAAGGTGCATACTCTGTGTAACGTGTCATCCATACCAACGGCCGAAATGGCCTTCTCTTCCGAAAGTTGGTGATGGGATTTTACGTGTGTGCAAGATGTTGTGCATGCGTTCACACACGGAACCTCGGTTTATAGTCTCATTCGAAGGACTGTGTAGGGAATGGAGTCAGAACCAATGTTAAATCCGAGGGAAAAATCCCCCTGTACCGAAACGACCCGGCGGAGATGCGAACCCGCAACCCCAAGGTTACGAGTCCGATGCTCTACCAACTGAGCTTTCTGGCCCCGAGAGGTGTTAGAGGCGACGGGAGTAAAGAAACGGGTGAAAGACAAACATTCAAAACGATAATGTCACTTCTTCTGCTTCAGCTCTTCTTGCTGTTGGAAGGGTACGGGTTTTGATCGTTGTAGATAGCGATCAGTGAACATGACTATTTTTCATGAACAGGACGTAACAATTGTCGGCCATGTTCTCTCGCATGCAAGACAGCCCCCAAACAATGGAGCAAAATCTAGCCTTTTCCTAGCCCCACTCGCCGCTACGGTGTGCTATGAAACGCTCACATTCCCATGCCAGTGAAAAGTATCTCGCCATCGCGCCTCTAGGAAAGCCACAACACAACGGGAGCCGGAATAGCTCAGTTGGTCGGACTCGTGATCCTGGGGTTGCGGGTTCGAATTTCGGTACAGGGGATATTTCCCTCGGAGTTAACATTGGTTCTGACTCCATTTCCCATACAGTCCTTCGAATGAGACTATAAACCGGGGTTCCGTGTGTGAACGCAAGCACAACATCTTGCACACACGTAAAATCCAATCACCAACTTTCGGAAGAGAAGGCCAGTTTGGCCGTTGGTATGGATGACACGTTACACACAGCATGCACCTTCCCCGAAGATGGAGTATGGCTGCCTTAACGGCGGGATAAAAAACGGTCATACACACAAAACTCCACTGCCTGTCTATACAGGCAGTGTCTACAGGAGTATCAGCCTACGTACGCAGAGAGAAAGAAAGAACAAGCACAACACAACTAGGGAGACAGAGGCTAGCCAGCGCCTTTTTTTTTCTACGCTGAAAACAGTGTGGAGAATATTTTCTAGAGTTACAGGCCAAGTAGATGGTTCAAATCTTTCCTGCCATTTTTTTTTGACGTAGGCTATTTATCATAACTGACAATTAGGCTCCTAGCTGACGCAGCGTCACGTGCACCAACGGTATGGGACTAGTCGGTCCTTTAGTCCCAGTAAGAGGAAAAGTATTCACAGGAACGCTCAACGGCACTGTGTTTGTATGTGTTTATGTCTGAAGGAAAAGGAAAAGAAGAAATCAACTGCAGTGTCATGAATGTCAAGATCTTTGTTTACCGTTTCTCAAGAAGGGACAGTGACATTTTCTTTAAACAGAAATAACACGATTTCATAACATTCCCGCAGACTATAAATAGAAATACCAGATCCACATCTTTCTCCTACCCCCTCCCCCCCCCCCCTTCCGCCTCGATGCATTGTTTATAGAAACATTCTCAGGTTGCCATATGAAGCTCTCAGAAATCTCAGATCTTCCTCTTCTTTGTACTGTGTTCTTTTCAAAGCATTCGACTCCAAGCTATTTTGCCTGCTCTCACTATTCAAATCCCTTCATACCCAATGTGGCAACGACACTGAAGCGAGACACTTGTTGACACCACCTTTTCGCACCATCTCCAGCGACACCGCTAGAAACACAAAATTACTGATGTCATGGAAAGACGAGAGAATGCATCATCAATATTGAATGACAATCATCTGGCTTTATTTTAAGCACATGAGAGAGAGAGAGAGAGAGAGAGAGAGAGAGAGAGAGAGAGAGAGAGAGAGAGAGAGAGAGAGAGAGAATTGTTTCAGAGATGATGAGGTCGCTAAATTAGACATGAACTAGCGCTAGAAAATGAAAGACACCAGAACAGATGCCTCCAAAAGGATCCAGCGTTTCTTTTTTTAGGAACACGTTTTACCCCTTTAATTAACACCAAGGATTAACGCCCAGTGAAGTCTCCCTTCCATTAAATGATCCGTTTTTGAAGGAATTCTGAAGTCGTTGCCGACAGGTTTGACTGTGAATTGATCTGACACTGAGGTTTACTTAATAGAGAGAGAAATACGAACATGTGTACTGACACTGAGGTTTACTGATAGAGAAAGAAATACAGACATGTGTACTGACACTGAGGTTTACCTATAGAGAAAGAAATACAAACATGTGTACTGACACTGAGGTTTACTTACTGAGAAAGAAAAACAAACATGTGTACTTACCTTGGGTCCTTACACCTTCCTGCAAAAAGACAGAACGAATTTCTTTCAATATACACAGACATACAATGTGACCGCGATGTGTTCTTTTGCCTAACAGACATAATGCATCAAAGCACTTTGGTTGCGAAATATCTGAAGAGATCAGTCCAATTTCCCCGAAGTTGGAGTAAGGCTGCCTTAATGGCGGTATAAAAAACGGTCATACACACTCAACTCCACTCCACTTGTTGGGTAGATGGGATTAATACTTTCCTGTCTACACAGGGAGTGTCCGCAGGAGTATCAGCCTGCGTACGCGAAAAAAAAAATCTGTCCAATAAAGTAGGGAAAAAAGAGACTGAATGGGTTAGAATAAAGATCACTACATTACACCAGGTGTACAATACGACAACATATGACAGACCTGTGCGGCATAAGAATAAAAATCGCCAGAGTGCATTGTGTGCACACAGTTACAACAATAAGCGAGTCACAGTTCAACATGCAACGAAATTAAGTCCCGACGCTCTCTCTCTCTCTCTCTCTCTCTCTCTCTCTCTCTCTCTCTCTCTCTCTCTCTCTCTCTCTCACTCACTCACTCTCTCTCTTTCTCTGTTTCTCTCTCTCATATGTTATCACAAACCTCTCCGTCGCTTCACGGTGACGATGACGACAACGATGACGACGATGATGATGACCAGACCTCCGGTGGCTCCCCCGGCGATGGCGACAACAGCTACTGAGCTGACGTAGATTTCTTCTGATGTGATGCCAAGGATAAGAAACGTGATGATGTTTTAATGTCGCTCATGCTTGCCACTCAGAGAGAGAGAGAGAGAGAGAGAGAGAGAGAGAGAGAGAGAGAGAGAAGAGAGAGAGAGACAGACAGACAGACAGACAGACAGACAGACAGAGAGAGTAATAAAATCATGTAACAACAATGCGATACGCTGGCCCTTTTCATGCGGTCTACGTTCGGTCATTTCACAACCATACGAAGCATACGAAGAGACACAAGCAAGTAAGATGCCACATTCGTTGTTTCAATACGTGTGGTGAGAGAGTTACTGCCCTTGGATGCTGAAGAGTCTATGTTATACTTGAAATTAAGTTCAACTTGCAGCTCGACTTGTTACGGAGATAGCTGAAACTACGGTGAACTCTGGGAGTAATAGAATTGAACATGTGATGGGTATGGACCTGGAATGAACTATGTCATGGAAAGAGAGTAAAACATCGTAAATAACACACAGTGAAGCCTATGTAACCTGTGCGGGGCGTGAGCGTCGGGCGTGTGTAGACAAAAGGGAAAGGTTAGATCATAGACGCTTAGGGCCCAGGGAAACAGGACAGGAAAGCCGAAACAATTGATCGCGCGCGCGCGCGCGCGCGCTGTGTGTGTGTGTGTGTGTGTGTGTGTGTGTGTGTGTGCGTGCGTGCGTGCGTGCGTGCGTGCGTGTGGTGTGTGTGTGTGTGTGTGTGTGTGTGTGTGTGTGTGTGTGTGTGTGTGTGTGTGTGTGAACAAGGCCAAGTTCTGTGAAGCGGATGAGTATATACATCCGTAGCACGATGAGTTGTCAACGAGAATTTCGCTCCATGTGAATCATTGATTTATTAATCGACTGACTAATTGTTTGATTGGTTGATTGATTGACTGACTGTTCGATTGATTGGTTGATTGATTGATTGATCGATCGATTGATTGATTGGATGGTTGATTGATTGATTGCTCCTTCATCAGCTAAGAAAACTCTTTTACAAATTGGAAAACGTTACTGGTTCAATAATTGGCCTGTTTCTATTTCACTGTTCTTTCGAAGGCATTAGAACAACATAGCAAAATGTCTTCTTTCCCATATCAACAGTAACGATCTACTCTACACCAATTAATCTGAATTTAGAAAGAATCATTCTTCTTAAGCTGCTCCTGTCCAGTTAATTTGATCAATCGCTTTCAATGAGCAGTTTTCTGGAGTACTCTTTCTAGAACTGGCTAGAGCTTTTGACATCATTTATCATGAACATGTCTTCAGGAAGCTAATCATTTCGACTATCTTTCGACATCTTTGAGTTCATTTTTATAGTTTTCTTCGAACAAGCGATGATTAACATTTAGAATGTATATTTATCTAATCTTATTCTGTCAAAACTTTGGTGTACCACAAGGCTCAATGCTAGGTTAGCTGTTGTTTTCATCAATATCAGTCTTAGAAACGATTTGTAAAATGTTCGTTGATGATACAGCTGTTGGCATAAGTAACGCTTTGCTTACATGTTTGTCTAAACATGTAAGAAGATATTCTTCTCGTTGAATGGACGTAAGCCAGTCATATGATTTCGTTCTCTTAAAATTAATTTCATGTTGATTACACCGAGGCAAAGAGGTCAAACCTCTTTAAAGATTTGCCCGTTTGTTTGATTGCCAATTATAAAGCTAAAGTGTTTAGAATCATTAAGTGTGAGGAATAAAAATCAACAATATCTCTTGGTCGAAATATTCTTTTTTTATTTTTTTATTTTTTATTTTTTTAAAGATATTTGGATTGTATGAGGAGATAAGTATGGTGTTGCCTGGGTATTCATTAGGGAAAGGAAATGGGTACGATGTTGCAGGCGGTGTAGCCACTCACTCTATATCCGTCCAAGGATTTTTTTTCTTTTGTAGTGTTGCATTATACTATCAGCTTGCCATGAGGTGCAGGTAGTCATTCGGTGCAACGACACAAATGACAGCCGCCTACTGCCTGCTGGTAGAGTCACCCTCTATAAAATGACAGCTAGATATGCAGCACTCCAATTCAGCACACACAACACCAACACACACACACACACACACACACGCACACACGCACACACCACACACACACACCACACACACACACACACACACACACTCACTCACTCACCACACACGCACACACACATGCACACGCAAATAACTATCAATGGGATTACCACAAAGTAACTACGGATGTAACCAAAATATCACATGGGAGAGAGAGAGAGAGAGAGGAGAGAGAGAGAGAGAGAGAGAGAGAGAGAGAGAGAGACAGACAGACAGAGAGAGGCAGACAGACAGAGAGAGACAGACAGACGACAGAGAGAGAGAAGACAGAGAAGAGAGAAGAGACAGAGAGAGAGAGACAGAGAGAGAGACAGACAGAGACAGAGAGAGAGAGAGAGAGAGACGAGAGGACAGAGACAGAGACAGAGGGACAGAGAGAGACAGACGAGACAGAGAGACAGACAGACAGAGAAGAAGACCAGAACAACGATAACAGAGAGAGAGAGAGAGAGAGAGAGAGAGAGAGAGAGAGAGAGAGAGAGAGAGATCCTTGGGTCACATCCACCACTGACTCACCTGTCACTGTCACCTTTGCCTCCTTCAGAAATCGATCCCCTTTGGGAGTCACGGTCGTCACGGAGCAAGTACAGATCTTTGCCATGGTGCGTGGGGAACCTCGGGGTGAACGTGAGCGTGATGGTCCACACCTTGTCTTTGAGGAACGTCTGTTCAGCGGAGTTGTCGACCCCTTCACAGACCATACTGAGTGACCTGGCTTGGACTGCTGGGTTTCCCCCCTTGGCTTGACAGAAAATGGTGTCTGGCTTGTTCGCTTGCAATGACAAGTTTCCGCCGTTACTGTGGAGAAAGTACGGTGACTCTGGTGGGTCTGTGGTGTGACAGATACTCAATCATTTCACCAGTCATTCCATTCCACAACTGTACATCATGTTTCTCTCACGAGAAGCTAAGTTCCTATAAAAGAACAGGTTGCCATCTCTCTCTCTCTCTCTCTCTCTCTCTCTCTCTCTCTCTCTCTCTCTCTCTCTCTCTCTGTATGTTATGTGTTTGTCTGCCTGTCTGCCTGCCTGTCTGTCTGTCTGTCTCTCACTCACTCCCCCCCCCCCCGCCTCTCTCTCTCTCTTTGACTACCTGTATATACATAGACTTCTGTACCATTTATCGTATTCATATTTCACCACGGCCATATTAGTCTTTGTAATGGGTCTTCCCCCACTTCCACTTACTGTATTGCACACATCGTCTCTATACACTCTGTATGTTACTCCATTCTCTCTCTCTCTCTCTCTCTCTCTCTCTCTCTCTCTCTCTCTCTCTCTCTCTCTCTCTCTCTCTCGTACCAGTTTATCTATGTTACATGCACAATAAATAAAATGTGTCTAAAGATCGAACCCAGACAACTTTCTGCAAATATATCTTTCGTAACGCATCACACCTTGGAGACTCCATGATAAAAGAATGTCATTTCCCATGACATTCAGCTCACAATCTCCACACACTCTATCATCCCCTGGATGCTATTTTTCTGCCTATTGCATCGAATTGAATAAATATAAATATCGAGCAAGTTATGACGTAGTTTTGACCGTGAAAAACATGTTTGAATTTTCTGTGAAAAGAGACGCTTACGCTTACTTCTAAAGACTCACTCTATTATCGAAAATAGAGTTTTTTTTTTTTTTAATTTCACACATCTGTTTATTATCAGAATAGCTCCAGCGAAAGAGGCTTCAATGCGTACATATAAAAGATGGTTGCACTTGAAAATGTTACAAACACCAGTTAATATACGTAAAGCCACAGAAGCCAAAACAATACAATGTATTTTCTTTCGTTCATTGACAAAGAAAATGGAGCATAAGCTGTTCATCATTGTTGTTAGTTGACAGTCAGTGACAGACTGAATATTTACCGAGAAAGTGGCCTGGTATGTTCTTAGTGATAAAGAGTCTTGTTCACCAATGTACAGACTGAAGCTATGAAATAGAAAACGGCCGTGTCTGGAGTTGTACTGTCAGTGGGACAGCGAGTGAGCCTTGCGGCAGTTGCTTGATAGTGGCGGTTTTTTTTTTGCCGGTGGGCTGTGCAGACATGAAATATGGGCTGGTGAACCCATAGGAAAGCTCTCGTAGAGGTCCTGTCGTGTTACACCCAGTGGCCATTACGCAATGGTATCTGCCAAGGAGCAGTGATGTCCCTTGACGTCTTAATGAAATGCCCTGCGCGTGCCTGCATCCCATGTGAAAACAGGCCGGCTTCCTAGGATGGTGCAGGATTGCTCCCAGCTGGTTTGTTCGGCATTTGACGACAGTACTTCACTGGGTCCCATCCGCACCTTCGGGTGTATTGTTTTTTCTTCTTCCTTGTTAAGCAATGTACAGATTGAAGCTATGAAACAGAAAACGGATTAAGCCATAACCAGTTGCTTGTTATTCTTTGACTTACCATCTGCAGTCTCTATTTCCTTATGTTTGTTTTTAGATGGTTTGTGTCATATCTGCAACCTTACATATTAAGTTCAGTTTTTTCTTTTAAATCCTCTTGCCCACTTTCGCTCAAGTCTTTGAAGTGATCGAAGTCTGTAAATCTGTAACACGTGTCGGTTTCTTTGTCTAAGACTTATAAGACTTATCGCGTTTCCAGTTATCCCTGGGTTTTGTTATACTCATTTTACGAGTTGCACACACAACAACACACACACACACACACACACACACACACACACACACACACACAACAAAAAAAAAACACACACTCACACGCGCGCACGTGCACACACACACACACACACACACACACACACCACACACACACGCGCGTGCGCGCGCGCGCGCGCGCGCAAACACACACACAATGGACAGTGCACTTACAGTAGACATTTAGACTGTAGGAAACGGATGCAATGTCGCCAGTGTTCCATCCACCCCAGTACTGGTAGCACGTGTACGTTTCCCCATCTTGTTCCCGCCTGACATCAGAGAGGTGGAGTTTGTCCTCAACCAGTCCCGGTGTCCACGTCACCATGGGTCGATAAGTCCAGAGCTTGGATGAGGAAGGTCGGCATTGGCAAGTGAGGCTTGAACCTTCAGCCACGCCTGACGGGCAGTTGTGGAGTTCAGGACCTCCGTATTTTTCTGAAGATGAGAACGAAACGGTGTCTGGGTTTCTTTTCTTCTTGTTCTTATTCTTGTTGTTGTTGTTATTGTTGTTGTTGTTGTTGTTGTTGTTGTTCTTCTTCTTCTTCTTTTTCCTCCTCCTCCTCCTCCACATCCTCCTCCTCCTCTTTTTTCTTCTTCTTCTTCTTTTTCTTTTCTTCTTCTTCTTCTTTTTCTTCTTCTTCTCCTCCTCCTCCTCCTCCTCTCCCTCCTCCTCCTCCTCTCCCTCCTCCTCCTCACTATTTTCTTCTTCTTCTTCTTCTTCTTCTCTTTTTCTTCTTCCTCTTCTTCTTTCTTTCTTTCTTTTTACTCAAGGACGAAGACCACATATACATTTGTAGCAAATGTTCTGACAGTGAAACTAAAAGGTTTCGTAGCCTGGTTGTCAGAGACAAATGTGTAGGTGTGGAGAGGGGTGCGGGCTTTCTGTATGTCGTTCCATCTGTCTATTGATCAGTTTGTTTGCATGTCCGTCTGTCTGTCTATCAGTGTGCATTCTGCTGATAAGTTCATACAATCTGACCAGTATGCTATACAGTACTGCGCACTTTTCCGTCTCTCTCCATTTCCCTGTTTCTCTGTTTCGCTTCCTGTAAAGGCGGTGTGTGTGTGTGTGTGTGTGTGTGTGTGTGTGTGTGTGTGTGTGTGTGTGTGTGTGTGTGTGTGTGAGTGTGTTTCGCTTCCTGTAAAGGGGGTGTGTGTGGTGTGTGTGTGTGTGTGTGTGTGTGTGTGTGTGTGTGTGTGTGTGTGAGAGAGAGAGAGTGTGTGTGTTTGCGTATGTGTATGTTTGCGGGTTTGTGCGTGTATATGTGCGTGTTTGCGTGTCTGTTTGTGTGTCTGTGGGTGTCTGTGTCGGTGTGTGCGCGTGCGTCTGTTAGAGAGAGAGAGAGAGAGAGAGAGAGAGAGAGAGAGAGAGAGAGTAGAAGAGGTAAAAAAAAAATTGTCTGTAGAGATGTTAAACGTATTCGAAAGTTGGAAAGTAAACACACACACACACACACACACACACACACACACACACACACACACACAAATATATATATATATATATACACACGCACACAAGCACGCACGCATCCATACGCATACAAATACACACACAACCACATGCGAAGAACACACGCAAAATACATCTGCGCAGAGAGAGAGAGAGAGAGAGAGAGAGGAGAGAGAGAGAGAGAGAGAGAGGAGAGAGAGAGAGAGAGAGAAGGGGGAGAGAGAGAGAAACACGCACACACACACAAACACAGCGCGCGCGCACGCACGCATGAACGCACACATGCACGCATCACGCACGCACGACCACGCACACACACACACACACACACACACACACACACACACACACACACACACACACACACACACACAACACACACCGCCTTCACAGGAAACGAAACAGAGAAACAGTGTAATCGAGAGAACAGAAAAGTGCAGACACGACAGACAGACAGACAGACTAACGGAGCACTGCACTGACCATAAACCGTCACCGTTTCCGTCTCAACAGGCCGTTGGAGTAAAGTGACGGCAATGTCGAAGGCTTGCTTCCTGTGACAGCATATCCCTGTACCGTAGACTCGAACGTTAAACCCTCCGCTCTTGAGACAGTGGCAGTCCTGCGATTCCCTGTCGGTACACTCGCCGGGCAGAAACTGACAATAACCACAGGCTGTTTGCCGTTCGTTGAGTTCCAATGTGGATCAACGAAAAGGGCAGTCTTGGGAGACGAAGAATACAATGTCCACGTATCTCTCCCCCACCAGCTGTAAGCTCTTATTTTCTGCTTCGAGAGATATACCTACAAAAAACACCACCAAAACATAGTGTGTGTGTGTGCCTGGTGTGTGTGTGTGTGTGTGTGTGTGTGTGTGTGTGTGTGTGTGTGTGTGTGTGTGTGTGAATTACTGTCATTTGTATAACTACGCACACTGGCTGTTTTTATTTTCCTTTCTTCTCTGAAAATTATCATCACTTCAACGAGGTGACAGCCCTGATATGACCCTTTGCGCTCTCTCTCTCTCTCTCTCTCTCTCTCTCCCTCTCTCTCTCTCTCTCTCTCTCTCTCTCTTCTTGTTCGTCTTCTTCTTCTAAAAGGACATTTCTTTCTAATCCTCCTCAGCTATATTTACCCTCCACGTATCAAATAGTGCGATTTCTTCTCATTGGTAGATGGAACCGTTGAAATTGTTTATTCTGCCCAAGCTTATAATTGTGCATTTGTTTATGACATGTGTACGTGTCAGGCGACTTCAATGGTCGAATGCTGTAAGCTCTGTGATGATTGGTAATAATCAGCCCCTCGGTTTCTCTCTTACAAAGGGGGACATACTCATGCACTTTTCCATCATGAGACAAAGCAAAAATCCCACGGATTTTCTAACAGTCAATGGACGTTATCATTTTAGTGCGTGGATGGAAATTAAGGCTGAACATCGTTCGAAAACATTTCCTTTTAGCTTCTCCACTCCTTAAAGCCAAGAATGATCTTGTTTGTATTGAGCGTTAAGTGGATTTTAAACAGAAAGAAGCTGAATTTGAAGCTATATTGTTTCAACTTCATCTTTGCTTTTGATCATTGTCTTTTAGCGCGCGCGCGCGCGCCACACAACACAACACACACACACACACATGTGCACACAAATTTGTCTATCTTTCTATCTACCTACAATCATCTATCTATCTATCTATGAATATGTGTAGTAAGCAATGAAGGCAACCTGGTTCAAGACCAAAGCGAGAACGAATCAACAGTCCTGATATACCACACTGCCTTCTCACAAAACAAACGTCGCCAGATAGTAGGTCGCCGCTCATTGTGATTCAGTTCAATTGTCCAGCAACATGACATAAATCATGGTTAAAACAACTGTCAGGCTACAAAAGCGTTAACCGGGTCGTTTGCTGAAACACAAAGGTCAGATCTATCGCTCCCGGAAAACTTTCAGACGAGCAAATGTGTCACACACGGACATCCTTTCTTTCTATCCTCAAGCAGAGTTGGGGCGAGGGGAGAAGGAGGAGGAGGGGGGGGGGGGGGGGGGAGGGGGGGTAGGATGGCCAGACACAGTTTGTGTGGCTACACTCACATTAAAAAAAGCTTCAAAAACCTGGTGGAACAGACACTGCTTTCTCTAGGAAGTGCAACGCTCAGTACCGCCTGATACGATTGTTGACATTTATTTCATTACATGACACCCCGGCTTAAGTAGAAGGATATCCACAGTGAACGAGTTAACACAGAAAATGACTCAAGTGTAGAAAACAGGAGGTTGTTTTATGAACGTCACCTTATTTACACCTTGCTAAACCACATAGAGGTGTGTGGTATTATTATACTACTTCGATGAGGGATGAACAAAAAGTCAACACAACGTAGGTGCGTGTCTGTTGCCTCACAATCGGCACACATTTTCACTTCAATTCAGTGAGGGCTATATTTTCCCGACAAACCAGTCGTGCTTCAGGGTAATACACCGCAAACGCTAACATACACCTTACTTCAGGTATATGCTTTCCATAAATCATCACAGTCGGGATTCAATGCAGTCAAAGATGGACGAACGAGCTTCGACGCATGTGCCCAACTTGAAGCCTTGCGTTTTCCCGCGTATATACTCATCACGGCAGAATAACAGAATTTGACAACATGACGTCACACAGTCAATGACAGTTAGCTTGAACGCTTCTCCCCTGCAGGACTGAAACCAGACGATGGGCTGACTGAGCTATGAAGATAAATAGAACTGTTCATTCAGTGCTATCTCTAATTAGATGACGAGGCATTTGGTTACCTTAAGAGAGTCATACTTACTCCCGCCGTTTACCCGCGCTTGATCCAATTGTTCTCGCATGTTTTCTCAAGGTCTGACCAGCGCATTGGGCTAATGCGTAGGTCAGACATCTGCTAAGTCGTAGCCACGAGACCCCCTTCTTCAGTTCTCTCTTCTTAGTTGTTAATTCACTTATCCATCAGCTTAGAATCATGCATAGTGTGGTCTCAAAACTTAGCGGATGTGGTGTAGCGTATATGGACTAGTCCGCACGCAGTGACGCCTCATTGATGAAACTGAAACTGAAACCGAAACTTATGTCTAAGTTGATTAAGAATGCCAGCGGTTTCGGGAGGGAACTGCACACTTTACAAACTCTTGTGGACAGCAGGGAAATGTTGGTTCATGTTCAAATGATGTTGCTGACGAACTCGTACATAAACATTGTAGAAATCATAGGACGGTTTCATTGATATTATGTCAAAATCCGTTATTTTGAAACTGAATTTCTGTCACAAAGCATTGAATTGACAGTGTTCGAGGCCCGTCTTACGAGAGGCTACGAAGACTCGCCCTGTGCAACGAATGTGCACACCTTTCTAGAATTGAACCGTGTTTCACAAAAGACAGACAGACAGACAGACAGACAGACAGATAGACAGACAGACAGAGGAAAGAATCAGCTAGATGTGATTTCAAATGCCTGACAATGTGTGTGTGTGTGTGTGTGTGTGTGCGTGTGCGTGTGCGTGTGCGTGTGTGTGTATTATATATGTATGCGTATTGTGGTGTGTGCCTGTGTGTCTGCATGAACATGCACACACATGGACTTTCCAATGCGTGTGTATGCTGCTTACTCACAGGAAGCTCTGCCCTCAGGAACCAGGAAACAGCAGACCATCAGAAATGAGAGGCAGACTGCAGCACTGGTCCTCATGACGTCACGTTTCTCACACCAACCCCAAGTCCAGCTGGATAAAGAACACACCACACACACACAACACACACACACACACACACACACACACACACACACAGAGGTTGAAGACAGAATAATTCATATCGCCTGCTAAGTAGCCTAAAGAATAAAATCAATATACAAATAGTATAAATGCAGGGGAATATTAGAGCCCATGTTTGAGGATCCATTTAAGGATGCAAGGAGGCCAAAAGGTATCCAACAGTCAGAATGGTCAGCTCTGCTGTTTAATAACCCGACCATTGTCAGCAGCTAAGAATTGTGCAGAACCACCTTTACTTAGATCACCTAAGAAATACAATCTCCCACTGACTGACGAAACAACATTATGTTGAACAATTTAGCAGTGGGGAAAACAAGTGCAGGCTAACAATTCCTCCGTCATTACATTAATGACTTGACAGAGATTATTAAAGGGACAACGAAAAATCTGGGAACTATTATGATAAATATTCAACCCTTCACTAGCAGCATATGAGAACCATTGTAATTCATCTTGAAGACAGATTTATTCATATCGCTGCTGTTGTACTGTCAATCAGCGAACGAATACGTCTGATTTCTATTTTACGCCAAAAAAATATTAAAAGTAAAGCAGTTCCAAATCAGTTAGATATGAAAAATCCGCTCAATGGGCAATCATTTATCTCCTGCTGTAACTCCTCTGAGTATACAGTCCTGTTCGTTCACACTGACATCAGGGTTAATAATCAGGTCAGGATCTTTCACACGAAAAACACTGTAAACAAATAGTGCATTCTATATCCACAAATCAAGTTCTGCCCTTTTCTCTGGTGACAAACTACTGATTTTGTCAAAATCTAGTTACTATTTTTTTCAAGGCCTCCTTCTTGGCCTCTTCAAGACAACGATTATGAGGTGGTCCAGACTTTATGCCGGGGAAACTTGCAATAATTTTCCCAGTCACCTGTGCCCAGCCTTGAATGCAAGGGTCTTGTAGTCCTAGCAAATCAGATCAATATTCTTTCAAGCTGCAAGGTCTGTCTTCTGTCTGAGAAACTGTCATGGACGTAGGGTCAACAATAACCCGAAGCTATTGGACTTTCTTCAGTAGTTCCAGGTTGGATGGGTGGACAATAACCGCTAACTGCTTGAACACTGCTGAAGTGCACTGAATATAGGCAATGCAATGCAGTCCTTCTGTCTGTTGCAATACAACAATGAATCACCCAAAAAGGATGTGGAGATGTGTCTTTCCTTTCCGGGAAATGTAAAACGTTGTTTCAAAAGCTTACAAACATAAATCCATTGGGAATCGCATTGAAGTAATAGGTTTGTCATTTCCATTTAAATCTCAGTAGTTTTCTGTACTGATGATAAATCAGGACGTAATGATAACACCCTTATGATCAGCTGGAGCCCTGAAGCAGTTTTGTGCAGATAAAAATCAAAGTTGTAGTCGATGTGTCCATATAAGTCTTTTCAAATTCACTATACCGTAAAGGCTCCATTTTTCTCCTTTCTTGTGAAAAACTGGTGGTACACTTTCTTGTGAGTGGTGATCACACGGAGAAATCACCTTTTCTCGCCATCGTCTGGGCTACCTCCGAGCTAATAACTTCATTATCACTCCCAGTCATGTTTATCTGCCTCACTGAAAGAAAAGAGAAGGATCATGAATGTTACAGCCAAATTCAATTTTCACTCGTGTGACCATCTTAAGAATTTAAGGATTACACGTCAGTTCTTTCCATACCCCTAGAAAAAAACTTTCAATCTACCAGCTTCAAATTTTCTAACTTCACTTCCAGTGCGGTTCCCCAAAGTTGGAGTATGGCTACCTTAATGGCGGGATAAAGAAGGGGAAAAAAACGGTCATACACACAAAACTCCACTCCCTTTGTCGGGTAGATGGGATTAATCCTTGCCTGTCTATACAGGGAGTGTCCGCTGGAGTAGCAGCCTGCATACGCAGAAAAGAAAAGAGAGAGAAAAAAAAAATTCAGTGCGTGAATGGCAGAAGGCAGAAACGACAGGAATTTCCCTCACCTCTTGGTCAACTGTGTCAGAGTGTGAGTCTGGAGGCCTTTGTTGTTGAAGGAAAAGTAGTGTTTGATCTGTCTCTTCTTGTAACTCTGATTGTGACTGGAATAGTACTTCTGGTTCACTGATCCTTAACAAAACTATTTTCGTTTCTTTTCTTTTTTTCTTCTAAATGTGTGCCACGTATGTCCATGGTCAGCTAAGAGACTCGCCCCCCCCGCCCCCCCCCCCCCCCCCCCCCCCCCCGTCTGTCCAGTTCCCTCATGCCTTCCAAAATGGCTGCCAAGTTATCCCCAAACAATGTATATGTCACAGTGACTCCCGAGTTTTTGTCGCACTTTTCAGGAGAGTGATTTGTTTACACGAGGAAGTGCTTTGCCTGTGAAGAGACAGACTCGGTGTGGCACTCTATTTCCTCATTCAGTCATTGTCACTGCTGTTCAACTGTGTCCATCTTGGCTTCGATAGTCGCCATTTGCTGTTGGTGAACGATTGTTTTGTTTGTAATGTAATACCCTACCTTTTCTGTTTGTAATCTAATACCCTACCTTTTCTGTTTGTAATCTAATACCCTACCTTTTCTGTTTGTAATGTAATACCCTACCTTTTCTGTTTGTAATCTAATACCCTACCTTTTCTGTTTGTAATGTAATACCCTACCTTTTCTGTTTGTAATCTAATACCCTACCTTTTCTGTTTGTAATCTAATACCCTACCTTTTCTGTTTGTAATCTAATACCCTACCTTTTCTGTTTGTAATCTAATACCCTACCTTTTCTGTTTGTAATCTAATACCCTACCTTTTCTGTTTGTAATCTAATACCCTACCTTTTCTGTTTGTAATCTAATACCCTACCTTTTCTGTTTGTAATCTAATACCCTACCTTTTCTGTTTGTAATCTAATACCCTACCTTTTCTGTTTGTAATCTAATACCCTACCTTTTCTGTTTGTAATCTAATACCCTACTTTCTGTTTGTAATCTAATACCCTACCTTTCTGTTTGTAATCTAATACCCTACCTTTTCATTCCCCATTTCTGTTCATCACAATCTCTGCCTCCCCGTTTTTCCAAAAAAAGTCTTTGCAAGTTATTAATGTAAAGTAGTGTGTTGAGTTGTTAGCTAGAAAGAGTATGTGCGTACGTCCGTACCCTATCCATATCTTCCTCCTCTGCCCCCGTCAAACACGCGCGCGCGAGCTTACACACACACACACACACGTGCCTATCTCTCCCCTTTCTCAGCACTTGTATCTGTCTGTCTGTCTGTCTGTCTGCCTGTCTGTCTGTCTCTCTCTCTCTTTCTTTCTTTCTCCTGTGAAACACAGATCAATTCTAGAAACGTGTGCACATTCGTTGCACAAGGTGTGTCTGACATTGCTTGCCATCGCTTTAGGTGTAGCAATGTTGTTGAAAATGATCTAACATGTCGACTATGTAATGGAGCAAGAGAAGATGAAATACACTTTTTTGCTTTGCTGTCCTGCTCTAAGTGATTTAAGAATAAAACTTATCCAACGCAATTATTACACAGAACCATGTATCTTCAGGCTCATTCTCTTATTATCGACAAGTAATGAGAACACACTATTGAATGCAGCTAGGTATGTTTATGAAGCAAACAAGAGAATTCAGACTGCAATGTCTTGAGTTTTTTTTCTTTTGTCAAACTTACCCTATTTCATCGTTTCATTTTGATTCGTATTATCCATGACGTATATATATATTTATGAAACCCCCTTCAGTATGGGGCTTTGGCCTTAATCTGAATAAAGATTCGCATTCTCTTCTCTCTCTCTCTTCTCCTCTCTCTCTCTTCTCTCTCTCTCTCCTCGCACACACATGCGCGCGCACACACACACACACACTGGCGCGCGCGCGCGCACACATACACACACACACAGCACATACACATGTGACAAAAGCAGTTCTGAAAAACACCCGACACAAGGAAATCAACTTGACTGTGTGATCTAAATTACTGTAAAACATTGTACTGAAAAATCAAGTTTCAGTGTATATTACTACACATCTGATTGTTGTTGCCCACAACAAAAAAGCAATGAAGAAGGGGACAGAGCGATGTTGACTCTTTCTCTCGCTTAAGTTTGGAATCTTTTTCTCCTTCCCCCAACACCCTCCTCCCCTTTTCGAACCTTCTCACCACCCATCTCCACCCTCTGCTTGTCCTTCAGCTTTGTGGCTGGGCCGTAGAAGACGTGACAGAGCATGAACCCAAAACAAATGTCGATACAGACTTACAAGAGATTGTTATTTTCTGATTTGTTGTCGCTCAGAAAGATGACATTTATCGTAGTGATTAGATGATTTGTTGTTTCTTAATGGTAAGAAAGATGACATTTATCGTAGTGATTAGATGATTTGTTGTTTCTTATTGGTAAGAAAGATGACATTTATCGTAGTGATTAGATGATTTGCTGTTTCTTAATGGTAAGAAAGATGACAATTATCGTAGTGATTAGATGATTTGCTGTTTCTTAATGGTAAGAAAGATGACATTTATCGTAGTGATTAGATGATTTGCTGTTTCTTAATGGTAAGAAAGATGACATTTATCGTAGTGATTAGATGATTTGCTGTTTCTTAATGGTAAGAAAGATGACATTTATCGTAGTGATTAGATGATTTGCTGTTTCTTAATGGTAAGAAAGATGACATTTATCGTAGTGATTAGATGATTTGCTGTTTCTTAATGGTAAGAAAGATGACATTTATCGTAGTGATTAGATGATTTGTTGTTTCTTAATGGTAAGAAAGATGACATTTATCGTAGTGATTAGATGATTTGTGTTTCTTAATGGTAAGAAAGATGACATTTATCGTAGTGATTAGATGATTTGCTGTTTCTTAATGGTAAGAAAGATGACATTTATCGTAGTGATTAGATGATTTGCTGTTTCTTAATGGTAAGAAAGATGACATTTATCGTAGTGATTAGATGATTTGCTTGTTTCTTAATGGTAAGAAAGATGACATTTATCGTAGTGATTAGATGATTTGCTGTTTCTTAATGGTAAGAAAAGATGACATTTATCGTAGTGATTAGATGATTTGCTGTTTCTTAATGGTAAGAAAGATGACATTTATCGTAGTGATTAGATGATTTGCTGTTTCTTAATGGTAAGAAAGATGACATTTATCGTAGTGATTAGATGATTTGCTGTTTCTTAATGGTAAGAAAGATGACATTTATCGTAGTGATTAGATGATTTGCTGTTTCTTAATGGTAAGAAAGATGACATTTATCGTAGTGATTAGATGATTTGCTGTTTCTTAATGGTAAGAAAGATGACATTTATCGTAGTGATTAGATGATTTGCTGTTTCTTAATGGTAAGAAAGATGACATTTATCGTAGTGATTAGATGATTTGTTGTTTCTTAATGGTAAGAAAGATGACATTTATCGTAGTGATTAGATGATTTGCTGTTTCTTAATTGTAAGAAAGATGACATTTATCGTAGTGATTAGATGATTTGCTGTTTCTTAATGTAAGAAAGATGACATTTATCGTAGTGATAGATGATTTGTTGTTTCTTAATGGTAAGAAAGATGACATTTATCGTAGTGAGTAGATGATTTGTTGTTTCTTAATGGTAAGAAAGATGACATTTATCGTAGTGAGTAGATGATTTGTTGTTTCTTAATGGTAAGAAAGATGACATTTATCGTAGTGAGTAGATGATTTGTGTTTCTTAATGGTAAGAAAGATGACATTTATCGTAGTGAGTAGATGATTTGTTGTTTCTTAATGGTAAGAAAGATGACATTTATCGTAGTGAGTAGATGATTTGTTGTTTCTTAATGGTAAGAAAGATGACATTTATCGTAGTGAGTAGATGATTTGTTGTTTCTTAATGGTAAGAAAGATGACATTTATCGTAGTGATTAGATGATTTGTTGTTTCTTAATGGTAAGAAAGATGACATTTATCGTAGTGATTAGATGATTTGTTGTTTCTTAATGGTAAGAAAGATGACATTTATCGTAGTGATTAGATGATTTGTTGTTCTTAATGGTAAGAAAGATGACATTTATCGTATGATTAGATGATTTGTTGTTTCTTAATGGTAAGAAAGATGACATTTATCGTAGTGATTAGATGATTTGTGTTTCTTAATGTAAGAAAGATGACATTTATCGTAGTGATTAGATGATTTGTGTTTCTTAATGTAAGAAAGATGCATTTATCGTAGTGATTAGATGATTTGTTGTTTCTTAATGGTAAGAAAGATGCCATTTATCGTAGTGATTAGATGATTTGTTGTTTCTTAATAGTAGAAAGATGCATTTATCGTAGTGATTAGATGATTTGTTGTTTCTTAATGGTAAGAAAGATGACATTTATCGTAGTGATTAGATGATTTGTTGTTTCTTAATGGTAAGAAAGATGACATTTATCGTAGTGATTAGATGATTTGTTGTTTCTTAATGGTAAGAAAGATGACATTTATCGTAGTGATTAGATGATTTGCTGTTTCTTAATGGTAAGAAAGATGACATTTATCGTAGTGATTAGATGATTTGCTGTTTCTTAATGGTAAGAAAGATGACATTTATCGTAGTGATTAGATGATTTGTGTTCTTATGTAAGAAAGATGACATTTATCGTAGTGATTAGATGATTTGTGTTTCTTAATGGTAAGAAAGATGACATTTATCGTAGTGATTAGATGATTTGCTGTTTCTTAATGGTAAGAAAGATGACATTTATCGTAGTGATTAGATGATTTGCTGTTTCTTAATGGTAAGAAAGATGACATTTATCGTAGTGATTAGATGATTTGCTGTTTCTTAATGTAAGAAAGATGACATTTATCGTAGTGATTAGATGATTTGCTGTTTCTTAATGTAAGAAAGATGACATTTATCGTAGTGATTAGATGATTTGTTGTTTCTTAATTGTAAGAAAGATGACATTTATCGTAGTGATTAGATGATTTGTTGTTTCTTAATTGTAAGAAAGATGACATTTATCGTAGTGATTAGATGATTTCTTGTTTCTTAATGGTAAGAAAGATGACATTTATCGTAGTGATTAGATGATTTGTTGTTTCTTAATTGTAAGAAAGATGACATTTATCGTAGTGATTAGATGATTTGCTGTTTCTTAATGTAAGAAAGATGACATTTATCGTAGTGATTAGATGATTTCTGTTTCTTAATGGTAAGAAAGATGACATTTATCGTAGTGATTAGATGATTTGTGTTTCTTAATGGTGATTTGCTGTTTCTTAATGGTAAGAAAGTGACATTTATCGTAGTGATTAGATGATTTGCTGTTTCTTAATGGTAAGAAAGGTGACATTTATCGTAGTGATTAGATGATTTGCTGTTTCTTAATGGTAAGAAAGATGACATTTATCGTAGTGATTAGATGATTTGTGTTTCTTAATGGTAAGAAAGATAGATGACATTTATCGTAGTGATTAGATGATTTGCTGTTTCTTAATGGTAAGAAAGATGACATTTATCGTAGTGATTAGACGATTTGCTGTTTCTTAATGGTAAGAAAGATGACATTTATCGTAGTGATTAGACGATTTGCTGTTTCTTAATGGTAAGAAAGATGACATTTATCGTAGTGATTAGATGATTTGCTGTTTCTTAATGGTAAGAAAGATGACATTTATCGTAGTGATTAGATGATTTGCTGTTTCTTAATGGTAAGAAAGATGACATTTATCGTAGTGATTAGATGATTTGCTGTTTCTTAATGGTAAGAAAGATGACATTTATCGTAGTGATTAGATGATTTGCTGTTTCTTAATGGTAAGAAAGATGACATTTATCGTAGTGATTAGATGATTTGCTGTTTCTTAATGTAAGAAAGATGACATTTTCGTAGTGATTAGATGATTTGCTGTTTCTTAATTGTAAGAAAGATGACATTTGTCGTAGTGATTAGATGATTTGCTGTTTCTTAATTGTAAGAAAGATGACATTTGTCGTAGTGATTAGATGATTTGCTGTTTCTTAATTGTAAGAAAGATGACATTTATCGTAGTGATTAGATGATTTGCTGTTTCTTAATTGTAAGAAAGATGACATTTATCGTAGTGATTAGATGATTTGCTGTTTCTTAATTGTAAGAAAGATGACATTTGTCGTAGTGATTAGATGATTTGTTGTTTCTTAATTGTAAGAAAGATGACATTTATCGTAGTGATTAGATGATTTGCTGTTTCTTAATTGTAAGAAAGATGACATTTATCGTAGTGATTAGATGATTTGCTGTTTCTTAATTGTAAGAAAGATGACATTTATCGTAGTGATTAGATGATTTGTGTTTCTTAATTGTAAGAAAGATGACATTTATCGTAGTGATTAGATGATTTGTGTTTTCTTAATTGTAAGAAAGATGACATTTATCGTAGTGATTAGATGATTTGCTGTTTCTTAATTGTAAGAAAGATGACATTTATCGTAGTGATTAGATGATTTGCTGTTTCTTAATTGTAAGAAAGATGACATTTATCGTAGTGATTAGATGATTTGCTGTTTCTTAATTGTAAGAAAGATGACATTTATCGTAGTGATTAGATGATTTGCTGTTTCTTAATTGTAAGAAAGATGACATTTATCGTAGTGATTAGATGATTTGCTGTTTCTTAATTGTAAGAAAGATGACATTTATCGTAGTGATTAGATGATTTGCTGTTTCTTAATTGTAAGAAAGATGACATTTATCGTAGTGATTAGATGTTTAGATGATTTGCTGTTTCTTAATTGTAAGAAAGATGACATTTATCGTAGTGATTAGATGATTTGTTGTTTCTTAATTGTAAGAAAGATGACATTTATCGTAGTGATTAGATGATTTGTGTTTTCTTAATTGTAAGAAAGATGACATTTATCGTAGTGATTAGATGATTTGTTGTTTCTTAATTGTAAGAAAGATGACATTTATCGTAGTGATTAGATGATTTGTTGTTCTTAATTGTAAGAAAGATGACATTTATCGTAGTGATTAGATGATTTGCTGTTTCTTAATTGTAAGAAAGATGACATTTATCGTAGTGATTAGATGATTTGCTGTTTCTTAATTGTAAGAAAGATGACATTTATCGTAGTGATTAGATGATTTGTTGTTTCTTAATTGTAAGAAAGATGACATTTATCGTAGTGATTAGATGATTTGCTGTTTCTTAATGGTAAGAAAGCAGAATATCGAGGCCAAGATGTTCAAACTTTGTCTTTGTTTGTTATTTCTTTGTTTGTTTTTGCCTGATTTTTCCTTTGAGACAAAGATTCAATTGTAAATTCCCTCCCTAGACAAGAAAATGAAGAAATCTGTGTAAATAAATGAAACGAATAGAAACAACATATAAAGGGTTAGAAATAAAGGTGAATGAATGACAGAGAAAAAAAGAAGAGAAAAGAGTAGCAGGGAAAGGAGGATGGGCACAGAATGAACATGAGGAAGGAGAAGAAGTAAAAGAAGACGAAGGCAAGTAGAGAAAGGGAGCGGAAGAGAAGAAACCCCTTTAAAAAAAACAACAACAGTTAACTGCATGAACCATTTCTAACAACAAATAAAGGAAAATGTAAAATGAAATAAAACATTCTCGTTCAAAAGGCAGAGAGAAAAGCATATACGAACAATCGAAACTAACCTGCTTTCTATGGATCCCGGGACGCACGAGCTAGAGCGGAGATGATACACTGCGTTGACAATACTATAACAGAACGGGTGCTTAAACAGTTCTTTTTTAAAAAAATTGTATCCACACTGTCTCCGCCTGGACAAGGTGTCAGCTTCCGTGACTGAACAAAGACCAGAACCTACTTGAAACCAATCAGTGAGATGGTGTAAGTATGAAATGACTGATGTGTGGTTGGTAACAAACTAGCCCTGTGGTAATATTTCCTCTTGGCTCTCCCAGTCTTATACCCCACCCCCCTCCCCTCCCCTCTCCGGATCTCCATTTCTTCCCCTTCCTCAACGAAAGGGTTGAAAAGACCATTGTCTCCCTTTGCAATGGTTATTTGTATTCCATTGTTTGATGAGTTTCCTTTAGCGTAGGATATCGCGGCGTGTGAGGTTGTTACAATACTACCGCCACGGCTTTCATCGTTGACGTTGTTGTCGTCGTTATTATCAATGTCATCACCATCTCTTGCCTCCAGTAGGACGGAAGATGAGCTGCATCAGAGGGTTTGTGTGATCGTATTGGAATGTTCTGCTCTCCAGCAGTCGGAAAAACAAATTACTCCGCCGTCACAGAGAGAAAGAACAGAGTACAAAACACATACAGCGTGTTTCGACCTTAAGTGTAATTGGTCTTGACTGAAGAAGACAAAATAGGTCGAATCGCGTTGTGTGTGTGTGTGTGTGTGTGTGTGTGTGTGTGTGTGTGTGTGTGTGTGTGTGTGTGTGTGCTGCGTGCACGCGTGCGTGCATGTGTGTGTGTGTGTGTGTGTGTGTGTGTGTGTGTGTGTGTGTGTGTGTGTGTGTGTGTGTGGACTCATTTTGCGACAAAGAGGTTATATCTTCACCAGCATCTGTTGGTGTGTTACCTCCCCTAGAAAGATTCTGTTTTCTCCCATTTTTGTTTGTTTGTTTGTCTGTCGGTACGTTCACGCAAAACACTACCGAGATGATGATCCCTGAACCTGGTATAAAGGTGGAACCGATAACATCTTGGTGCCAGTCCCTAAGAGCGGATCTGAATCAACAGACGAATCCACGATCGGCTCCATCAGGATTATGACAAAAGTTTCACTGAACAAGAGCAATCCGCGAAGTTCAAGGTCGTCATGGGGCACCCCGCCACTGGATGGTGTTCAGTGGTGTTCATTCTAATCTTGCATGGTCACACGTCCATCTGTTACGGATCCAGCTCTTTCTGATGTACTATATGTCAGATCTGATAATATATTTGTAATCCGTAGAATTATGGTTTGCGCTCACGCGCGCGCGCGCGGGCGCGCGCGTGTTGTGTGGTGTGTGTGTAGAGCTGACTGAAGAGCTGCCTGTTGGAGCTATCTTCAGCCGTGTCCTATGTCATTAGTTGAATATCATTGCTGAGTTTTTTTTCTCATTTTTTCGATTTTGACTGAGGGTATATGCGCACGTGTCATCCGTACCAACGGTCAAAGTAGCCTTCTCTTCCTAAGTTGGTGATGGGACTTTACGTGTGTTTAAAATGTTAAGCAAGCGTTCACACACGGAAGCTCGGCCTTATAGTCTCATTTGAAGGACTTTTCAAAATGAATCAGAATCAACGTTAGCTCTGAGGGGAAAAACATCACTTAGTATTGAAACGGCCTGGCGGGGATTCGAACCAGCAACTCCAGGAAACCTGATCACTAGTCCGGCGCTAAACTTGTATTGCGTACTCTCCCGTCCGTGGGTGGTCTATAATGATCGCACTGAACCACTCTGCCCATCCTGTCGGAGAGGGCGAAGGTCTGAATCGCCTACTGCAGTTCATCTTTTCAGGGCCGTTGGACTCTTCCGTAGCAAAACAATGACGTCATTTTATTTCACCCAATCAACCCGTTTCTGTGCCATCTTTTCTTTTCCGCGCGGCGTGAAACTGAAAAAAAAAAGTATGGCGTTATATTACTGCGAAAAACTTCATTTCTGACATGTAGCCCCATAAAGCGAAACTGATCTGTCTGTGTAAGAAGCTGGTTAAATCAGAGACTGGCTTGTCTAAAAGTTGTCGCTTTATTCACTCCTGCCTCTTAATGTATATGTGTATACATCTCTCTCTCTCTCTCTC
>CM065748.1:23599910-23612410 GCA_033310375.1 Conus canariensis
CATCTTTTGATCTCCCTTGCATCCTTAGATGGATCCTCAAGCATAGGCTCAAAGATAGTCCCCTACATTTTATACTGTTTACATAATGTTTTTAGTTTTTCAGCAACTTTTTTCCACTCTACACTTTCGTTTTGTTTTATTTTCTACCTTTCGGTGGCTGCTTTGGGGGTGCTGTTGGATTCTTTTTTGAACCCTTGGTGGTGAGAATACCACAGAATTACGGACTGTGGTGTGTCTCTATTTGACGCCAAGAGCACAGACACAATCAGCCGTGTCTGCTTGATGAGTCAAATCCAGCGGACAAAAAGCCTAGGAGTACACAATATCTATAATTCTGGTCTGGAAAAGGGATTGAAATTGTATCCTCATGAACCTAGCGAAGAATTTTCACGTTTATAATATATTTCCCCATTTTCTCCAAATTTTTAATTTCAAATCTTTGCCAAGTCATTATTATAAAGATGGAAGAATTGTTAACAAGCACTTGTTTTCACCCCACTACTTAATTGTTTAGCATTATATATATATATGTATATATCTAAAAAACAGTCAGAGTAGGTAAAAATCCAAACAAACAAGATTAAAATTTCTCAAATTTTCGGCTTTATTTGCCTTCGTCAGGGGGTACAGACTGTGACAGTAAAAAGCTCGCATACTCCACTCTCAGACCCTGAACACGAATAACAAATGTATGCAGTTGGAAAAAAGCACCTTAATTTAAATGTTTTAACTCTAAAATAAAACGTTGAGTATAAAATATTGCATCAAGAAAAAACATACAACTAGGATGGGTGAGAGGGCCAGGGAGTGCGGGATGACAACAATAGGTTGGCCATAATTTTGATTGCCACCAGAGACTGTGTGTGTGTATATATATATATACACACACGTCACAACAACTTAAGGGCCATCTCACAACAGCACCATCAAAGACAGAAATGGCACAGATGAGGCAATTTAAGATACGAAAATGTTATTTTCCTCATTAACCAACGATGTCATAGAGATTACGGTCAAATTCATTCAAAAACAGAGCAAACAGTACAAGTTCAAATCACCGCACTCCTCTTTTCAAAAGTCAGGAATCAGGTAAGCACATTTCAAGAAAGTCAATATCGCGTGTGAACCCCCGTCCCCGTTAGCGGCCAGACATTCAAAGCAGCGCTGGCGCATGGAATACACAAGATTCCTGAGAGTGTTCTAGACGATGATCCGTCACTCTTGTACCAGCTGGTTGACATCCGCAGGAGAGGGGTGATTGCTGGCCACCCTTTGTCCCAGAACGTCCCACGGGTGTTCAATTAGTGTCAAGTCAGGTGAACGAGTAGGCCTGCCCATCCTTGGGATCCTTTGCTGATGCATGAAGTCAGTGACGACTGTGCACGATGAGGAGGAGCGTTATCGTCCTGCAAGGTTGCCCTCGGTCCCATGGCTTGCAGAGCTGGCTGGATGAGAGGCTGAAACACGATGAAGCCGTAACTCGTCTAACTGCAACAGTATTTTTGAGTGTTTTTCTTCTTCTTTGGTGTAAAGGACGACTTTTGTCATCCAGAAAGACTTCCCGATGTGTTGCTTGGTATTTGTTTCCAAGCAAGCTGACCATATACTGCTCATTACGGCTTTCAAGATGATCTCCCCTGCCAACACGAACAGCAGTGGAAAAATTGCACGGCCCACCGCAGTGCCAGCCTCCAGCTTGACCTCAGACTGCTGTGAATCCCTGCCCCCCCAAAACAAAACAAAACAAAACAACAACAACAAACAAACAAACAAACAAAAAAGCGGCAATACACACCGTTGACGTCAGTTGGTCTCTCTACAGTGACATTCTACTTGTGTGCCATCGGAGAAAAATGGGTTTATCACCGTACAATTTATTCATTCATTTTTTCATCTGTATTTTCTCACCTTCCTTTTCATTTACTGATGTATTTCTTTCTTTTCTTGCTTTGATTTCAGCAGGTTTTTTTTTAAAACTTATTTGGTAGGAGCTGCTTTGGGGATGTTTGTTGTTGTTGTTTGGGGGTGGGGGGTGGGGAGTGGGTGGGTGGGGGAATTACTATCCGTCATGCAATGCGTGCTGGTTGATCGTTTTCTTGTCATTGTTGCTTTTAGACTTATTGATGTAGCTTTGTCAGCTTCAACGGTTGGATTGGATGTATATGCCGTCGACATCACTTGGTTTTCTTTCCGCTGTAAATTGTTGCTATTTCTGCAGCTGGTGGCACTTTCTTTTTTGATCAATGTGTAATTTTTTTTTCAATCTCTTTATTTTACATAGTATAGTTGTAGCTTGGTAAGCGCTTCTACGCATATAGCGTAAAGGCCACAGACAGACAGACAGACAGACAGACACATACATGCAGGTCTCATCGAAACCGACGGTGTGAAACTCGAGTGCGCTAAGAGTGTTGCATCGATCTTTTTTTTTTCATTCATGATACTTATAGCCGGCCGACTACCACAGCCATACCGAAACTGCAGCCAAGCTAAAAACAGATCCATGTACAAATCAAAACACGAAGACTTAAAACCAAACGCAAATTAAGTCATAAAAACAAACAAACAAACAAACAAAAAACCCTGTAAGCCTACAGTACTCCCCGCATATAAAGAATTCGAAAGTAATCTTTTTTAGTGCGACATCCATGGTTTCGCTATAGTCTGTACCCATAAGCAAAGGAGGGGATAGTTACAAACGCATCATCTTAATCATCCTCATTCTCATCGATCAGCATAAAAAATGTCTCAAGTTCTGTGGCCCTTCATGCCCTGCTCTCATGGTGACCTCAATTTCAATGTCCTCTCCACGTCTGTGGCCTTGGTTTGGTTCCACCGGGGTCACCGGTATCGGCGAATCCATGGGGGTTGTCGTTGGACGGACGTGGTGGCGCCCTCCGGAGAGAGAGCTCACTCACGCCGGCTCCGCGACTGAGCAATTATTGTCGTCAGTATGGGGCTTAGTAGGTGGTGTCCTGCGTATGCTAGATCAGAACAGGCGCCACTGAACACAACCGAAGTGACTCGGCAGCAGTGCAGTATCTCCTCCGGTGGGTTGCCTCTTGACGACTTGACATTGACTGCTCCCTGTGGATTGCCGGTGCCGGGGCTGCGGCGGGGCCGACCGAGCTGTGGCTGTGGACGAGTAGTCGGAATGAGCGGCGTGGGTGTACTGCCTTTGAGGTGGCGCAGAGGTTGGGAAAAGCAAAAAAAAAACAAAACACACACACACACACACACACACACACACACACACACACACACACACACACACACACAAAACAAAACAAAACAAAACAAAACTGTATGCTGTATGCGAGATTTTCATAAAACCAAGGTTTCACGAATTGGTGAGTCTTTAGTTATAAGTTAAGATCTTTGGCTGAGGATTCTGGGTTTTTTCCCCCTTAGGTTTTCGTTTCTCGTAAGCGACATTTGTCATAAGCGACTTTGTTCAAGACTTGGAGTACTGTTTCAACACCCGATTTTCTCTCTGTATGTCTCTCTCGCGCAAGCACACACGACAAAGAGAAGAGAGAGAGAGAGAGAGAGACAGAGAGAGAGACAGAGAGAGAGACAGAGAGAGAGACAGAGAGAGAGAGGGAGAGAGAGAGACAGAGAGAGAGAGAGACAGAGAGAGACAGAGAGAGAGACAGAGAGAGACAGAGAGAGAGAGAGAGACAGAGAGAGAGAGAGAGAGAGAGAGAGAGAGACAGACAGAGACAGAGAGAGACAGAGACAGAGAGACAGAGACAGAGACATAGAGAGACAGAAGAGAGAGAGAGAGAGAGGGAGAGAGAGAGACAGAGAGACAGAGAGAGAGACAGAGAGAGACAGAGAGAGAGAGAGACAGAGAGGGGTCACAGGCACAGGTGTAGACACTCAAGGTCAGTCATATAAGTGCACACGCTTTTGGCACCTTTTTATTTGATTTTAATGAGCCGTATGCATGGCAACCGTCAATGTCCCTGCATAGCAAGAACAGATTGTAACACCTGGTTTAGCCGAAGATCTTGATCTTTGAGTAAATGCTTATTGTTTTCAGTTCTTTGCTCTCTCTCTCTCTCTCTCTCTCTCTCTCTCTCTCTCTCTCTCTCTCTCTCTCTCTCTCTCGTGTGTGTGTGTGTGTGTGTGTGTGTGTGTGTGTGGCCTTGGCGACTCAAATGGCCAGAAACGTACACGCGTTGTCCGGGTCTCACGTCACGGCCGTGCGCGTGCGCTACTAGACGCAGACGACATGTGTAATGGAAGCGCAAAGTTTGAACTGAATTTAACAACGCTGTTCTGGAGTACTTGCTGTGTATATTTATAGTTTAGTACTGTGTTTTAACAATTATCTGTGCATTATTTGGATACTGAATGATTCAAACGTGCCAGAGAAGTGCTGTGTTTATTCTGTGTTTCAACAATCGTCTGTGCATTATTTGGACAGTGAATGATTCAACCATGCCAAAGAAGTGCTGTTTTATTCATCGTTTGATACTGTGTTTCAATAGTCATCGGTGCATTATTTGGACAGTGAATGATTCAAACTTGTCAAAGAAGTGCTGTTTTATTCATCGTCTGATACTCTGCTTCAATAGTCATCGGTGCATTATTTGGACAGTGAATGATTCAAACTTGTCAAAGACGTGCTGTTTTATTCATCGTTTGATACTGTGTTTTAATAGTCATCGGTGCATTATTTGGACAGTGAATGATTCAAACTTGTCAAAGACGTGCTGTTTTATTCATCGTTTGATACTGTGTTTTAATAGTCATCGGTGCATTATTTGGACAGTGAATGATTCAAACATGCCAAAGAAAGAAGTGCTGTTGGTCTGGATGGTATGGACAGTTGTGACAAGAATGAGAAAAAAATTCTGTTTTCTTTTCCTGTTGATGCAAGTCGGCAGCGTCTGCGACCGAGCGTAATTCCTCGAGCAGATTTTGAGCGATTTGCGAGTTCTGATGTGTACGCTTAGCATTTCAGTGAAGGCTTTATTGTAACAGTAGATCTGTGACGAGGCCAGAGGGGCAGAATTCTCACTGTTAGGAGAATTAATTCAAATTCAACTGACGATGCCTACTCCTCTAAAATTTTCAAACTGTCATATTTGTTAGAGGAGCCGCCAGCCAAAAGGAAAAACCTGTCTCGAAAACCGCGCTGATGCACGACAGAGAGACGATTAAGATTTCAATGATGGGATGGACGCTGACAAGATCACAAATTTTTCCTACTTGAGTTCAAAATCTAAAGACAGATTGGACAGTAAATTATGGGCGTGCAGGCTGGGAAGCACTACCACTGGCACTTGTGATGGCCGCACATGCCGATTTTATTAGAGTGTCTATGGAATTGAGGACTGTTCACCGAGGACAGCGCCCTGACTTGTATGTGGAATTTTCTCAACGAAAGAATTGGTGAGCATCACGTAATGGTAAGTGACGTTAACGTAATTGTGATCTTGGGGGGGGGGGGGGGGGGGGGGGGGTTGGGGGGGGGGGTTGTGTTCGTGCGTATGGGCGTGCGTGAGTGTGAGTGCGCGCGTGTGTGTGTATGTTAGCGTGCTAGTGTGTATGTGTGTATGTTAGCGTACTAGTGTGTGTGTGTGTGTGTGTGTGTGTGTGTGTGTGTGTGTGTGTGTGTGTGTGTGTGTTCGTGTGTGTGTGTGTGTGTGTGTGTGTGTGTGTGTGTGTGTGTGTGTGTGTGTGTGTGTGTGCGCGCTTGCATGCATGTGCGTCCATGTGGGTGTGCATGTGTTATGTGCACGCGCACGTGCGTGTATGTGTAAGAGTGTGTGCTTACTTATGTATGTGTCTGTGTTCACAAATCTCTCTCTCTCTCTCTCTCTCTCTCTCTCTCTCTCTCTCTCTGTGTGTGTGTGTGTGTGTGTGTGTGTGTGTGTGTGTGTGTGTGTGTGCGCGCATATATTTGCTTGTCAGTGCGTTCGAGAGGCACATGCATTGTTGATGGATAGCTATTTTCCTGCGTTTCAAATATCCTTTAACTTTTTCTTTTGCAGGACGGGTGCCAGACAGCTGGTTGAAATGTACTTTTTGGGACAGAAGGCTTCTGCTGTTTTGACACACCGGTCATAGTTAGACACCTTACTGTCACAGTTTTCAACCAGCGGCAAGGGAGGCACTGACAGAGAGTAACGGATGCAGATATTCATAGATGCTCTGCAAGACTTATGTTCAGGCGAGAAAACAGAAGGTGAAGATGAAGAGAAGCATTCCATACCCAAAGAAAGACATCGGTTTTTTGCAGAACAACTGAAACTGCTTACACTGCCTGGAAGGAGAGAATACGCTGGAACTCATGAGTGTACTGAAGATGATTTCTGCCTCAGGTGGGGCACTCGTTCTGGAGAACATCATGACACCACTCGAAGAAGCAAGGAATCAGTTGACTGCATCCTCTGATGTAGACTGGCCACAATTTCTACAGTGACTGTATTGAAGTGACCTATGAACAGTTGAAGGCACTGATGTTTGTCTCAGTCTACTGTGTGTGTCCAAGGCTTCGCGCCAGACAACTTGTGAAGGATGTCACAGTGACCAAAGAAAAGACCACAGGCTGCCTGCAGGTAGGGGAAGCCACCGAGGACTGTTCTACATACCTGTCAGTACTGGACACGTGAGAAGCCCTTACCTGACCGTCAGGTTATGCTGTTGGCATCGTCACGGAAGTGTTCAGGATGTACCAGGTGATGATAGGTAGATAGTAACCCTGTGGTAGTGTGTCCATATTTCAGATACAGTAGCCGTCATCCTATGACTCTGAGGAAAGGTGACTACAATCATCTTTTATGACGGCCACTGTCTCGACTTGATCAAACTCTAGCTCTGCATCACCTGCGACACCTCCACCAACATGCCACGTTTACAATGTCCAGTTGAAGGGTGTGACTGGGAATCTCAAGACCTTGGAGAGGCCTTTGCGGCAGCACTTAACACGGCTCTGCAGATGCACAACGCAACAGCGCACACCGCCCCAGACCCAACCCGACCAAATCCACAACCTAAGCTGAAGCTAGAACCGCCCTCAATAGCCGCCGGCTGTGATCCTGATCAGTGGTCTGCTTTCACCCGACAATGGAGTATGTACAAAGTCGGCATGGCTATCAGTGATGCCATGATTGCCACAGCGCTGTTCTACTGCTGTGACTCTGATTTGCGCACTGACCTCATGCGTGATATTCGTGGCAACGTCGCAGATATGGCAGAAGCTGAACTCTTGGCCGCAATCAAACGGCTTGCTGTGAAGAATGAGAGCACTCTAGTCCATCGCTTTCGTCTCAGTAAAATGACTCAGTCGCCAGGCACAGGAATCCGGACATTCCTCGCACGACTCAGAGGTCAAGCATCCCTGTGCCAGTACACTGCACCATGTCGAGAACGGGACTGCGACCACGTCTTTGACTATAGCGATGAGATCATCAAAGACCACCTCATTCGCGGCATTGCTGATCCTGAAATCTTGTCTGACCTCCTTGGGCACCTCAAAACTGATAGGACTTTGATGAGATTGTCAGCTATGTGGCGCAGAAAGAGGAGGGCAAAGCAACGAGAGGCGCAGTTGGAGGTGCCATAGCAGCAATTGGTGACAAAGAACAGGCTACCACCTCATCAAGACCACCACTCCACCGACCATGTTGGGCATATGGCGGTCCCGGACACGGGCCAAAAAATGATCGTCGCACGAGATCGAAACTCTGTGAGGCCTGGACATTCACATGCGGCAAATGTGCTGTAAAGGGTCACTTCACTAAATCCTGCAGCAAATGCTCCAGCTGTGGCACTGGGGTCATAGAGACAGAACCTCCAGAGTGTGCCCTCGTGGTGGGGGCCAGAAAAGCCGGACTTCAAATCAACACCCAAAGGACTCGAGGCCATCACAAGGGCCCGACTTCGATGACAACGCCTTCATGTTTGACCAGCTATGCATGGCCTCCAGCACCTGCGGCTCTTCAACAACGACATTGAGCACATCGAGATCACGAAACCCCATCTGTCTAGATCATCACGTCTTCGATGACCAGTGGATAGCCCGTCCCTCCAAACCCCACCCCATGCTGCCGGTGCAAATGTCCGTGCTGCCAGAACATGCTGCGTTCGGGAGCCCCTTAGAAACCCCTCATAGACTCAAGTCTGCCAACATATCCATGGTTGCAGATACGGGCTACCAGAGTACTGTCATTCCCATGTCAGTTGCCCGCATACTAGGCATTGAGGACAGTGACCTGATCCCTGTGACACTCAAGATGAAGGGTGCTAATGATCAGGATCTAGGAGTCCTGGGTGCTATTGTTGTCTCCATCACAGCCTGCGATGCGACGGGCTCTGCTGTTGTCTCAAAACAATTATGCTATGTCTCCAAACAGATCTCCAAGGCATTCCTCTGTAGGGAAGCATTGTTTGCACTTGGCGTAATACTCCCTACATTCCCTGTTCCAGAGCCAAGCCCAAGCTGCATGGCAACCTCATCAGAGACAGTTGAGACAACATGCTCCTGCCCGAAGCGCAGTAGTACACCACCACCCAAGCCCACACAGCTCCCCCCCCCGGCCTGTCCGCCACAAAAGACAATGTAGAGGCCCTTAAACAGTGGCTCCTGGATTATTATGCCGCAACGACCTTCAACACTTGTGAACATCAGCCCCTTCCCTTCATGTCAGGTGAACCCTTGGAGCTCCACGTCAGTCCCGATGCCAAGCCTGTCGCCATCCACAAGCCTGCTCTTGTCCCCTCCATTGGCAAGACCAGGTGAAGGCGGACCTGGAACGAGATGTGCGCTTAGGCGTCCTTGAACGTGTTGACCCCAATACCCCTGTTACTTGGTGCTCACGGATGGTTGCGACTGCCAAAGCGGATGGCTCTCCACGGCGCACAGTGGACCTCCAACCCCAGAACCGTCAGTCTGTTCGGCAAACTCATCATGTTCCTACCCCATTTCATCTCGCCGACCGCGTCCCACAAGGCACCATAAAGACTGTAACAGATGCATGGAATGGGTACCACTCAATCCCCATTCGGGCAGAGGACCGCCATATCACCACCTTCATCACACCATGGGGTCGTTTCCGTTACAAAGTTGCACCCCAAGGCTTCCTTGCCAGCGGCGATGGCTACACGCAGCGTTTTGATGTCATCATAGCCGACTTCCCTGATAAGGTCAAATGTGTTGATGATACCTGCATGTGGTCACCGGACATTGAGTCTGCTTTCATCCAAGCTTGCAACTGGCTAGATCTGTGTGCTCGCAACGGGATCACGCTCAATCCCAAGAAATTCCAGTTTGCCCAAGACACTGTGCAGTTTGCAGGGCTCACTATCACCTCCACAAACATCTGCCCAAGCCCCAAGTTCCTTGACGCCATTCGCAACTACCCCACCCCCTCAGACATTTCAGGCGCCAGAGGGTGGTTTGGCTTGGTGAACCAGGGAGCTTACGCCTTCTCCATGGCGAAACAGATGAAACCCTTTCGCCACTTGCTGAAGCCTTCAACCCCATTTCGATGGACGGAGGAACTCGATCGGCTCTTCCAGCAGTCCAAGGAGGTCATCATCAACGAGATGAAGGAAGGAGTGAGACTCTTTGACCCTTCACGCCCCACGTGCCTCGCCACAGACTGGTTCAATGATGGCATTGGCTTCTTCCTACTCCAAAAAACACTGCTCTTGTGCGCCTACCACCCCGAAATGCTGTCGTGATGGATGGAAGCTGTGTCTGGTCGGCAGCAGATTCACCACACCTGCTGAGAGCCGCTATGCTCCCATTGAAGGCGAGGCACTAGCAGTCGCATACGCCCTCCACCAGACACGTTATTACATCTTAGGATGCACTGACCTCTTTGTTGCCACGGACCACAAACCGCTTCTACAAATCTTGAATGATCGATCTCTCGCAGACATCCACAACAGACGTCTCTTAAACCTTAAAGAGAAAACCCTACCATACCGATTTGAAGTGGTGTACGTGTCAGGCAAGAAGAACCTGGGCCCCGATGCCGCTTCCAGACACCCAGCTGATCAGTCTGAGGCACCCGGCTTGGGCGGTGACCCTTCGGAGCTGAACTCTGTTTCCTTTCACCAGGAAGCCCTGAAACACCTCAGAGACGGCGACAGCATGGATGAAGCAAATGACCCCTCCACAATCACAGCTGCAGCTGTCGCCCTCTGTGCCCTGGACAGTCGCCAAGTTGTTACATGGGACATGGTACAGGAGGCCACAGCTTCCGACCCCACCTTCCGGCAGCTCGTCCACCTCATTGAAGAAGGCTTCCCATCCAACTGCAGACAGGTCCCAGCTACTCTGCGTCCCTTCCACAGGTTCAGTAGCAGCCTCTGTGTTGTTGACGGTGTTGTTCTGATGGGCCAGAGGGTCGTCATCCCACCCTCTCGCCGCCCTACCATCCTGCAGTCCCTCCATGCGGCACACCAGGGCGTCAACATCATGTGTACCCGGGCACAGGACTCTGTTTATTGGCCAAACATCACTGTTGATATCACCCGTGTCCGAGAGGAGTGCACCCACTGTCACCGCATGGCGAAATCCAACCCCATGCAGCCACCATCAGATAACAGGCTACCAGATTACCCGTTCCAGATGGTTCGCAGTGACTACTTCACATACAACAACACAGACTACGTTGCCATTGTGGACAGGTACTCCCATTGGCCAATGGTCTACAGGTCCGAGTCGGGAGCTGATGGCCTCATCCGACGCCTTCGGGAAACATTTGCCACTTTTGGCATCCCAGAGGAACTCACCAGCGACGGAGGACCCCAGTTAACTTCAGGCAAAACACAGGAGTTCCTGAAGTCCTGGGGAGTCCATCACAGGATCACTTTTGTTGGCTTTCCTCATGCTAACTGCCGGGCCGAGTTGGCTGTGAAAACTGTAAAACGCATGCTTGTGGACAACATCGGCCCAACTGGTTCTTTGGATGTGGACAAATTCCAGAGGGCCATTCTTATTTACAGGAACACCATCGATCCCGAGACCAGGACATCCCCTGCAATGGTCCTTTTTGGCAGACCCATGTGTGATGCAGTCCCCATCCCGCTGGGCAGATACACACCCCATGAAGCCTGGAGGGACCTCATGACCCAGAGGGAAGCTGCCCTGGCGAAGAGACACTCTCGGGAGCATGAACGCTGGAGTGAACATACACATCGCCTCCCTCCTCTCACGGTAGGCGATCACGTATACCTGCACAACCTGCGTGGCAACTACCCTAGACGGTGGGAACGCACTGGCATTGTGATGGAAGTTCGCCAACACCATCAGTACGTTATCCGTGTTGATGGGTCAGGGCGGGTCACCATCCAGAACCGCCAACACCTGCGGAAGTTCATCCCGTTTCACCACAACGTGCATCCATTCCCCTACACCCCATACACCCCACCAGTCACCTCACCTGATGTCCGACCCACATCCCCCGAGCACCCATTGCCACCGCCAGTGGCACCTCCACGTGTGACCTCCGCTCCGGACGCCCTGCCAACAACATCCGACACACGGCAGCCACCGACACCTGCTCTGGCCTCACCTGTCCCAGCCTCCCCCGACCCACACACCCTGCAGCCTTGGACTGGGACATCCCCTACAGATGGCAGCCTGACCCCTAAGGACTCCGGTGTGGCACCATCTTCACCGACAAAGAGACGAGTACCCCCGGGCCCTCGCCCGACTATTACCCTTCAACCAGCCAGGCATGAAGGAGCTGTCTGCACCTGGTACCTCCAGGCGTGGGGTGCCTCTCGCAGAATAACATTTTCCAAGACACCGAAACACTGGGCGACAGTGACATCAATCTTTTTAGTCTTTCTGCGCCCATTACACTTGCCCCTAGGGAAGGGGGAGAGACAGTGGAGAGTATTATTAATGTGTTTTCATTTTGCACAGAGTTACATTTAGTTTTCATAGAAGTTATAAGAAGGGCTGGACAAGCATAGATTTTGTTTCAGTTTTAATCATACCCGTTAAAACTTACCCCTGGGGGAGGGAGATAGATAGTAACCCTGTGGTAGTGTGTCCATATTTCAGATACAGTAGCCGTCATCCTATGACTCTGAGGAAAGGTGACTACAATCATCTTTTAATAGGCAGTGTAAAGCATGTACAGCAGTTTCTATTTCTGTGGCAATCAGAGGGCACTGATCATGGACCTGGCCTTTCATCAGCTTTCTGAATAGGGCATGGCCCAGAAACAGTGTGAGGAATGTGGTATGTGGTGATACAGCAGCTGAAGACCAGAAGTGGATATTTTATTGAACAACTATTCCAAGATCTACTGTGACATCTTCTACAAGCAACCACAGGAGACTGAGGCTTAAAGAACGTGATGTGTTTTTTCAAGCAAGCTAAGGTAGGCAATTTATCATTTCCACCCGAATGTTTGTGTTCGTTAACTTTACACCCTCTCCCTCCTTTCTGCACCTCTCTCTCGCTGTCTGTCTGTCTGTCTCTGTCCCTCTGTCTGTGTCTGTCTCACTGTCTGTCTGTCTGT
>CM065748.1:23614910-23627410 GCA_033310375.1 Conus canariensis
GGCTTTCTCCCTATGAATATGATACGGTTTTCAAGCGTAGTTCACCGAAGAAGCACTTGAATTCACCTGTAAAGAAAATACAACAAATCTCAAATGAGTCAATGAATTGGAAAGTTTTTGACATTTCTGACTTGGCTTACCTTTGGCATTTAACCACAACGTCACAAAGAGCAAACTAAATGATTTAAACTACTATTTTGCCAAGGGCAAAAAGATTTTCTGAAACATGAGCTCACCTTCGGCATTGAACTAGAATGTCACAAAGAGCAATGTAAATTGCGTAAACTAGGATTTTACCGAGGGCAAAATAAAGTTGAAACACGAGTTCCCCTTTGCTAAAATGGTCATATTAATTTAGAGGTCTGTGTGCATTGACATAGAAAGAAGGCGTGCTATTGTTCAATGCTGTGTAAGCTTATGAATTTGAGGGACGTGCTGATGTGTAAAATAAAACCTGATTGAAACACAAAGCGAACCAACAATAGAAAGAAAGCGACAAAATAAAAGAACTTACCGTAACTTTAAACTTGAGAAGCTGAGCAGACAGCTGAAGGGTAGGGGTAGGGGTAGGAAGGGGAGGGGAGGGGGGGAAGGCATGTTCTCTAGTGCAGAACGGACTTGTTTCAGTCCAGTGACCACTCATTTACCTATCTGACCCACTTTACTTAGCCAGTAGTGTACCTTAGTACTTGAAGTGCCCCGTGCGACCTGTCGAAGAAACACGAAAAAAATAATTGCCTGATCATGTAATTCATCCGTTTTAGTACACATTTGCTGTTCATCATTTTATTTCTGGATGACATGCAGAACAAGCAGTTTGCATTCTGCTGATCAGAAAAGAGAAATGAGTGAAAAAGGATGTAAGTATTAGCAGTCAAAACGCACATGTAAACGTCGATCTCTCTCTCTCTCTCTCTCTCTCTCTCTCCTCTCTCTCTCTCTCTCTCTCTCTCTTCTCTCTCTTTCTCTCCTCGCTCTCTGTCTCTCTCTCTGTCTGTCTGTCTGTCTGTCTGTCTGTCTGTCTGTCTGTCTGTCTCTCTCTCTCTCTCTCTCTCTCTCTCTCTCTCTCTCTCTCTCTCTCTCTGTCCGTTTCTGTCTCTGTCTTTCTGTCTCTCTCTGTCTATTCTCCACTAGACTAACAAATGCAAAGTGTGTTTATCTCTCTTTTTAGATTCGAAATTAAATCTGGTGGAACATCTCTGAGCCTTCATGAAGTCTACCGTAAAGTGCCACAGTGAATGCCATGTTGATCCCACCATTTCATTAAGCACGTGTTTCATAGTTTGTGACTCAGTGCACAAAAGGCGCCGAGGAGGCTGCTCGACCTGAAAAAGATACGATCGTGTGATAAGGAAGTGACACGCGTGTAATCGGCACAGAAACGTTTCCTTTTTCAAAGGCCACTGATGGCAGTGTTTTTGTTTTGCCGATTTGAACGGACATGACAAGGTTAAATATCTGTTTGAGCGTTCCATTCTTTTTGCTGCAGAGAGAGAGAGAGAGAGAAGAGAGAGAGAGAAGGAGAGAGAGAGAGAGAGAGAGAGAACGAGAGAAAGAGAGAGAGGGGGGAGAGAGAGGGGGGGAGAGAGAGATGGGAAGAGAGAGAGAGAGAGAGAGAGAGAGAGAGAGAGAGAGAGAGAGACAGACAGAAATAGAGAGGGGAAGAGAGAGAGAGAGAGAGAGAGAGAGAGAGAGAGAGGGGGGGCAGAGACAGAGACACAGAGAGATACAAACAGACAGACAGGCAGACAGACAGGCAGACAGAGATGGGCCGGAACAGAGCGCTGGACTCGTAGTCCTGATTCTGGGGTTGCAGGTTCGAATCATCGCCAGGCCGTTTTGGTGCAGGGAGATTTTCCCCTTTGAATTAAGATCGGTTCTGACTCAATTTCCAGTACATTCTTCGAATGAGACTATACACTGAGGTTCCGTGAGTGTGAACGCACGCATCACGTCTCGCACAACATGAACCACAGCACAAACTTTTGGAAAAGAAGGCCAGTTTGGGCGTTACACATTGCGTGAAAAATGGGAAGAATAAAGGAAGAAAAGCAAACGAGTGATACTGATTGAATTACTCGGGGAAACGACTGAATGTCGCGCCAGCAGGCAGCTCTTTAGTCGGCTCCACCACGGTAGGCAGCCCGTTGAGTACACGAGAGCGTGGACCCGTTTCAGTTTCAGTTTCATCACGAAGGGATCACTGCGTGCGGACTAGTCCATATACGCTGCACCACATCCGCTAAGTTTCGAGACCACATTGCCCATGATTGAAAGCCGATGGATAAATGAATTAATGACAAAGATGAGATAATTTAGATGAGCATGGATCATTAAAAGCTTAGAGCTTGGTCTTTGACCAAGGACAGACGCTGTGCAAGTACTCTTAATGATGATGATGATAATAATAATAATAATAGTAATGATTAATATAATAATGATAATAAAAGATATGATAATAATAAAAATAACAATTATCGTAGTAATAATTTTCTAAAACACGAAGTTTAAATCAACGTGTAATAAATTCCAGATGTCTTTCCATGTTGATCAAAAGATCATCAACTAAATCTGTACAACTATCAACATTGTATGTATTGAACCGAGCATTGACTCAGTCAGTATAGGTCAACCAGTTTTGCTGTCAGCTGTCTGAATCGTTGGCAACATGTTTGTACAAACAAATTCTTCTCCAACTCACTAATACATCCGCGCAAACCCGCTCCTACTCACGCAGACACATCAAGACACTGCATTGTGCATAATTGATTTTGACTATTACACTTTACATGGCAATTACTCTTTGTTCATTGCTAAGGAACTTCAGACGATTGTTGAAACATCAAATTGGAGGTCTTATATAAAAAAAATGAGAGAGAGAGAGAGAGAGAGATAGATAGAGAGAGAGAGAGAGAGAGAGAGAGAGAGAGAGACAGTCAGACAGACAGACAGACAGAGACAGAGACAGAGACTGCTCATTGAGAACATCATTTCGAAAGCAACACTGTATAATTTCATGCAAGCACACGTGTGCGAACTCTGCGTGATGTATGTGAGTGAGTGAGTGACAGTGTGTGTGTGTGTGTGTGTGTGGTGTGTGTGTGTGTGTGTGTGTGTGTGTGTGTGTGTGAGCCTGTGCGCGCGCTTGTGTGCGTGCGTGTAAGAGTGCATCGGACGGAAGGGGAAAAGGAGAGTGTATACGTGCACGAGCGCGCGCGCTCATATGTGTGTGTGTGTGTGTGTGTGTGTGTGTGTGTGTGTGTGTGTGTGTACGTGTTCGCGCGCGCGCATGCGTGTGTGTGTGGAGTGCGCACTCACGCACACACCGACACGCACACGCACACGCACACAGACGCGCACACACACACACACACACACACACACACACACACACACACACACACACACACACACACGCATGTTTGAGTGCATGCACCAGCACACATACAGTGTTACATGACACGCAGTGGCTACTTCCCGCTTGGCAAATGCCGACCAACGTAGCTTCACGCAAAAACAAAAACAAAAACAAAAAACAAAAGAAAACAAAAAAATCCGTGTGATTTCGGCGGTGTCGGGTAACTGGCGACTCACCTATTCAGATTTGTACTTTGCCTTATCAACCTTATCATCGAACATAGTTCTTCAATTAACTGTACACGTTCTGTAATCGTTTTAAACAGATTGATAATGTTTTGCAATCATTTTTTTCTGACTGAAATTCAAAAGAAACGTCACACTTTTCTATCCAGGTGTTCTTGTGTTTGTTCATGGTCTGTTGAAGCCTATGTCGGTTTTTCTGTAAGTTTGTGTGCTGAAGCTGTTGTGTATTTTTCTTCCCACAATTTGTGATTTCCGGAAGCAGGTATGAATTCCTGTTATTGGTGTTGGAGAAAACGTCTTGTTCTTGCTACTTCGAACTGATATTACAACGCCTGTCCAGTAGTATTACCAGTGGAGTAATGTCGGGAGGGGTGGAATTTCCTCGCCAACTTGTAAAGCCTTTAACCTCCTCGCCAGGTGTACGTCTTGGGCCCTGGCGTCTTGGACTTAGATACTAACGTTGTAGTCGCTTTGTACCTGATTACCTGAGGAACCACGCCGGGGGTGGGTTGGGAGGCAGACGGGTGTGTGTGATGAATCAGCTGGACTGCACTTTTTCCCCCCACTACGTAATTGTTCGGCATTATATATATATATATATATATATATTGATTATCTTGCGCATTGTTCATCTGTAATCTGTTGGTACAGTTATGACGGCACATAGTAAAACATGGCATTTTAATACGTGCTTTAAGCGGCCACTATTTTTTTTTTTAAAGAATATTGTAAATCATTTTTTTGAACATTCAAAATCATAACTCTTACTACTGTTCTTGGATATCACCGCTCGCTCCTACGAACACACATATGCACATGCATGCATGTGCACGTCCACACCCACACGGGTGCACACATACTCGAATACACATGAACGCACAAATGCATACACACACGCACATGCGTGCACGCCCACATACAAAGACACACACATATACACATATATACATATACACATACATATGCAGATACGTGTGTATGCTCAAACAAACCCACGAGTTACACACACACACACACACACACACACACACACACACACACACGCGCGCGCGCGCGCGCGCGCGCGCGTGCACACACACACATACGCGTGCACACACACACACACACACACACACACACACACACACACATACACACACGCGCGCGCACGCGCGTGCACACACACATACGCATGCACACACACCACGTACACGTGCGCGCACACAAACACACAAGCGCGAACACACGCATGCGCGCGCACACACATACACACACACACACATGCGCACGCGCAGGCGCACACACATGTGCCCGTGCCTACACATCCATACACACACATGTGTACATTCACTAAACACACATACAAAAAGAAGAAAGACAACCAAATTTAGGTAGGCACTCAAGGTCTGACCAGCGCATTGTCAGACATCTGCAAAGTCGTAGCCACGAGACCCTCTTCTTCAGTTTTCTTATCTTAGTTGTTAATTCATTTATCCATCAGCTCAAAATCAAGCGTAGTGTGGTGTAGCGAGTGCACGCAGTGACGCCTCCTTGATGAAACTGAAACTGAAACTGAAAAACTGATATCACCGATGTTTCCATACATGCAGTTTTGTTTGCTCTTTATTTAATACTATCATCTTTGTTTCACTCATTGTCCTGGTTCTTGGTTATTCCTATGCACAATGTTGTGGACCATTTCATCGTCTTTGCATGGAACAAGATTTCAGGACAGGCGTTTGGTCTATTCGTCTCTGTTCCCGCATTCTCAACCGAGGCTGTTTTCACAAAGAATGATGTAGAATGAGTTCGTTCTGTCCATGCAGAGATACAAGGTGGGAACAGTCACAGAGGCACAATACTAGGGCTTGAACCTTACCCTTGGGTTATATGTTTTCAGTTTTATTCCTCCAATCAACGGCCCTACTGAGAGACACAGGCCACAATCCTTTGGATCAAATCAGTAACAACTACAGCATCGCCTACGCCATGACTCACGAGAAACTCACTTACGTTGTGCAAATTGTCTAAATGTCGGTGGTACTGTTTGGGGAGTAGCAAATGGGTGTTCGATTGTGTGTGCCTGACCATTTTGCCATGACTTTAATGACTCTGATTCTTTCTTCTGTTAACTTTATTCCCCCCCCCCCTCTCTCTCTCTCTCTCTCTCTCTCTCTCTCTCTCTCTCTCTCTCTCTCTCTTTGTGTGTATGTATCTGTCTGCCTGTCTGTTCGTCTGTCTTTCGGTCTCTGACTGTCAGTCAGTCTGTCTGTCTATCTCTCTCTCTCTCTCTCTCTCTGTCTCTCTCCCTCTGTGTGTGTGTGTGTGTGTGTGTGTGTGTGTGTGTGTGTGTGTGTGTGTGTGTGTGTGTGTGTGTTTGTGTGTGTGTGTGAGAGTTAGATTTATTAAGGCAAAGTATTATTATTATTATTATTTTATTTTATTTTTTTTGCTCCCAACCTCTGCGCCACCTCAGAGGCAGTGCACCCACGCCGCTCATTCCGACACCCCGTCCACAGCCACAGCCCGGTCGGCCCCGCCGCAGCCCCGGCACCAGCAATCCACAGGGAGCAGTCAATGTCAAGTCGTCAAGAGGCAACCCACCGGAGGAGACACTGCACTGCTGCCGAGTCACTTCGGTGGTGTTCAGTGGTGCCTGCTCTGATCTAACATACGCAGGACACCACCTACTAAGCCCCCTACTGACGACAATAATTGCTTAGTCGCGGAGCCGGCGTGAGTGAGTTCTCCCTCCGAAGGGCGCCACCACGTCCGTCCAACGACAGCCCCCATGGACTCGCCGATACCGGTGACCCCGACGGAACCAAACCAAGGCCACAGACGTGGAGAGGACATCGAAATTGAGGTCACCATGAGAGCAGGGCATGAAGGGCCACAGAATTTGAGACTTTTTTATATGCTGATCGATGAGAATGAGGATGATTAAGATGATGCTACGGATTTCCATTTCGGTCTGAGACTACATGACAGGGCTGTACTCTACGCTTCCTTTCATAATATATCCCGGCGTCAACCAGGCCCAAGAGATACAGGCACCTGCAGTGTTGGTCAGGAAATTTGATCAACACTCTCAGAAACGCATCCATTAAGTGGATGAAACTCGACTGTGTGGTCCCAGTCTTCCCAACTGAGTCCGCAGCAAACTCAACTCTGGGTAGGAGCCGGTCGGGGCAGAAAAACCCACATGACTGTGATGGGATTCGAACCCACGACCTCCCAGCCGGGAGTTCGCGACGCTAACCACTTCGCCACGGCGGCTGGTTTATTTTGACCCCTGTACTTTTAGAGTCAACTTATTGTTAGCAACAAGAAATTAAAATGTCCTCTTCGATCTTGCTGTGTACATATATGAAGCTCAAAAGCGAATACGAACAGTCTATTCATAATAGTTTGCGTAGTGTACATATGTGTAATGGCTTTTTCTTTCCATTTTCTTTACTGAGAGACCTTGTTGTGTGTTGTACTGCGGGTGTCACACCTTCAGTATGGACTATGGCCTCAATCTGAAGAAATCATTCGCATTCGCATTCTCTCTCTCTCTCTCTCTCTCTCTCTCTCTCTCTCTCTGTATGTGTGTGTATGTATGTGTGTGTGTGTGTGTGTGTGTGTGTGTGTGTGTGTGTGTGTGTGTGTGTGTGTGTGTGTGTGTCCTACCTACCTTAGCTCCATAGATTATGAAAAGCCATTCAATATTTTGACAGAGAGACATTCTGGATGCTGTTGAGTCTCTGTGGAATTCCCAAAATCCTTGTCTCCCTGATCGAGGGCAGCTATCAAGAGATGTCATGCAGGATTACTAATGTGGAACATTTATGAGATTGCCCAGAGATCCATCGATCCTTCTGCTTTTTGGTGGAGCAGCAGAAACAAAATCGCAATCTACAGAAAGTAGGTGGTATAAAATGTTCCTGGCCCCCTCCTCAACACAGATAAATAAGTATGTCTTAGTTTGAAAAGTAGGTTGTAACAGATAAGCTACTATCTGTTCAGTTTACGCCCAACTACAAAATAGTCGGATTAGCAGTTTCCCAACGCACCTCACTCCAGGGTCGAGGTTGTGTAGACTAAGAAGTTGCAAGAGCGCGATCATGTGCAGTCAGGTAACGACCAGCTTCCTTCACCATGTCAGCCGTTTCGTTAGACTTCTGCTATACGCACATGAATGGCTCCATTCCTTTGGCAGGCGTTGAAAAACTGCTAAATGACAGTAAGGCTTGACAGTTCCTCAAAATCATCTTCAGTATTTGGCAGTGCACCCAGCAGTTTGGGTGGTCTTCAGGTCCATTGACAAAATGCTCTGGACTCTGTCCTCCCTCAGGTTGGGCGAAGGACACTGGGGCGCAAACACTAACACAAAGGGGCGCTAGAGCCATCCCACGTAAGTGTTTCAATGCCAAATAAGGCATGAGTGAAGACACAAATGTTTGGCATTGGCGGCACATTGCGAATTCAATTGTCTTTCGAAACTTTCATGCCCATTAGTTGTCTGAGGGCTCTCTTGACCAAACATCAGGTAGGAATATGACATTAGGTAATACAGAGCTCGTCAAAACACAGTCGGCAAAAGCAAAACATCTATAGTCATCCGTTTATGTGCCATGATGTCGAATGTAAACATCTCTGACACTTCTTCTGCAGTCCAATCTGTCTGACGACCATTGCTGATTTCAGAACAGTGCTTCTTCCAAAGAATCCTGAAAACCGGCTCCACCAGGACTATCCGAAAAGAAATCTATGGAACAGAAGCTTTGCTGTTGGAAGGGCTTCATGAAACACGCTGTGAGCAGGGATTTCAAAAGTTAGGTGCACTACAGGTCCAAATTTAAGGCCAAAGATGCTTTTTCAAGGAACAGTTGTTCCATCATCTTCTTGGAAATGTATTCTGTTTCTAAAGGAGGAATCACAGAGTCATACTCGTGTTCACACACCATTTTTATTGAAAAGAATCCAATTGCTAACAACAAATGACGTCAAACACAAACACATCCTTTTGTTTGGCGTGGAACTACAGTCTGTGTCAGCGTAATGGAAATTTCACCTAGCAAAGGCATGTGAGTGCACCCCTTTGTCCAGGCAGTCACAGCCCGAGACGTCCCATCAACCATCGCCTCATAGGCAGTGTTATGACACGCATTGTCACGGGCTACAGTTTCTACTGGACGTGCAGCCACAGATTGACGTGCCAACTCAAATAGTTGCTGGAGAGAAACAAATGTATGTATAACAGGTTGGTACATTTCGCAAAGACTCACACTGTCATTATCATTGTGTCCAGAAATGTTTTCTGGGTATGAAGTGATACAGAAAGCTTTCAGAAATAGTTTATTACACATAGTTGGTATATTACTAACCTACTGCTGCCATGTTTTATTGAAGGGACATTTCACAATCATTGCAAATGCCATTTATTAACAGGGTCAACAGGGTCAATTGGTTCAGTGCTGTGCTTAGCTTTTGATGAATTGGGTTTAATTCCCTTATGATACTGTTATCTAAAATAGACACATCATGGTCCATCTTGATGTTTCAGTATTCTAGTGAGCTAGAGCAGCAAATTCGTAGGTTTCAATGTTACATTTCTGCCCCATCCACCACTTAGCTAAAGCGTACTGCCATAACTCGGCGTTCAGTATCATTAAAAAAAGGGAGGGGGCAGGGGGGGGGGGGGATGGGTCATGTTTATGAATTTGTCAGTGTATACCTTCATTTTCTTATGCCCTTTATCCTGAACGCGCGCGCGCGCGCGCGCGCGCGCGCGCGCGTGTGTGTGTGTGTGTGTGTGTGTGTGTGCGCGCGTGCGTGCGTGCGTGCGTGCGTGCGTGCGTGTGTGTGTGTGTATGTGTGTGTGTGTGTGTGTGTGTGTGTGTGTGTGTGTGTGTGATTCATTGACTGACTTATTTGTTTGCTACTTCCAATTATTTACTTATTATGGTTTGTATCGATGTTTGTATTGATGTGAAGTCTCTAGGGTTAGCGGAGGTACCACCCACTCAAGCACATACTGTTAGGTAGGCAGAATTATCTACCACTGCAGATGTGAATGCTTGTCTCCCACTATTTCTTCAATCTAAGACATAAGAGCAAGCTTTGTTTATATATTGAATATTTATTGCAGTCATTGCAACACCAAGCTGCTCTGTAAGTTGCTGGAATGGTGCTCGGTACTTATCCTTGGAATTTATTAGTTTATTGTAATTTAGTCCCTTGCGGATTCATTCCAAGAACTGGCCCTCAGCGCTTGTGTCTTAAGAGGTTATCTTTTTATATTTACTACTTTTCACTAGAAAATGTAGCTTGTTTTGCTCTTTCATGATTTCCTTTTTTGCTTCTTAGGTGGTACCTTTGGTTGGGTTTTTGAAAACTCCACAAACGTACTACGGTATTGCACACCAGCCTTTTTCTGGGATAGCATTCTTCTTAAAACCGAGAAGGCAGAGGAGTTAAGTTATCACTTTCCGCGGTCACTGAGGAGAAACAATCAGGTTTCGAAATACCGGTATCTGACCAGGAGTTATATGTTAGTGAGTTTCCTCCCTATTGGAGATTGTCTCCCTCTTGGAGACTATAAACTTGCTGAAGGCTCATTTTGAGAAGCATTTATTATTCCCCATTCACCCACTCAAGCACATACTGTTAGTTAGGCAGAATTATATACCACTGCAGATGTGAATGCTTGTCTCCCACTATTTCTTCAATCTAAGACATAAGAGCAAGCTTTGTTTATATATTGAATATTATATATATATATATATATATATTATAGAACTAGCATGCACATTTGTAATGTTCGAAATCTTTTTTTAATAGGGACTGGCACCCCTTTTCCAGTGTGTAGATATATAGTTATCTTTTCGAGCGCTCGCGCTCGTGTGTGTGTGCGTGCGTGCGTGTGTGTGTGTGTGTGTGTGTGTGTGTGTGAGATTAAGAGAACGCTTACGTAAAAAGAAGGGTTTCAGAGACAGATGATTTGAACAATTACCTTAAATCGAGCCATTTTCAACAAGATGACCAGCCAACATGTTGTTTCTAAAAGCCAACACGACTTGGAACCCAAGAGGAAACAATGTTAAAAGCATGAGATGTCAAAGAGGTGTAAAGATGAAAAAGGTTGGGAGTCAAAAAGTGGTTTCCATAGAAAGTCAGACAGAATGACTGATAATCCTTTGGTGCGTATTAGTTGTACCAAGTTGGTATGTTCTTTGACCATAAACACCTGCTAGTTTTGCAGTGGTAATAGGTTAATTTGGTTGATAAAGAGTCCTCCAGAAGAATCCATTAGCTCTTCGTCTATGCATAGAATAGAATTTTTATGTGAATATCACTAGCTTCACTTCATACTGTAGATTCTCAATCAACATGAACAGCTGCCAGGTATTTGTGTTAATATGTTATCTAAAATTGTTTTGCAAAAGCAAACTGCAGACCCATTTCTGCAAACCTGATCGATATGCCTTTACCACTTGAAAAGTTCGCAATCAATTTCGCCCAGAACACAACGTTTGTTTAACTGTTCAGTCACATTTTAATTCATTTTAAGACTTAAAGTCAGATGCTTTCGTTGTGTTTTTGCCTTTGTGTACGATTATGTATTCTAAAGGCATCAAGGGACATGCAGTTGCATCATTCTGAGGTATCATTCATTCTCTAGTGTGAAAAATGATTGTACAGAATTCATTACTACAGTGAAGAGAGCAGTCACCAGCAAACAGATTACAGATGACATTATTATGTGACATGCGGATTGCCAAATCGTTTTCAGGTGAAAAAGTCTTAGAACAGAGCCTGGAAGCGCACTGCAACCTGCTGTTCTTTTAGGAGAACTATATACCACTGAAATAAACACAGTGACTTCTGTTTACCACCTATGACTGACAGACGGAGAGGACTGGAGGGTTTTGAACACACTCGTCCAATTTATTATAGTTATTTTTTGTCGTTCTCAGGATCAATAGCGTTCTTTAAATCGAGGGAACAGTATCGGTAATCTTGCCTTGATTTAATAGAAGATAGCTTCATGCCACAGAGTCGACTAGACAAAACTGAGGGAACGATAACGGCATCAGTCAGGCTCAAATGGGTGAAGCAACTGTTGATATTACATATTTTTGATTGCTTGTTTCTATGTGTGTTTCTCAAGAGAAGTAGATGCAAATGATAATTAAGACACTGATCACCAGAGAGAGAGAGAGAGAGAGAGAGAGAGAGAGAGAGAGAGAGAGAGAGAGAGAGAGAGAGAGAGAGAGAGATTCTTATCACTGTGATGATCATCATCACCACCATCAACATTATTATCACATTTTTTCTGTTTGCTATCCCATCTCCTGTGCCATCTTAGTGACACTGCACCCGCGCCGCTTATTCCGACCCAGACTCCCTCCTCCCTCTCCCCTGTCCACAGCCTCAGCCTGGCCCAGCCCGCCACAGCCCGGTCACCTGCAATCTTTACTATTATTGTTTTCATCATCATCTTCATCACATATTAATATCATTTTTTAAAATTATTATTATTATTATTATCATCATCATCATCATCATTATTAGTATTTTATTATCATTATGATTGTTATCATTATCATTATTACTATTATTATTATTACTATCATTATCATCACCATCATCATCATCATTATTATTATTATTATCCTATTATTACTATCATCATCATCATCATCATTGTCATCATCATCATTATCATCACCGTCATGATTATCGTCGTCGTGATCATCATCATCATCATCATCATCATCATCATCATCATCATCACCCATCATCATCATCGTTGTCGTCGTCGTTGTCGTCCGCGTCATCATCGTCATCATTAAGATCATCATCATGATCATCATCATCATTATCTTAATCATATCATTATTATTATTATTACTATTATCATTCTTCTT
>CM065748.1:23632410-23659910 GCA_033310375.1 Conus canariensis
TTTTCTCTGTCTTTTGTTGATGGTATGTATCTTACAATGATGATGCTGTATTACTGTGAAGAACTGTTATTACAGTTCACTAGAAAAGAAAGATTTGGTCCAGTTTCAACTTTTTTAACAAACCTGAATTTTGCGGTTATTCTAGTTCCGCTTATTTATTTGTCACAAATTCTTTCTGCCATTGTTGCAACAGAAAGGTGCCTATGTGTTTTCAGTCCACTCAAGGTTCACAGTCTTTTGCGTACTAGAACTATGATGGCGATCATTCTCCTGATTTCCGTCCTAGTATTTGGTCTGTACTTCATTGTTAGTTTTCGATATCGAATTGGTTGTGTATACGATCCAGCATCAGATGAAATTGTCGTTACAGCCATCGAGGGCGAAGTCTACAAGGCACACAAAGAGTTCATCAATATTCTAGAAAGTTATGTTTTTGGTGTTGGAGTTCCTGGGGTGGTGATGATTACAGTGACAGTAACGACAATCATGACGATTGTGAAACTTCGTCAGGCAATGTCATGGCGATCTAAAACTTCGTCGTCACTCTCTCCTCGTGAACTGGCCCTGACCAAGGTTCTTGTTGGTAACTCCATCTTCTTTATTGTTTGCTCTTCTCCAGGCACTCTAACTCGCTTTGTTTGGATCTTTTTTCCGGAAATGGACGCTGGACGAAGAAATCATAACATCTTCTTAACTGTTATATGGATTGTCGAAATATTCACTTTAATGAACGCTACCTTCAATATAGTCATATATTATACAATGGGCTCTCTCTACAGGAACACATTTTGGACACTGTTCAAAAGAAACTCACGCAAAAAGAAATAACCTGAAGTTCCAATGTGGTGAAAAAAATAACGAGAAATAGGCAAGACATTCTTGAAATCCCACAGAAATGGAAATAGGCAAGACATGCTTAAAAGTCCGCAGAAATTCAAATAGGCAAAACATGCTTAAAATTCCACAGAAATGGAAATAGGCAAGACATGCTTGAAATTCCACAGAAGTGGTTGCATTAGTACATGTCATTAATAATCATAATGAGAAGAATTTCTGTAGCCACTGTCCTAACAACGTAGGACACTTGGCGTCTTGCAAATTCTAACAAATCAGTATCTTACATACATGCGCCCCCCCCCCCCCCCCACACACACACACACATTCCTCCTCCCAAGCATGCATTTCCGATGTTAAATCATGGATGCACAATAACAAACTACAACTTAACGCAGACAAAACTGAAATAATCCTCATTGCCTCGAAACACACTATCAGAACTCATTCTCTCCCTTGTTCTATAAATGTTGATGGAAACGAGGTAAATCTGTCAGTGTCTGTTCGTAACCTCGGCGTTACACTCGACCAAACTCTTTCTTTCAAACAACACATCTCTAATGTGTGCAAGTCCTGCTACCTTGGACTTCGTAGAATCAGCTCTGTTCGCCGCTTACTCACTCAAAATGCCCTGAAGACCCTAATCTGTGTGCTTTTGTTCTGTCTGGGCTTGACCATTGTAACTCCCTCCTTGTCGGTTGTCCTTTAACGCTCATCTCTAAACTTCAAAAAGTTCAGAACAATGCCACCCGTCTGATCTCCCGCTCCTCCACATCTGAGTAGAGTAGAAAGAAACTCGTGGAGAGCGTGGCAGCAGAGAGTCCTCAGAAGAGAAGCCCCCTTCAAGCAAGTGTTTCGGCCCTTATCTCCTGACACTCTAGGGGGGTTGGGCCACACCCGGTTCATGACTCCGGATGTCCCTCTGCTGCCCTTTTTTCCCATCTTGGGACGAGCCATGGCTGGGATTTGAACCCATGACCTTCTGGACATGCTCATTTTCCACTTAATGACTCGCACTCTAACCACTGAGCCACAGGGACACCTGGTATTTGTAGGAAATTTAAGCCTTATGAAGTTCACTTTTGTTCCTCCTTGACCAGATCCAGCTTGAACACCTCTCTGCCGCTTCCGCCATTGCTTTCAGGGCTCTGGTTTTTTCCCTCCCTGCAACTGAGAGCTGTTTCATGAGGGTGTATGCAAACGTTCTTACAAACCCTCTAGCTCCAATTTCTGCAGTGAGGACTTTGACCTGATAGCCTTCTCTCCTCAGGCTGTTTGCCAGATCAGCATACTTTTCAGTCTTGTAGATTTGAGCTGCCTCCATTCTGTTCTCATATGGCACCGTGAGCTCGATCATGATCAGCTGCTTGGTTGACTGAGAGTGGAGTACTATGTCTGGCCTCATGCCACTCTTGCTGATGATCTCTGGGTGACTCTTCCATTCTGGGAGGTCTGCAGTGCACTCCCAGTCATCTGCCCCGTCCAGCAGACTCTGCCTGCATGTTCCGAGTGGCACTGTTGTTCTTGGCCATGATTTGCCGCCTCCTGCCGTGACGAATGTTGCGGGTGCTTTTGGAGTCCTGATTTTCCCTTTTGTGGTGTTGGTACTAGCCCAGACTACTTGTACAATCTCTTTGAGCACTTGGTTGTGCCTCCATGTGGACCTTCCTTGAGCCAGGGCTACTTTACATCAGCTTAGGACATGCTCCACTGTTTGTTTTTCATGGCAGAGGGGGCATGCAGGATCGTCTGTTTTTCCCCACTTCACCAGGTTTGCATTTGAGGGCAGAAGGTCATATGCAGCTCTGAGAATGAAGCTGATCCTGAGAGGGGCCATGTGCCAAATGTCATTCAAGTGACACTTCTTTGGAGTGCATTCTCCCACGTTGTCCATTGCCCTTGCTGGCTCTGCTGGACTGCTTTTTGGAGTCTCTTTTGGTCTTCTTCTTTTCTCATCTCCTGAATCATCATGTCTCTTTTGGCTTTTCCTTTGGCCTTTGACCACCATTCAGTTTTGGTCACACCCAGTCCTTGTCTGTTGGTCTGTGTGTGTCCTGTTATTTCTCTGATCTTGAGACTTTCTTTTGCAGAATCCATCGCCTCTTGAACTTTCCATTTTCTGCCTGTCTTCAGCTGGGACTTGATTGCTTCTACCACCTTGTCTCCTGAGTCCTCCAGCATGCTTTGAAGTCTGATCTTTCCTGCTTTGCATTCTTCCAGGATGGATTTCAGTGGTAGTTTCAGCTTTGCTTGGCGACAGTACAGCGCTATGTCAGTCAGACAGGGTGGGACACCAAGCCATTTCCTTGTGAACTTGTTGATTTTGGCTTCCATTGCCTCCACTGTGCTGGTGCAGATGTCGTATATCATATCATCAGAGGCCATAGGAGCTTTGGTATCAGCATGAACTGCAGACACCAGACCTTGTATTTGACAGGGAGCCCACACTGGTCAATGGTTTCCAAGCCTTCTTCCGACATCTGTTTGGTTTCTTTTGCTCTTTGTGTATCTTTCAGCGTATCATCATACCATCTTCCAAGGCCCTTGACTGGCTCTTCTGTGACTGTTGGAATGGCCTGGTTGGCAACACTGAAGACCACAGATTCGGCCACTTTTCCTTTCCTCAGTGAGAGACTCCGTGATTTCTTTGGCTTGAACTTCATTCTGGATGAGGCAACTATGTCGTCCAGCCTCTCCAGCACATGACGTGTCTCGTCTTCTCTGGATGAAATCACTGTAGTGTCATCCATGAAGGCCTTGAGAGGGGGCATCTTGTATCCATTGCCAAGGTCTGTTTGTCTTGCGTTGCTTGTTGCTGCTTTCAAGATGACTTCCATTGCCAACACGAACAGTATTGGGGAAATTGCACAGCCCATTGCAATGCCCACTTCCAAGTTGATCCAATCTGTTGTGTACTCCTTGGTAGAGAACCGCATTGAGAAGCCACTGAAATACTTCTTGAGCATGTCGCGGATGTTCTTTGGCACATGGTACATCTCAAGAGCCAACTGTATCATCTCATGGGGTACAGATCCATATGCGTTTGCCAGATCAAGCCACACTACGTCCAGGTCTATCTTTTCTGTTTTTGCTCTTTGGATTGCGTCCCAGATAATTGTGGCGTGTTCTACACAGCCAGCTACGCCTGGGATGCCACCTTTCTGGACTGACACATCCAAGTACTTGTTTTCCATCAGGTACTTGGTCAGCCTTGCTGCCATGACAGAGAAGAAGATTTTCCCTTCGACGTTCAGTAGTGATATTGGCCTGAACTGGCTGATGTCACTTGAGTTTTGGTCTTTGGGGATGTACACACCATCTGCCGTCATCCACTGGCCGCTGATCTTCTGGTTTCTCCAAGCTGATCGCAGGAGCCTGTGGAGCCACTCCAGCACCTTGGGACATTTCTTGTAAATGTGGTAAGGTATTCCGTTTGGCCCTGGTGATGATTTGGCTCTGGCTTTGTCGACCACCTTCTTGATTTCCGCCAACGTTGGAGGCTTGTCATTGAACTGTTCCTCAGGGTTGGTTGGCCACACCAGACCTTGAATGTCGAGTGGTGCTTCGCTCTGTGAGTCAGAGTATGTTTTCCTCAGATGCTGTTCAAGAACTCCTTTGTCCACACTTAGGGTCCCAGATTTTGGCTGCTCAAACAGTGTTCTGGCAAACTGGAAGGGGTCTCTGAAGAAGCGCTCTTGTGTCTTCTTCTTTTTGCTCTTCCTCTTCCTCGCAGATTCCGCTTTGCTGAGGGCGCTGTGTTTTGCTTTCAGGTTTTTCCACAGTTTTTCCAAGCCTTGTTTTTCAGCTGGCAGTGCGGTCTTTATTTGCTTCTTGAGGTTTTTCTTTTGGACCCTGATCTTGTCCATCTCTTCTTGGCGTCTGGATTTCTTTGGAGGTGTTTTCTCTTTGGGTAGTTTTGCTCCATAGGCGTCTCTACATGTGGCATGCACAATGTCCCCATATGTGGCTAGTTTGTGTTCCAGGGTGCTTTTCCCTATCAGTGCATCGAATCTTTGGACGATTTTTGCATCCAGTTTCTCCCAATCTTCAGTTTCGTTTGCTCGTGGCAGGTTGAGTTTCAGGCGCCTGGCATCGAGGGCCTGTGCAAATTCCTCATCCGAACCAACAGCGTAGATGTCCTTGGCACTGTGGTTTAAATCCTGGCCTTGGTCTTCCGACATCTTATCTGCTGATGCAGTGCGCTGCTGCTCATTCAGATGAGTCTTCACACATCCCATCTTTGTTCTGTGGATCTTCATGCCACGGGTGGTAGCGAAACGCTTTCCACAGACACATGGATATTCCATTTGGTCCATGTTCATAGTCCGTTTGGGATTTGCAGTCGTGATTGGTTGAGCACCGATGGATTCATCATTCTCTCCCCCTTTCGGTGAATCCTGGGAGCATCTTTTCTTTTTGTACTTAGTAGCCACATATTGAAGGCAAAGTGGGGAGCCAGCCCACAGAGCCCTTGGTTCTGGTCTTTCCCAGTGTCCTCCGGTCTTTCCCGGACGTCCTCTGATAACATATCACCAATTCTGTCATCCTTACACTGGCTCGCTCTTCAGTCTCGCATTGACTTTAAAGTTCTCCTGGTTTTCAAATAACTGAATAATCTGGCTCCCTCCTACCTCTTTGACCTCCTTCATCTCTATGTTCCGTCTCGCAACTTACGCTCATCCACCGATTCTCGTCTGCTGCGGTTTCCCTCTGCTCGCCTGAAAACTTCAGGCCAACGATCTTTCTCTTACCTGGCACTTGCTCTGTGGAATAGTCTGCTTCTTCTCTACGTGACACGGACTCTTTAAAGACCTTTAAAACCTCCCTAAAGACACATCTTTTCCCCCAGACTGATTAACGATATCCACTTATCTCTGTGCGCGAGTCTGCTTGTTTTGACGCGTTCGTGTGTCTGCCTGCGTGTGTGTGTGTTTTGTTTTTCGTGTGTGTTGTGTGTGTGTGTGTGTGTGTGTGTGTGTGTGTGTGTTGTGTGTGTGTGTGTGTGTGTGTGAGTGTGTGTGTGTGTGTGTGTGTGTGTGTGTGTGTGTGTGTGTGTGTGTGTGTGTGTGTGTGTGTGCGTGCGTAGTAGTAGTACTTTCATTGTTACGTCTTTTCGCAAAATTATGTGATATTAGACAAGAGGGAGAGAGAGAGAGAGAGAGAGAGAGAGAGAGAGAGAGAGAGAGAGAGAGAGAGAGAGTGAGTGTGTGTGTAAGAGTATGTGTGTGAAGCATAGGTGTGTGGAAGTGCACGCAAAATATGGAATAATTACTACTTATAACATTATAGTAAATATCTAACAGGACTACATATTAAACAAAAGGTAACGTTGAAAGCAAAATCAATATCAGAAAAAGCACCAGTCACTGTCATGCCTAATAAACAGGGTAAGTATGCCTTAAGAGTCACACAATCAAATAAAACGTGGGCTCTTGACACGTTTGCCTTACCACATATGCATTTTGTTCCTGCACTATATTTCGTTCTGAATGCGTCGAGTTTCAGTCTATAAAATACTGAAACAAAGTTTCTGTACTGATACATATCACGAACCTGCAGGTGTTCAATGCCTTCAACCTCATCAAAGCTGAGAACTTGGCTATTTCGAGCATTAACCCGTAAATAAGGGATGTTCTGGTTGTTTCTAAAAATTCCCAAGCCACTTGTTTTAAAACTTGATGACACTCTTGTAAAGTCAAGGGGGCAGAAAGTGACTGTGCACTCATTTCAGTTTTAGCTCCCTTTTTGGTAGATCTGTCAGCGAATTCATTGCTCAAAATTCCACAATGTGAAGGAATCCAGAAAAAAAATTAAATCGGTCCCTTTGCACATCAAAATATGAATCAAATAACATGTTTCCTTTAAAATAAAGCTTTCAGAATTAGAACTGTAAAACTTGATAGATTGTAGTACTGACATTGAGTCGACACATAACAATACTGCAAGATTGATTGCGGTAAATCAATTTAATATGTCAAAGCCAGTAGTATAGCTATCATTTCGGCAACTAAAATAGATCGATTTTTGCCTATTGCATATGCTTTATCTACTTTAAGTGATGGAATAACAAAAGCAGATCCAGCGTCTTTGTTCTTTGTCAATGATCCATCAGTATATACCTTAAGATGGTTAGGATATTTGCTTTGCATATACATCGTTGCTGAATATGACAAGATATGCAGATGATCAGCTTTTTTAGCATCAGTGTGATTAAGGTCCTGTTTCTTTCCCAGCTTGGGATTGGATCAGTATGAGAAATCTTTGCCAAAGAGTCGGGGGTCAAATCAGTTTTCTGCAACAAATGGGCAGAGTACGAGCCAATAGTTGACAAGCAGGAAATGTTTGTTGCTCGTTTGGGGTAATCAGTAGATGGATTTAAAGAGATTTCTGTTTAATTTACACCTTTCATAGCTGTACATTTCACAACATATTTTGCCAAAGTGAGTGTGCTGTATTCGTTTAAAGGCAAAACATCAATTTCCGAATATGTCCCTGCTGTAGAAGCATGTACAGGGATTCCCAAGCATAATTTAAAAGCCTTGCTATCAACACTTTGCAGTTTTTGCAACAAATATTTAGGAGCACAAAAGAAAGTTTCTTGAGCATACGATAGCTTAGAACGAACGAGTGATATTGCCAGATGTTTCAATGTTTTTACATCCTGGCACCAGCTTTGCTTGCTTAAGATTTTCAAAAAACTTAAACTTTTCCTAGCCTGGTTTAAGAGATAATCAATGTGAACTTTCCATGTCAGTTTAGATGTGAAGTAAACTCCTAAGAGTTTTACTGAGTGGACATACTGAAGTGTTATTCCATCAAGTCTAAAAGACGGCAGATCAACAGGATCATCACCATTATTAAATAACACTATATACGTTTTTTCATGGGAAAGTTTCAGTCCATTTTCAAACAAGTACTTACTAAGATTATTTAGCTCTGCCTGATACATTTTTTGTAACAGTTGATTGATCTTTTTGGCGTGTTTTTTTTCTTAGACTAGCATTTATCCACATACACAGATTATCAGCATACTGCACAACGGTAGTGTTTTTAGTCACGTGCTTTGGGAGATCATGTAACAAAATATTAAATAACATTGGAGCAATTACGGAACCTTGGGGAATGCCCATTTCATTGTGTGTGTGCGTGTGTGTGTGTGTGTGTGTGCTTTGAGTTAGAATTAGTATTTTATCATGTTTTTGTAATATGCGCTTTCGCCTCTCGCGAGGTACAGAGCTCTATAAATGTCCTTTTACATTACATTACATTACATTACATTACACACACACACACACACACACACACACACACACACACACACACACACACACACACAGATAATTACAGAAAATCGTGTGAAGACTTAAGTTTGTTTAATTAGATAACACCGTGAAATCAAAGGCATGACCATTTTCAATGATTAAATCAGTTCGCAAAGCGACTATTCCTTCTTTTAATTGTACACTTGCCATATTGTGAAATCTATCCACAATGCCTGAATATGATTTCAAGTTTATTAGCATGTGTTGTGCTGTCTCTTTCTCAGAAAAAAGCATCTGCATGGACCATTCCACACAAAATGGTTTTGTTCCTTAAAAGCGGCGAAACGTTCTCACCTGAAACCATTTAAGCTTCTTTTTCACTTAGAGAAAATGCGTTTTCATTGTATTTCACAGTGAAAGTGTCCTAGATTTTCGCAACAATCTGGGGTTTTCAAATTATTTCGGGGAGTATACAAAATGGTATTGATCCTACAAATAGTTGGGGGGGGGGGGGGGGGGGGGGGGGGGGGGAGGGGGGAGGGGACGGGGGGGGGGGGGGGGGGGCAGTGTTTTCCCGTTGGTTTAAAATGTTAATTTTTGGCCACTGGTTGGACTGTGTTCTGGAAGGATTTAACTTACCAAAAAACGATGTCGCCATTTTTTTGTGTGATCTCTTTATATTTTTCTCTCAGTGTCAAATTACAGCCCAAATTGTGCTAAATAATTTGATTATATTACTCCAACATACATTCTGTATGGAAAGCAGACACCCAATATATTGCTAAACGTAATACAATAATTCAGAAAAAACACTCCTTTCAACACCTCAAACTTTTTGTACTCCCAGTTCTTATAGAACAGGGAGTACTTTACAATGGGAATGAAGGAATGCTGTCTCTGTGTTGTGTGTGTGTCTGTCTGTCCGTCCGTCCATCCGTGGTCAAAATGTGTTTCACTCGCTCCAGACAAAACTACTGGGCCGATCTTTCTGAAAGTTTGTAGGTATGTTCATTATGGGTCACGGATCATGCCCAATGTGTTATTTACCGTTATAGCCGTTACTAACGGCCATAACGGCCCATAACGTTTTTTCTTCTTTATGGAATATCTCAGAAAGTACTTGGCCGATCTTTCTGAAAAATTGTGGTATGTTCATTATGGGTCACGGATCATGCTCAATGTTTTCTTTTACCGTTATAGCCGTTACTAATGGCTATAATGGCCCATAACAGTTTTCTTCTTTATGGAATATTTCAGAAAGTATTTGGCCGATCTTTCTGAAAATTTGAAGGTATATTCATTATGGGTCACGGATGATGGCCCATGTTTACCAGATTAGCCGTTACCAACGGCGATAAAGGCCCCAAACGGTTTTTCCTCTTTATGGAATATCTCACGCGTATTCAAGATAAACTGGGAGTACGTTTATATGCTTTGCATCTTGTTTTTTTTGTTCTTGACTTCTAAATTGTACATACAGTGATAATCTCATAGCTCAAACCTGTTTTATTTAGTTCTTTTGGTCCACCGTCTGGCTGGTTCTGGTCAGCTAATGTAGGATAGAACTTCAATGTTCATTTAGTGTTTGTGTTCATAGTTAGATGGAAGGATCTCCTTCTTCATCCTCTTCAATTCCTAAAAGTGCCTGGTGGACATTACTGCACACCTCCTCATCGGCGCAACACAAACACATCTCGGAGCAGTTGAGGCCCTGTTACACACGGGAACAGTGTGATGTGCAACTGGTCTTCTTGCACCCACATTTGATGAGGTGAGTAACTGTGGCTGGAGCTGGAGGATCCCTTGTTGGTGCTGGTACTACCTATCCCCCTCTTCCTTCCACCCTTCGGTTGTTGCCGGTGGTAGCTGAGGGCGAGGAATGTCATCCTGAGGCTACACCATGGCCTTGTAATGTGCCTGGGCAATGGCTTCATGTAATGCTCCTCGTGTCGTAGGTAGCTTTTGAGCTTCTAGTTGTAACTTGGTGAAAAGCTTCCATCTGAGATCACCAACATCCACCACAGTGCTACCAGGCTCATAGAGCTGGCAAACAAATGTCTCAATGGCTCGTTCAGTGTCAACTTCCAGCTTCTCGGACGTCCCTAAGGCAGCAAATGCAGACACCACCTCCATGGAGCATCTGCTAAGTGCTTACCAACAGGTCAGCTTCTCCTTGCCTGCAAATCGACCTGTTACGTCAGCTCCAGAGAAGGCATGAAGTCCTGGTAAGGCTTCAGCCTTTGCATCACCAAGTGCATTCACTATTGGTCCCAGTGAGATTACTCGCTTCTTGTTCCCCCCACCAGTGACAAAGTATGTGTTCCTGCAGAGCTGATGGTAACGGTGGATTGCAAGGACAAAAACGTCAGTGTCAGGTGACTGAATGTAGAGTTCTGTTGCTCCTCTTCGAACAGCATCCAGACTGTGCAGGAACAGTTTCGTGTCAGCTTCTTCTTGGAAGCTACAGAGATGTTGAACATCCATGGAGTTTGGGAGGACCTGTTGTCGCGAAGTCACTATGAAGACCTTTGGCTTACCCTCAAAGTGGTGGAGGGCTTTCGTTGCAAGATAAACTGTCAGTTCATCTTTGGTTGCGGTACCGGATAGGAACTGCTTTGCTGACACCTTGCCAATTTGTGTATTGTCTGTGACGTGATAAGCAATTGCTGGCTTACCACCCTGGCGTCTCTCCCTTGTGGCCTCTTTCAATGAAGTGGGAAGATCATAACGGTCAAAGACTAGATGCAGATCATCAGTATCCTCTGCACTTGCTGTCCAGTGTAGCTATGAAGTGGTCAGCCGATTGAGCGCATGTCTTGACCCAAGGTGGCTTACCCATTGCCTGGACAATTGCCATTCCATCAATTACAGTTGCCTTCCTTGGTGTCAAGGGAGCAATGTCATTGGTGACATCCTCTGGCTGCAGATCAAACTAATTTTGTTTGACAGGTCATCGAGTACAGCCATCAGCTTGCTTTTGTCTGTGCATGGTAGGAGTTCACCACTCGCTGTGAACAAGGCTCGTGGGAGAAACGTGAACTCATGCTGGCCAATGCTCTCATTGAGGTTCATCTCGGGGCGTGAGCGTGCAACAATCAACATGCGGGCAAATAGTGATCTGTCGCTTTTGAGCTTCACTACCAGATCAGCCACTTTGTGTTTCACCGACTTCCTTGCACTTCTCCATTTCTTCAGTTGAACCTTCTTCATTCTGGCCCAGATACTGACCTCATTCGTGTTGATGCGTTCCTCAACAAAGTTGGCATACTTCTGCTGCCCAATGTCTTCTTGGTTGCACACATCTTTCTGCACCTCAGCTGGCATCACAATCTGTGTGATGATGTTGGGCAGATCTTCACCCTCGTACTTCATAGGATTCATGGACGATATGTGCACACTCTTGAGTCGAGCACTGTTCTCTTCCTGTCTTGTCCAGACAGCCAGTGACAGGTCATGATGTTCCTAACGTGTAGTTATTGGTGAGCCAGCCATCACATGTGCTTCTTCAGCAAGCCTACGAAGCTCTGGAGCTGTAAGGAAGAATCTCTCCCAAGCACTGGCATTCTGTGTAATGCCCACGAGTCCTCCAGTGACTTTCATGATGCGGTTGATGTGCTCAAGAGCATGATCCACCCCAATGGCACAGAATGGGATCTGGCTTTTTGTTGACTACAAAGTAGTAAATGAACTCTTGATGCATGTCTGGATCTGTGATCTGAATGGCTGTCATCTCCCCATGGTAAAGTGGAACCAGCCTGGCATACTTCTGCTTGTCATAAGCAAAGGAGTACTTGCACAGAGCATCAAGGGACGACAGGTGCAGCTCCCAAAGACCATCACGGGTGGCACGGATGAATGTATATATGAGTAATACCATCCTCACGTAGGTCTGCACAAACTTGAAGAGTGAACTTTGTGATCCCTTCTTCTGATCACACTCGGCCATCATTTTCAGTACCCTTTGGGAATCAAGGATATTTAGCATATTTTGCTGCTCTTTGAACATCTCTTGTTGCAGGTATTGAACACAACTTTGGTCAAGCTGCTGTGCTGCCTCTACAAATGGCCCCTTCAGATAAGGATGATCTAGGAAGAATTCTTCTACATAGAGATCATAGAGGGCCTGGACTGTAGTCATGTGCATTTCTTATTTCTAAGGCCTTAACTATCATGCAAAAGTTAGCTGATGTGGATCATCATTGCATCTTCCTGAAGAGGAGAAAGTGAGATTTCAGTATCATATGCTGGTTTGGATGGGTCGTGGCTGCAAAGTTCAACAAGAAGTTACTTGTATGATCATAAACAGGATAAACAGACATTCTGTAATAAAGACATTGTTAGTTCAGATTGAATATTTGTCAGAAACACTTTAGAAAACACAATGTAACATTCTTTAACTTTCTGGCACTCCGGACTCTGAAACAAAACGTGATTAATACAGTACGTTGGGTCAAAATTGACCTTTCAACTTTGACGCTGTGTCAAGGTTACTGAAGGTCTATAGAAAGAATGGCGACAACATTTTTCCACTTTCTGGCAATGCTAAGAACACATTCATAATAGTTGCAAAAAATTAACATGCAAAACCAACGGGACTCCAAATCTGTTACGTTGCGCGCCCCCCCCCCCCCCCCCCCCCACCCCCACCCCCACTAAAATTGGAAGTCAAAACCTAACAAATGTCAGCGTAAGAAACGTTTTAGATTCCGAGTCTCTTATTTCTTGACAGCGCTATCACAACTCCAATTTGAAAAGGACTTTGAGAGATGTCATGAACGTAAATAAAATTAACTTCCAAATGAAAATTGCCCAGATCATTCATGTAATTCCTAACAACGTTGTTTTCCGAAGTCCGTAGGAACGTTTGCTTATTTCCTGTTACTTTCATGATGTTATAGAATACATTTGTTTTTAGAGGCAAACAGTCTTATTCAGATTTAAAGAAGTTTGCAATGGAAAACGCGGAAAAGGAACAATACCAAGAGCAACAAAATGAAAAGCAGATCTTGTCTAACATACACAAATTTCAAAACAGCGATAAAAATGACAGAATGAGTAGCAAATCCTACCTAACATGTGCATATCACAGAGCAAGCACAAAATCATGTCTACGCTGCCGATGTCATACTTTAACCTTCCTTCTGTCTCTCCTTTTACATTCAACAAGAAAGACAGAGAGAAGAAAAAAAAAAAAAAAGGAGGGGGGGGGGGGGGGGGAGACAGAGAGAAATACAGACAGACAAGCAGACAGACAGAGACAGACAGAAAAAACAGAGACAGAGAGTCAAAGAGAGAGGTGGGAAGACAGACAGCGAAAGGGGAAGGATGCAGTCATAGGCTCATCAAGGTTCTGAACAAAGATAATGAGAATCCATCCCACTAGTTGCAAAATAAGATTACTTTATACACTATTTGAATACATGCATCATTTCGATTGAAGTCAGTATATTTAGATTTGTGTCTTTGATACACCTGGAAGGTATGAAAACCATTTGGTCAAGTTTGTGTGTCTAACACAGGCCCTTAGTAAGGATGATCAGGTAAGACTCTTCTATTAATAGAGATCATAAGAGCCATGGTATGTAGTCATTCATTTCTTTTCAAGGCTTTTTATATGCAAAATTATGATTGTATCACTTTATTTCCTGAAGAGAGAGAAAGGAGATAGTATCTATCTGGTTTGGATGGGTCGTGGCTGCAAAGTTCAACAAGAAGTTACTTGTATGATCATAAACAGGATAAACAGACATTCTGTAATAAAGACATTGTTAGTTCAGATTGAAATATTTGTCAGAAACACTTTAGAAAACACAATGTAACATTCTTTAACTTTCTGGCACTCCGGACTCTGAAACAAAAACGTGATTAATACAGTACGTTGGGTCAAAATTGACCTTTCAACTTTGACGCTGTGTCAAGGTTACTGAAGGTCTATAGAAAGAATGGCGACAACATTTTTCCACTTTCTGGCAATGCTAAGAACACATTCATAATAGTTGCAAAAAATTAACATGCAAAACCAACGGGACTCCAAATCTGTTACGTTGCGCGGCCCCCCCCCCCCCCCCCCCCCCCCACCCCCACTAAAATTGGAAGTCAAAACCTAACAAATGTCAGCGTAAGAAACGTTTTAGATTCCGAGTCTCTTATTTCTTGACAGCGCTATCACAACTCCAATTTGAAAAGGACTTTGAGAGATGTCATGAACGTAAATAAAATTAACTTCCAAATGAAAATTGCCCAGATCATTCATGTAATTCCTAAACGTTGTTTTCCGAAGTCCGTAGGAACGTTTGCTTATTTCCTGTTACTTTCATGATGTTATAGAATACATTTGTTTTTAGAGGCAAACAGTCTTATTCAGATTTAAAGAAGTTTGCAAATGGAAAACGCGGAAAAGGAACAATACCAAGAGCAACAAAATGAAAAGCAGATCTTGTCTAACATACACAAATTTCAAAACAGCGATAAAAATGACAGAATGAGTAGCAAATCCTACCTAACATGTGCATATCACAGAGCAAGCACAAAATCATGTCTACGCTGCCGATGTCATACTTTAACCTTCCTTCTGTCTCTCCTTTTACATTCAACAAGAAAGACAGAGAGAAGAAAAAAAAAAAAAAAGGAGGGGGGGGGGGGGGGGGGGGGAGACAGAGAGAAATACAGACAGACAAGCAGACAGACAGAGACAGACAGAAAAAAACAGAGACAGAGAGTCAAAGAGAGAGGTGGGAAGACAGACAGCGAAGGGGAGGGGAAAGCAAGTCTTGGGTCTCTAAAGGTTCTATACAAAATATAGGAATCGCATCAGCTGTGCAAATAAATTACTTATCCAACAACAATATTTGAAATTATGCTGCCACGCTGTCGTTCGAAGTCCTGTATAAAGATTGTCTTCTAATGTTACACCGGAAGTAAAAATATCCCAGTTCTCATTTTTGTTTAGTCAACACAGACACGCACACGTGTGCGCCCGCTCACCGATCCTCTTTCTCAATTAAAAGTTTATAATGATGCCATTTGTTTGCAAAATCAACGTAATTCATATTCAGTTTTGCAATGCGTTTTTGTATTTCATATTTAGTTTTTACATATTTCCAGAAGACAAGACAAGACGACGAGGAAGCACCCTCTCAGCTCTGGATTTATGCAGAAAGAACGCTGCAGACATTATAATGTAATCGAGTACGATGTCAGTCAATGCCAAAGGGAACAAGTTCCCCTACAATATCATTTAGGCGCACTAGACCAATTGTCTAAGACATTCTGAAGGTCAGTCCAAAAAGACTTATCCCGTCGCATGTGAAAAATAAATTATCTATAGTTACCTTTTCAGACTTACAAAAGTTACATTTGTTATTTTCAACAATGTTAATTTTTTTCGAGAGCGATATTTGTTGTCGGGATTTTGTGAATTAATATCATTTGAAACCATTTCATTTTAGTTTCTTGTATTCTTTTGCATCTGAAGAAAACATATTTTTCTCGTTCAGTTCTTCATCCGTTTCATGTTCTAATTCTCACAGCTCTTGGGATGTGAGTTATCTTCGTTTAATATGTCACAATAGAGTCGAGTTCCTTATTTATGCTCAAAATAGTGCTGGGAGGTTTTTTTTGCAGTGTTCTTAAACATATTGCTAATAAATTTGATATTCTTGATTGGACTATATTTATGAACAATTTGTATACAAACCAGATATACCATAAGATTAGTACACATGTCGGGAATGATCATGTTCGGTTCATTAATCAAAATGAAAAAAGAAATATTAGATGAAAAACAAATTGAAGAGAAAAAAAGAACATATGGTTAATGCTACATTTTTCTAAGGCATGAATTCGAGACAGAACTTGTAAGTTCATATTTGGCCGGACCTCTGGCTCGGCACGTCTTGTTCCGACCGTGAACAGGTGTTCAATTCTCAGTGTATGTTTTACAGTGTTACAGAGAATAGACTATTATGTGCTCAAATGAAGTTTTCGCCTTGATTTTATTGTATGTTCGTCAGCAAGAAAGACATTTTCCCAAAAATGATTCGTTAATTCAAATCTTCAAACGATGCTCAGATCAAATAAAACCGACTGCACTGCTTCTTTATATTCTTCACAAGGGACAATAGTATGCCTCCATTTGTGATCACATGATGTTATATTGTAACCTAATCTTCGAGACCATGCACTTTCAATGCGTTCGTGTTACAAAAATACTTTGAATACTTAGACGCACGTTTTTGACATTCTTCGTCGAAGTATTCCTGCTGACACGATTCTACTGAACTGGTGATATGTTAATTTGTCTTTACTTTTTGCCATTAGATGGTAAAGTTACGTAGAATTTAAACACAAACTCAGGTCTATGCCAACATGTTGTAATTCTATAAAACGTTAAAAATATGAAAATGACATCAACATTTGTTGGTGCTACGTTGAAAACTTATTTGTTTGTAACAGTGACTGACAATGCGACAGTCCATGTTAATATCTCAGGATACTAGCAGACTGTTGTTCAAAACGCGTCCTTTCGAGAAGATTGCATCCCAGTTGTTTTCAGTGAGGTGGACTATTTGCCTTGGGACAATCCTGATAACATTGTCAGCACGGAAGTAGAAAACGCATTACGCATTATCGAAAACATTCTGTTGTTGTTGCTGTGTTTGATTGGCGGACCAGCTAACGTCATCAACATGGCAGTGTTCTACAAACAGGTCCTAAGAGATCGGGTCAACCGATGTCTCTTTGTTTTGTCTTTTGCTACTGGTATGTATCTGACCATGGAAATATTGCTCTACGGTGAACAACTGTCTATACAGTTCACTACAAAGGAAAGATTTGGTCCAATAACAACTTTTTTTTTTTTTTAGCAAACCTGAACTTTGTGGCTATTCCGCTTTCGTTGATTTATATATCACAAATAATCTCAGCCATTATTGCTACAGACAGGTGTGTGACGTCAACGTAAATTATGACGTCAACTTAAAATGACATAGGTAACTACATGACGAAAATAATAATAGGAGACGAGAGAAGAGAGCAAGAACTAACGTCCGAGGCTTAGGTGTCCAGCCTACTTTATTTTGTTTTAATCGTCGTTTTCTCCGTAGTGTTACTATGTGGAGAGGCTGACTTTCAAGTCAGTAGTGCGTCGATGTTCACTGTATATGTGCGATACTTCTGATGACGGTACCAGCGAAATATGTACCAGGAAATTTATTTGTTATAAAAATATTGTGAATGCTGTGTCGCCGAGAGTGACTTAAAACTCCTGCAAGAATATTTATATGCTCTAATTGTACCGCCTCATGTGTGTCGGTGGGCTGAGTATATTGATGTGAACATTGTAATATCAATACACGGAGAAGCTAATTAATTTGTGTTTTAGATCAACAATACGTCGAATCGAAGTTTATTGTGTTCTATGGGACTTTGCTGAAATCGTGTTCTCCGGGGATTCAATATTGATTGCTGTTCCTTGTGAATCTGCAGTTCTTCAATGGTTTACTGTGCCTTATGAATCTGCGGTTCTTCTTCTATGGATTGCCGTGCTTTGTGAATCTGCGGCTCTTCTGCTATGGATTATTGTGCCTTGTGAATGTAAATCTGCGGTTCTTCTTCTGAAAGTTCTACGTGATTTATTGTGCTTGTTGTGTGGAGACTCTGTTTCTTCTTCTTCATCGCTTGTGTTTGTGAACGGCTGTGTTACCGTGTGGGGACCTTGGTTATCCTTCTTCGTCTTATTTTAATGCTGTAGACTGTGGCTTGGGTACTGTGGAACCGAGTGCGTTGATTGTATATGTGAGACACTGTGGACGGCGCCGGCGAGATCTGTGAGTGATATCAAGATATGTACTATTATATGCTATGCAGTGACATGTATTGATTTGTACCAGTTCACATGAATGTATGTTTGATGGTTCAGGCAGCATAATTATAAAGAAGAAAAAAAAATCTAACTCGTGTGTTGCCTGGCTATCCATGTGCGTTTGGTGTGGGTGTGCGTAGGGAATAATTATTACACGCATCCAAACTTTTGAAAGCGAGAGTCACACAGCAAAACACGCACCGCACACCATCCGTAACAAGGTGCCTGTGTGTTTTTAACCCACTCAAAAATCACAATCGTTTACGTACTAGAACGATGATGGCGATGATCCTTCTAATTTCTGTCCTGGTATTTGGTCTCTATTTCATTGCGAATTTTCGATATCGAATTGGATGTGTGTACGATCCAGTATCAGCTGAAATTGTCCATGAACCACTTTTGTAGCCTGCAGTTCTGATGTGAGTCGAGAATGCGACTCCAGGTTGTCTATCTGTAGCCTCCCCAGTCCTTCCTGCATTAAGGTTGTGTTGGCTGCTGTGTAGAAAGAATCTCGTGGAGAGCATGGCAGCAGAGAGTCCTCAGAAGAGAAGCCCCCTTCAAGCAAGTGTTTCGGCCCTTATCTCCTGACACTCTAGGGGGGTTGGGCCATACCCGGTTCATGACTCTGGATGTCCCTCTGAACCACTTTTGTAGCCTGAAGTTCTGATGTGAGTCGAGAATGCGACTCCAGGTTGTCTATCTGTAGCCTCCCCAGTCCTTCCTGCATTACGGTTGTGTTGGCTGCTGTGTAGAAAGAAACTCGTGGAGAGCGTGGCAGCAGAGAGTCCTCAGAAGAGAAGCCCCCTTCAAGCAAGTGTTTCGGCCCTTATCTCCTGACACTCTAGGGGGGTTGGGCCACACCCGGTTCATGACTCCGGATGTCCCTCTGCTGCCCTTTTTTCCCATCTTGGGACGAGCCATGGCTGGGATTTGAACCCATGACCTTCTGGACATGCTCATTTTCCACTTAATGACTCGCACTCTAACCACTGAGCCACAGGGACACCTGATATTTGTAGGAAATTTAAGCCTTATGAAGTTCACTTTTGTTCCTCCTTGACCAGATCCAGCTTGAACACCTCTCTGCCGCTTCCGCCATTGCTTTCAGGGCTCTGGTTTTTTCCCTCCCTGCAACTGAGAGCTGTTTCATGAGGGTGTATGCAGACGTTCTTACAAACCCTCTAGCTCCAATTTCTGCAGTGAGGACTTTGACCTGATAGCCTTCTCTCCTCAGGCTGTTTGCCAGATCAGCATACTTTTCAGTCTTGTAGATTTGAGCTGCCTCCATTCTGTTCTCATATGGCACCGTGAGCTCGATCATGATCAGCTCTTTGGTTGACTGAGAGTGGACTACTATGTCTGGTCTCATGCCACTCTTGCTGATGATCTCTGGGTGACTCTTCCATTCTGGGAGGTCTGCAGTGCACTCCCAGTCATCTGCCCCGTCCAGCAGACTCTGCCTGCATGTTCCGAGTGGCACTGTTGTTCTTGGCCATGATTTGCCGCCTCCTGCCGTGACGAATGTTGCGGGTGCTTTTGGAGTCCTGATTTTCCCTTTTGTGGTGTTGGTACTAGCCCCATTGCTGTGTGTGACAATGGGATTCATACAATGTACACGAGTTCGTCATACCTATACAGGAATCGTCCCATTTGGGGCCAGTGCAATTAAGACCAACTAATATTCGGGGCCCTCTGCAGCGCTATTTTCATAGCTTTCTTCGTGAAGATGATGGCTGCTTGTAAGCATAAAAGGGATTTGATTGCATTATCCCATGTTGTGTCGTTTCTGCAGATATGTCACTAGACCCTGTTGTAGCGGGAGACCGTTGTCAGAGTTCACTCAGTCTGTATTTGTAGACATTTCTTGCTGTCCCATCTTCTGTGCCACCTCCGTGGCATTCTACCAAGCTGCTCATTCTGACCCCACCCCTCGTCCACAGCCACAGCCTGGCCTGACCCATCACAGCCCCTGCACTGGCAATCTGCAGTGATCAGTCGACGTCACGTCGTCATGATTTAACCTACCAGAGATGACACTGCACTGCCTCTGATGAGTCCCGTCAGTGGTGTTCAGTAGTGCCTGTTCTGATCCAGCATACGAGGAACTATTAAGCCCCTTACTTACGACAATAATTGCTTTGTTGTGAAGTCAGCCTTAGTAAGCTCTCCCTCCAGAGGGCGCCACCACGTCTGTCCAACGGTCCCCATGAATTTGTCAATGCCGTTGACCCAGACAGAATCAATTCAAGGCCATGGACATGGAGAGGCAATCAAAATTGAGATCACCATGAGAGCAAGGTATGAAAGGCCACACAATTTGAGACATTTTTTTTAATGCTGATGGATGGAGATGACAACGATGAAAATGATGCTACACATTTCCATTCTGGTCCGAGACTGTATGACAGGGTGTACTCTGCGCTTCCATTTCCAGATGTATCAAATACTTCTTTTTTTTATTTTGCATCTGCTTATGTGCTAGGCGTGGTGGTGCCGCAAGAACTGGCATATCGGAATCATCTATTCATTTTGGGAACAGAACTTGCCTTTTTAAGCATTGCTACTGTTTAAGGTGTCCCTTTCCTATCAAACTTTCATTCTGAGGCAAAGAACATTAAAAGGAGCCTCCCTGAGGGTATAAACCAGCGCATCAAACTGGCTGAGCTGGGTTTGTTGATTTCTTCGCCCAACATGCACAGATTAGGGTCAGCTCTTGCCTTCCTTGGGCTGACGACTATACAGTTTACCCATTGGCTGTTTGAGCTGCTGATCTATCAGAAGGTTTGAAGGGCTTGTATAGTCACGTGGGGTTATTCCGTTTGCAGTAACGTTCATCTATTTGTCTTCCATCTTTGCAGTTAATGGCTGAAACTTTGCAGATAGTGGCTTGCACAAAGCGTTTCTCTGACCTGTTTCTGTCTCGTGTCCGGGCATTTCAGCTGGAAAGGTTCGCCTTCTGAGAGTTCCTCACTGTGAATGTCTGTACAGGATGGTACGCTCGTAGCACAGTGGAAGGCTGGAATAAAATAGCATCTCTCTCTCTCTCTCTCTCTCTCTCTCTCTCTCTCTCTCTTGCTTAGTTCTAAATGACATGAAGATGTAATTATTCCTCGTCTGCTGATTGGTCACACGTATACATGTGGAGGGCGAAACCGCGCGTGCGCCCCAGTTGATGCCAAAACACGGTGCCAGATGGACGCATGAAAGTGGTTTCCCAGTGATAGATATCTAGCGTGAATAATTTCCTTGGACCTTCACCATTCCTTTCAGGTCAGTAATAAACATCATCATCACATTAGGATCATTAGAATCTAACAGTCTAAGAAATCATTATTCCAAAGTTTATTACATTAGACTGGTCGGCTTTCTGATCGTGCCTACACGTCCATACACACACATCAATCACATTACGATCATTAGAATCTAACAATCTAAGAAATCATTATTCCAAAGTTTATTACATTAGACTGGTCGGCTTTCTGATCGTGCCTACACATCCATACACACACATGTGTACATTCACTAAACACACATACAAAAAAAAGAAAGACAACCAAAGTTAGGTAGGCACTCAAGGTCTGATCAGTGCATTGTCAGATATCTGCTAAGTCGTAGCCACGAGACCCTCTCCTTCAATTCTCTCATCTTAGTTGTTAATTCATTTGTCCATCAGCTCAAAATCAAGCGTAGTGTGGTGTAGCGAGTGCACGCAGTGACGCCTCCTTGATGAAACTGAAACTGAGACTGAAAAACTGATATCACCAATGTTTCTATACATGCAGTTTTGTTTGCTCTCTATTTAATACTATCCTCTTTGTTTCACTCATTGTCCTGGTTCTTGGTTATTCCTATGCACAATGTTGTGGACCATTTCATCGTCTTTGCATGGAACAAAATTTCAGGACAGGCATTTGTCCCGTTCGTCTCTGTTCCCGCAATCTCAACCGATCTAGAATGAGCTCGTTCTGTTCATGCAGAGAGATAAGGTGGGAACGGTCACAGAGGCACAATACTAGGCCTTGAACCTTACCCTCGCGTTATATGTTTTCAGTTCTATTCCTCCATTCAACGGCCCAACTGAGAGACACAGGCCACGATCCTTTGGATCAAATCAGTAACAACTACAACATCGCGCTTCGCCAGGACTCACTAGAAACTTACTTACGTTGTATAAATTGTCTAAATGTCGGTAGTACTGTTTGGGGAGTAGCAAATGGGTGTTCGATTGTGTGTGCCTGACCATTTTGCCATGACTTTAATGACTCTGATTCTTTCTTCTGTTAACTTTATTTCCACCCTCTTTCTCTCTCTCTCTCTCTCTCTCTCTCTCTCTCTCTCTCTCTCTCTCTCTCTCTCTCTCTCTCTCTCTTTCTGTGTATGTATCTGTCTGCCTGTCTGTCTGTCTGTCTTTCGGTCTCTGTCTGTCAGTCAGTCTGTCTGTCTGTCTGTGTCTCTTTCTCTATCTGTGTGTGTGTGTGTGTGTGTGTGTGTGTGTGTGTGTGTGTGTGTGTGTTAGAGTTAGATTTATTAAGGCAAAGTATTATTTTGACCCCTGTACTTTTAGAGTCAACTTATTGTTAGCAACAAGAAATGAAAATGTCCTCTTCGATCTTGCTGTGTACATATATGAAGCTCAAAAGCGAATACGAACAGTCTATTCATAATAGTTTGCGTAGTGTACATATGTGTAATGGCTTTTTCTTTCCATTTTCTTTACTGGGAGACCTTCTTGTGTGTTGTACTGCGGGTGTCACACCTTCAGTATGGACTATGGCCTCAATCTGAAGAAATCATTCGCATTCGCATTCGCTTCTCTCTCTCTCTCTCTCTCTCTCTCTCTCTCTCTCTCTCTCTCTCTCTCTCACTCTCTCTCTCTCTCTCTCTCTCTCTGTATGTGTGTGTGTGTGTGTGTGTGTGTGTGTGTGTGTGTGTGTGTGTGTGTGTGTGTGTATGTATGTATGTATGTGTGTGTGTGTGTGTGTGTGTGTGTGTGTGTGTGTGTGTGTGTCCTACCTACCTTAGCTTCATAGACTATGAAAAGCCATTCAATTTTTTGACAGGGAGACATTCTGGATGCTGTTGAGTCTCTGTGGAATACCCCAAATCCTTGTCTCCCTGATCGAGGGCAGCTATCAAGAGATGTCATGTAGGATTACTAATGTGAGATTGCTCAGAGATCCATCGATCCTTCTGCTTTTTGGGGGAGCAACAGAAACAAAATCGTAATCTACAGAAAGTAGGTAGTATAAAATGTTACTGGCCCCCTCCTCAACACAGATAAATAAATATGTCTTAGTTTGAAAAGTAGGCTGTAACAGATAAGCTACTATCTGTTCAGTTTACGCCCAACTACAAAATAGTCGGATTAGCAGTTTCCCAACGCACCTCACTCCAGGGTCGAGGTTGTGTAGACTAAGAAGTTGCAAGAGCGCGATCATGTGCAGTCAGGTAACGACCAGCTTCCTTCACCATGTCAGCCGTTTCGTTAGACTTCTGCTATACGCACATGAATGGCTCCATTCCTTTGGCAGGCGTTGAAGAACTGCTAAATGACAGTAAGGCTTGACAGTTCCTCAAAATCATCTTCAGTATTTGGCAGTGCACCCAGCAGTTTGGGTGGTCTTCAGGTCCATTGACAAAATGCTCTGGACTCTGTCCTCCCTCAGGTTGGGCGAAGGACACTGGGGCGCGAAAACTAACACAAAGGGGCACTAGAGCCATCCCACGTAAGTGTTTGAATGCCAGATATGGCGTGTGTGAAGACATAAATGTTTGGCATTGGCGGCACATTGCGAATTCAATTGTCTTTTGAAACTTTCACACCCATTTGTTGTCTGAGGGCCCACTTGCTCAAACATCAGGTAGGAATATGGCATTAGGTAACACAGAGCTCGTCAAAACACAGTCGGCAAAAGCGAAACATCTTGAGTCATCGGTTTATGTGCCATGATGTCGAATGCAAACATGTCTGACACTTCTTCTGCAGTCGATTCTTTCTGGCGACCATTGCTGATTTCGGAACAGTGCTTCTTCCCAAGAATCCTGAAAATCGGCTCCACCAGGACGATCCGAAATGAAAATCTTTGCTGTTGGAAGGGCTTCATGAAACACGCTGTGAGCAGGGATTTCAAAAGTTAGGTGCACTACAGGTCCAAATTTAAGGCCAAAGATGCTTTTCAAGGAACAGCTGTTCCATCATCTTCTTGGAAATGCATTCTGTTTCTTAAGGAGGCATCACAGAGTCATACTCGTGTTCACACACCATCTTTATTGAAAAGAATCCAATTGCTAACCAACAAATGACGTCAAATACAAACACATCCTTTTGCTTGGCGCGTAACTACAGTCTGTGTCAGCGTAATGGAAATTTCACCTAGCAAAGGCATGTGAGAGCATCCCTTTGTCCAGACAGTCACAGCCCGAGACGTCCCATCAACCATCGCCTCATAGGCAGTGTTATGACACGCATTGTCACCGGCTACAATTTGTGCTGGACCTGCAGCCACAAACTGACGTGCCAACTCAAATAGTTGCTGGAGAGAAACAAATGTGTGTATAACAGGTTGGTACATTTCGCAAAGACGCACACTGTCATTCCGACATATTTCGGGCAGAAATCATTGTGTACAGAAATGTTTTCTAAGTATGAAGTGATACAGAAAGCTTTCAGAAATAGTTTATTACACATAGTTGGTATATTACTAACCTACTGCCGCCATGTTTTATTGAAGGGACGGTTCACAATCATTGCAAATGCCATTTATTAACAGGGTCAATTGGTTCAGTGCTGTGCTTAGCTTTTGATGAACTGGGTTTAATTCCCTTATGATACTGTTATCTAAAATAGACACATCATGGTCCATCTTGATGTTTCAGTATTCTAGGGGGGGGGGGGGGGGGGGGGGGGGGTGCGTGTGTGTGTGTGTGGCGTGAGTGTGTGTGCGCGCACGCGCGCGGTCGTGTATTTGTGTGTGTGTGTGTTGTGTGTGTGTGCGCGCGCGCGCGCGTGTGTGCATGCCAGTTATCATATATATTATATATATATATATATATATATAATTGTTTCTCCTCAGTGACCGCGGAAAGTGGTAATTTGACTCCTCTGCCTTTTCGGTTTTAAGAAGAATGCTATCCCAGAAAAGGCTGGTGTGCAATACCGTAGTGTGTTTGTTGAGTTTTCAAAAAACCAACCAAAGGTGCCACCTAAGAAGCAAAAGAAAATCATGAAAGAGCAAAACAAGCTACATTTTCTTGTGAAAAGTAGAAAATATAAAAAGATAACCTCTTAAGACACAAGTGCTGAGGGCCAGTTCTTGGAATGAATTCGCAAGGGACTAAATTACAATAAACTAATAAATTCCAAGGATAAGTACCGAGCACCATTCCAGCAACTTACAGAGCAACTTGGTGTTGCAATGACTGCAAGAAATATTGAATTATAAACCAAGCTTGCTCTTATGTCTTAGATTGAAGAAATAGGGGGAGATAAGCATTCATATCTGCAGTGGTAGATCATTCTGCCTAACTAACAGTATGTGCTTGAGTGGGTGAATGGGGAAAAATAAAACAAATGCTTCTCAAAATGAGCCCCCAGCAAGCCCACAGTCTCCAAGTAGGAGGAGAAACAATCGGGTTTCGAGGTGTCGGTATCTGACCAGGAGCTGTGTGTTGGTGGGTTTCCTCCCCATTGGAGATCGTCTCCTACTTGGAGACTGTGGGCTTGCTGGGGGCTCATTTTGAGAAGCATTTGTTTTATTTTTCCCCATTCACCCACTCAAGCACATACTGTTAGTTAGGCAGAATGATCTACCACTGCAGATATGAATGCTTATCTCCCCCTATTTCTTCAATCTAAGACATAAGAGCAAGCTTGGTTTATGATTCAATATATATATATATATATATATATATATATATATAACTAGCATGCACAATTGTAATGTTCGAAATGTTGTTTTTTTTTTTTTTTTATAGGGACTGGCACCCCGTTTCCAGTGTGTAGATATATAGTTATCTTTTCGAGCGCCCGCGCACACACGCGTGTGTGTGTGTGTGTGCGTGCGTACGTGTCTGTGTGTGTATCTGTGTATGTGTGTGTGTGATTAAGAGAAAGCTTACGTAAAAAAGAAGAGTTTCAGGGATAGATAATTTGAACAATTACCTTAATCGAGCCATTTTCAGCAAGATGACCAGCTAACATGTTGTTTCTAAAAGCTAACACGACTTGGAGCCCATGAGGAAACAATGTTAAAAGCATGAGATGTCAAAGAGGTGTGAAGGTGAAAAAGTTCGGGAGTCAAAAAGTGGCTTCCATAGAAAGTCAAAGAGAATGACTGATAATCCTTTAGTGAGTATTAGTTGTACCAAGACGGTATGTTCTTTGACCATAAACACCTGCTAGTTTTGCAGTGGTAATACGTTAATTTGGTTGATAGAGTCCTCCAGAAGAATCCATTAGCTCTTCGTCTATGCATAGAATAGACATTTTTATATGAATATCACTAGCTCCACTTATACTGTAGATTCTCAAACAACATGAACAGCTTCCAGGTATTTGTGTTAATATCATAATCATATCTTTATTATATTAACACACACACACACACACACACACACACACACACACACACACACATTCCTCTTCTCAAGCATGCATTTCCGATGTTAAATCATGGATGCACAATAACAAACTACAACTTAACGCAGACAAAACTGAAATAATCCTCATTGCTTCGAAACACACTATCAGAACTCATTCTCTCCCTTGTTCTATAAATGTTGATGGAAACGAGGTAAATCTGTCAGTGTCTGTTCGTAACCTCGGCGTTACACTCGACCAAACTCTTTCTTTCAAACAACATATCTCTAATGTGTGCAAGTCCTGCTACCTTGAACTTCGTAGAATCAGCTCTGTTCGCCGCTTACTCACTCAAAATGCCCTGAAGACTCTAATCTGTGTGCTTTTGTTCTGTCTCGGCTTGACCATTGTAATTCCCTCCTTGCCGGTTGTCCCTTAACGCTCATCTCTAAACTTCAAAAAAAAAAGTCTCAGAACAGAGCCTGGAAGCGCACTGCAGCCTGCTGTTCTTTTAGGAGAACTATATACCACTGAAATAAACACAGTGACTTCTGTTCACCACCTATGACTGACAGACGGAGAGAACTGGAGGGTTTTGAACACACTCGTCCAATTTATTATTAGTTATTTTTTGTCGTTCTCAGGATCAGTAGCGTTCTTTAAATCGAGGGAACAGTATCGGTAATCTTGCCTTGATTAGTAGAAGATAGCTTCATGCCACAGAGTCGACTAGACAAAACTGAGGGAATGATAACGGCATCAGTCAGGCTCAAATGGGCGAAGCAACTGTTGATATTACATATTTTCGATTACTTGTTTCTATGTGTGTTTCTCAAGAGAAGTGGATGCAAATGATAATAAAGACATTGATCTCCGTGGAGAGAGAGAGAGAGAGAGAGAGAGAGAGAGAGAGAGAGAGAGAGAGAGAGAGAGAGAGAGCTCAGAACTCAGAACTCAGAATATT
>CM065748.1:23664910-23674910 GCA_033310375.1 Conus canariensis
TCTTGTATTACTGTTCCTGATTGGTGGGCCAGCTAACGTCATCAACATGACAGTGTTCTTCAAACATGGACTAAGGGATCGGGTCAACCTGTGTCTGTTTTCTCTGTCTTTTGTTGATGGTATGTATCTTACAATGATGATGCTGTATTACTGTGAAGAACTGTTATTACAGTTCACTACAAAAGAAAGATTTGGTCCAGTTTCAACTTTTTTAACAAACATAAATTTTGCGGTTATTATATTTCCGCTTATTCATTTGTCACAAATTCTTTCTGCCATTGTTGCAACAGAAAGGTGCCTATGTGTTTTCAGTCCACTCAAGGTTCACAGTCTCTTGCGTACTAGAACTATGATGGCGATCATTCTCCTGATTTCCGTCCCAGTATTTGGTCTGTACTTCATTGTGAGTTTTCGATATCGAATTGGTTGTGTATACGATCCAGAATCAGATGAAATTGTCGTTACAGCCATCTCGGGCGAAGTCTACAAGGCGCACAAAGAGTTCATCAATATTCTAGAAAGTTACGTTTTTGGTGTTGGTGTTCCTGGGGTGGTGATGATCACAGTGACAGTAACGACAATCATGACGATCGTGAAACTTCGTCAGGCAATGTCATGGCGATCTAAAACTTCGTCGTCACTCTCTCCTCGTGAACTGGCCCTGACCAAGGTTCTTGTTGGTAACTCCATCTTCTTTATTGTTTGCTCTTCTCCAGGCACTCTAAATCGCTTTGTTTGGATCTTTTTTCCAGAAATGGACGCTGGACGACGAAATCATAACATCTACTTAACTGTTATATGGATTGTCGAAATATTCACTTTGATGAACGCTACTTTCAATATAGTCATCTATTATACAATGGGCTCTCTCTACAGGAACACATTTTGGACACTGTTCAAAAGAAACTCACGCAAAAAGAAATAACCTGAGGTTCCAATGTGGTGAAATAAGATAACGAGAAATCGGCAAGACATTCTTGAAATTCCACAGAAATGGAAATAAGCAAGACATGCTTAAAAGTCTAGAGAAATGGAAATAGGCAAGACATGCTTGAAATTCCACAGAAGTGGTTGCATTAATACATGTCATTAATAATCATAATGAGAAGAATTTCTGTAGCCCCTGTCCTAACAACGTAGGACGCTTGGCGTCTTGCAAATTCTAACAAATCAGAATCTAACATATATGCAGCACACACACACACAGACACTCACACACACACACACACACACACACACACACACACACACACACACACACACACACACACATACATACACACACACACACACGCACACACACACACAAACATATACCACACACACACACACACACACACACACACACACACACACACACACACACACACACACACACACAATTAAAGGAAATCTTGTGAAGAGATAAGTGTGTATAATCAGATAACACCGTGAAATCAAAGGCATGACCGTTTTCAATGTTCAAATTATTTCGAAAGCGACTATTCCAGTTCTCATTTTTGTTTTGTCAACACAGACACGCACACGTTTGCGCCCGCACACCGATCCTCTTTCTCAATTAAAAGTTAATAATCATTTGTTTTGCAAAATCAACGTAATTCATGTTCATTTTTACAATGCGTGTTTCTGTTTCATATTTAGTTGTTTGTTTGTTTTTTTTTGCATATTTCCAGGAGACAAGATAAGACGACGAGGAAGCACCTTTTCAGTCTGGATTTATGCAGAAAGAACTCTGCACAAATTATAATGTAATCGAGTACGATGTCAGTTTTTAACAAAGTGTCAATGCCGAAGGGAACAAGTTCCCTGTACAATATCATTTAGGCGCACTGGACCTTTAGGCGCCTTTAAGAAATTCTGAAGGTCAGTCCAAAAAGACTTATCCCGTCGCATGTGAAAAATAAATTATCTCTAGTTACTTCTTGCTTCTTTATATTCTTCACAAGGGACAATAGTATGACTCCATTTGTGATCACATGATATTATATTGTAACCTAATCTTCGAGACCATGCACTTTCAATGCGTTCGTGTTACAAAAATACTTTGAATACTCAGACGCACGTTTTTGACATTCTTCGTCGAAGTATTCCTGCTTACAAGATTCTACTGAACTGGTGATATGTTAATTTGTCTTTACTTTTAGCCATTAGATGGTAAAGGTACGTAGAATTTAAACACAAACTCAGGTCCATGCCAACATGTTGTAATTCTATAAACCGTTAAAAATATGAAAATGACATCAACATTTGTTGGTGCTACGTTGAAAACTTGTTTGTTTGTAACAGTGACTGACAATGCGACAGTCCATGTTAATATCTCAGGATACTAGCAGACTGTTGTTCAAAACGCGTCCCTTCGAGAAGATTGCATCCCAGTTGTTTTCAGTGAGGTGGAGTACTTGCCTTGGGACAATCCTGATAACATTGTCAGCACGGAAGTAGAAAACGCATTACGCATTTTCAAAAACATTCTGTTGTTGCTGCTGTTTTTGATTGGCGGACCAGCTAACGTCATCAACATGGCAGTGTTCTACAAACAGGTACTAAGAGATCGGGTCAACCGGTGTCTCTTTGTTTTGTCTTTTGCTACTGGTATGTATCTGACAATGGAAATATTACTCTACAGTGAACAACTGTCCACACAGTTCACTACAAGGAAAGATTTGCTCTAATAACAACTTTTTTTTTTTTTTTAATTTTTTTTTTAGCAAACCTGAACTTTGTGGCTGTTCCGCTTTCGTTGATTTATATATCACAAATCATCTCAGCCATTATTGCTACAGACAGGTGCCTGTGTTTTTAACCCACTCAAAAAATCACAATCGTTTACGTACTAGAACTATTATGGCGATGATCATTCAAATTTCTGTCACGGTATTTGGTCTGTATTTCATTGCGAGTTTTCGATATTGAATCGGGTGTGTGTACGATCCGTATCAGCTGAAATTGTCTTAGCAGCCGTCGAGGGTGAATTCCACAAGGCACGCAAAAGGTTGATCAGTTGTTTTGAAAGTTACGTTTTTGGTGTTGGTCTTCCTGGGGTTGTTATGATCAAGGTGACAGTAATGACAATTATGACGATGGCGAAACTTCGTCAGGCAATGTGAAAGCGATCTAAAACTCCGTCGTCACTCTCTCCTCGTGCACTTGCCCTGACCAAGGTTCTTGTTGGTAACTCCGTCTTCTTTATTGTTTGCTCTTCTCCAGGCACTCTAAATGGCTTTGTTCGGATCTTTTTTTTCTGGAGGTGAGTGCTGGACGACGAAATCATAACTTTTTAGCTGTTACATGGATAGTTGAAATAGTCTCTTTAATGAACGCTACCTTCAACATTGTCATCTATTATCCCAGGGGCTGTCTCTAGAGTCAGGCGTTCTGGGCACTGCTCAAATGAAATCCACGACTGCGAGAAATAACAAGAGGATCGAATGTGGTGAAAAAATAACGAGAAATTAGTACAGAAAATTTTAACATTTAACAGAAATAGTTGCATTGCTGCATGCCACTAATCGCTGAACATAGTTATTCAATTATCTGTTCAGGATCTTTAACTGTTTTATACAGATTGATAATGTTTTGGAATGATTTTAATGACATAATGTCAAAATAAATGTTGTACTTTTTCATCCAAGTGTCTGTTAGAAGCCTGTTGAATGATGTGTGTACTGTTCTCAGATTTGTTAATCGTTGAAGCTAGTGTGTGTGTGTGTGTGTGTGTGTGTGTGTGTGTGTGTGTGTGTGTGTGTGTGTGTGTGTATGTTCTCTTTTTCTTCTATTTATGGTTTGCAGAAGTTGTTCTGCACCCCTATTATTGGTCTTGATAATAACGTCGTTTTTTGCCACTGTGGACTGACATGACAACGACTATGCAGTATTACCAGCAACGTTGGAAGGAAGGGTTTGAACTTAGTCACCAAATCTTTAAACCTTAACCCTAGTCACCAGGTGAATGTCTTGGGCACTGGTGTCCTGGACTTAGGTTATGACATTGTACTCGCTTTGTACCCGATTAACTGACAGAAAACGTCGCGGGTGGGGGTGGGGATAGCGTGAGGGGAAAATGTGTGTGATAAATCGATTAGTACATTTCACAAGCTGTCATGAGGTGAACTTTCATAACGTTTTTGTTTTTCCTTTCGTCTTTTATCCAGTTGTTTTTCTTGCATATTGTTAATTGCTCATATGTACGTACTGTTGTTTTAAAGTACAGCGTGAAATATGACGGTTTAAGGCATGCTTACACAAAAGCTATTATTTGAAATAGAATAGTGCATACTATTTTTTGAACATTCAAACTCATAAGTCCTACTGCATTTCTTGGATATCATTAATATTTACATGCAGGCAGTTTGCTTGCTCTACATTTACTATCATCATGTTTGCTTGACTCTTTGTTCCGGGTATTGGTTATTGCTATGTATGATATCGTGGATCCTTTCATCATCATGTTTGCTTCACTCTTTGTCCCGGGTATTGGTTATTGCAATGTATGATATCGTGGATCCTTTCATCATCATGTTTGCTTCACTCTTTGTCCCGGGTATTGGTTATTGCTATGTATGATATCGTGGATCCTTTCATCATCATGTTTGCTTCACTCTTTGTCCCGGGTATTGGTTATTCCTATGCATAATATCGTGGATCCTTTCATCATCATGTTTGCTTCATTCTTTGTCCCGGGTATTGGTTATTGCTATGTATGATATCGTGGATCCTTTCATCACCTGTACACATATATCAAAGCAGGTATTCGGCCTGTTCGTCGCTGTTCCCGCATCCTCACCGGAGGATATTTTCATCGGTGATTTAAAATGAGCTCGTGCTGTCCATGCAAGTTCGCAGACACACAAAGTGGGAATTGTCACAGAGACATAATACGAGAGGTTGGACCTTACCGTAGGTGTGTGTGTCCCCAGCTTTATTTTAGTTTTTAACGGCCTGCTAAAAGACGGCCAAGGACCACGGCCCTTTTTGATCAACACGTTAACAACCACAACGTCGCCAACGGCATGAACCACCTTTGTAGCCTGAAGTTCTGATGTGAGTCGAGAATGCGACTCCAGGTTGTCTATCTGTAGCCTCCCCAGTCCTTCCTGCATTAAGGTTGTGTCGGCTGCTGTGTGTGGCAATGGGATTCATACAAACTACGGGAGTTGATCATACCTATACAGGAGTCGTCCCATTAGGGCCAGTGCAATTAAAACCAACTAATAATCGGGGCCCTCAGCAGTACCATTTTCATAGCTTTTTTCGTTAAGATGATGGCTGCTTGCAAGCATAAAAGGGATTTGATTACATTATCCCATATTGTGTCGTTTCTGCAGAAATGCCACAAGACCCTGTCGTAGCGGGAGACCATTGTCAGAGTTCACTCAGTCTGTATTTGTAGACATTTTTTTGCTGTCCCATCTTCTGTGCCACTTCAGTGGCATTGTACCAAGCTGCTCATTCTGACTCTCTCTCTCTCTCTCACTCTGTATGTGTGTGTGGTGTGTGTGTGTGTGTGTGTGTGTGTGTGTGTGTGTGTGTGTGTGTGTGTGTGTGTGTGTGTGTGTGTGTGTGTGTGTGTGTGTGTGTGTGTGTGTGTTAGAGTTAGATTTATTAAGGCTAAGCATTATTTTGACCCCTGTAGTTTTAGAGTCAACTTATTATTAGGAACAAGAAATGAAAATGTCCTCTTAGATCTTGCTATGTACATATATGAAGCTCAAAAGCGAATACGAACAGTATATTCATAAGAGTTTGCATAGTGCATATATATGTAATGGCTTTTTCTTTCCATTTTCTTTACCGAGAGTCCTTCTTGGGTGTTATATTGCGGGTGTCACCCTTCAGTATGGGCTATGGCCTCAATCTGAAGAAATCATTCGCATTCGCATTCGCTCCCCTCTCTCTCTCTCTCTCTCTTCTCTCTCTCTCTGTCTGTGTGTGTGTGTGTGTGTGTGTGTGTGTGTGTGTGTGTGTGTGTGTGTGGTGTGTGTGTGTGTCCTACCTACATTAGTTTCATAGACTATGAAAAGCCATTCGATATTTTGACAGAGAGACGTTCTGGATGTGGAGTACCCCCAAATCCTTGTCTCCCTGATCGAGGGCAGCTATCAAAAGATGTCATGCAGGATTACTAATGTGGAACATTTATGAGATTGCTCAGAGATCCATCGATCCTTCTGCTTTTTGGGGAGCAGCAGAAACAAAATCGTAATCTACAGAAAGTCGATAGTATGACATGTTCCTGCCCCCCTCCTCAACACAAATAAATAAATATGTCTCAGTTTGAAAAGTATTTGTTCAGTTTACAAAATAGTCGCATTAGCAGTTTCCCAACACACCATGGTCGATGATGTGTAGACTCAGAAGTTGCTAGAGCGCGATCGTGTGCAGTCAGGTAACGACCAGCTTCCTTCACCAGTCAACCGTTTCGTTAGACTTCTGCTACGCGCATGAATGGTCCCATTCCTTTGGCAGGCGTTGAAAAACTGCTAAATGACAGTAAGGCGTGACAGTTCCTCAAAATCATCTTCAGTGTTTGGCAGTGCACAGAGCAGTTTGGGTGGTCTTGGTCTTCAGGTCCATTGACAAAATGCTCTGGACTCTGTCCTCCCTCAGGTTGGGCGAAGGACACTGGGGCGCGAAAACTAACACAAAGGGGTGCTAGAGCCATCCCAGGTAAGTGTTTGAATGCCAAATATGGCGTGTGTGAAGACATAAATGTTTGGCATTGGCGGCACATTGCGAATTCAATTGTCTTTTGAAACTTCCACGCCCATTTGTTGTCTGAGGGCCCACTTGCCCAAACATCAGGTAGGCATATGACATTAGGTAACACAGAGTTCGTCAAAACAGTCGGCAAAAGCAAAGCATCTTGAGTCGTCCGTTTATGTGCCATGATGTCGAGTGTAAACATCTCTGACACTTCTTCTGCAGTCCAATCTTTCTGACGACCATTGCTGATTTCGGAACAGTGCTTCTTCCAAAGAATCCTGAAAACCGGCTCCACCAGGACTATCCGAACAGAAATCTATGGAACAGAAGCTTTGCTGTTGGAAGGGCTTCATGAAACACGCTGTGAGCAGGGATTTCAAAAGTTAGGTGCACTACAGGTCCAAATTTAAGGCCAAAGATGCTTTTTCAAGGAACAGTTGTTCCATCATCTTCTTGGAAATGTATTCTGTTTCTAAAGGAGGAATCACAGAGTCATACTCGTGTTCACACACCATTTTTATTGAAAAGAATCCAATTGCTAACCACCAAATGACGTCAAACACAAACACATCCTTTTGTTTGGCGTGGAACTACAGTCTGTGTCAGCGTAATGGAAATTTCACCTAGCAAAGGCATGTGAGAGCATCCCTTTGTCCAGGCAGTCACAGCCCGAGACGTCCCATCAACCATCGCCTCATAGGCAGTATATGACACACATTGTCACCGGCTACAGTTTCTGCTGGACGTGCCGCCACAGATTGACGTGCCAACTCAAATAGTTGCTGGAGAGAAACAAAATGTGTGTATAACAGGTTGGCACATTCCGCAAAGACGCACACTGTCATTCCGACATATTTCGGGCAGAAATCATTGTGTCCATAAATGTTTTCTGAGTATGAAGTGATACAGAATGCTTTCAGAAATAGTTTATTACACATAGCTGGTATATTACTAACCTACTGCTGCCATGTTTTATTGACGGGACATTTCATAATCATTGCAAATGACATTTATTAACAGGATCAACAATGTCAATTGGTTCAGTGCTGTGCTGAGCTTTTGATGAATTGGGTTCATTTCCCTTATGATTCTGTTATCTAAAATAGACACATCATGGTCCATATTGATGTTTCAGTATTCTAGTGATCTAGAGCAGCGAATTCATAGGTTTCAATGTAACATTTCTGCCCCATCCACCACTTAGCTAAAGTGTACTTCCATAACTTGGTGATCGGTATCATTAAAAAAAAAAAAAAAAAAAGGGGGGGGGGGGGGATGGATCATGTTTATGAATTCGTCAGTGTATACCTTCATTTTCTTATGTCCTTTATCCTGAACGCAAGCGTGTGTGTGTGTATGTGTGTGTGTGTGTGTGTGTGTGTGTGTGTGTGTGTGTGTGTGTGTGTGTGTGTGTGTGTATGCGTGTGCGTGTGTGCGTGCGTGCGTGCGTGCGTGCATGCGTGCGTGCGTGCGCACCCACTGTCCGCGAGCGCGTGCGTGTGCGTGTGCGCGTATGCGCGTATGCGTGTGCGCGTGTGCGTGCGTGTGTGTGTGTGTCTGTGTGCGTGCGTGCGTGCGTGCGTGCGTGCGTGTGTGTGTGTGTGTGTGTGTGTGTGTGTGTGTGTGGGGTGTGTGTGGTCATTCATTGATTGACTTATTTGTTCGCTACTTCCAATTATTTCCTCATTATGGTTTGTATCGATGTTTGCATTGATGTGAAGTCTCAAGGCTTAGCAGAGGAGAAAAAAAAAACTCAATAACTTTTCATTATCATTATTTTGCTCAGTGTTAACGCTGCAAGGCCGACATTTATAACTATTATGCAGCTGCAGGCCAGATTCAAAAGAACAGAGGTTAGACCATTGTCAGTCTTGATAAAATAAAAACAAAAACAAAACAGTAGCAACACCACCGCTGATGAAGACGGACGGACGTCTGTCGAAAGCTCCAAGTAAGTGCTTATTTCCCAGCTGAGTGACCTGTTTTTATAAAAAACAAAACAACAACAAAAAGAAACACCCCCCACCCAAATGAGGGTTATGGCTATCCACGGGTTATCTAACTAAAAGCTAGGCCCGCGTGATTAGACATTGAGGTGATGGCTTTTCAGGGCTCACCAGCTAAAAGCTGGACACTACCGGATAGGCACTGGAGTGATGGCTTGCTCAGGACTATCCGTCTAGAAACCAAACTCACCTGATTGGATGCTGGGATGATGGCTTTCTTAAACTGAACACCTAGACTCAAGACTGTCTTTTTAATTCAATGGACATGTATTTCACTTTATCTACTCGTTTTTACTCACAAACACAGACCCAGTCGACATAAATTAGAGTCGGCATATCTCACCAGGAAGGAAAAGCTAGGTTGCATCCCGCTGTTGAGCAGATCATAACTCATCCAGAATACTGTTTACATGTGGTTCCCCCCTTCTTTCTTGTGTGTGTGTGTGTGTGTGTGTGTGTGTGTGTGTGTGTGTGTGTGTGTGTGTGTGTGTGTGTGTAACACATGATACCCTGTTTTTCATTGATCATTGCTATCTTTTCTCAACCAACATCAGCATATTAATGCCAACACATTATTTCACCTGTTACAATGAACATAATCCCATAGCATTGTTTACTTTTTCAACAACACTATTTGTAGAACTTCCCAACCCCCCACACCCATACCCCCACCCCATAGTGGATGTAGAGATATGAGCTCTCCTTCTCTTCATCCCTCACATTACCCTCCTCCACCCCCCAATTATACCTTATCACCCATTAATCATTTCCATCCCCTTCCCTCCCTTATTAACATTACCCACACACCTTACACACTACCCACGCATAACTACTACCACCTCCTTCATCACCCAGCGAAATCATTTATCTATTTTATTCACTTAATCTATTTTATTTTATTTTATTTTTATTTTTATTATTTTTTTAATTTTAAAAGTACAGTTACTTTCATTTTATTCATCTATTTATTTATGATAATTACTACTACTATCATTATTATCGTTACTATCCTTTCTCTTTCTCTATTTTTTCTAAAATTTATATTATCAATTTATTTCATTATATATATATATATATATATATATATATATATATATATATATAAATCCCCCCTTTTAGCACTATTATCAATCCACATTAACCACAACCGTCACAAATATATCATACTACTCCACTAAACCAACTACACAACCTACAAACTCCATCATTTCACTCCCCCCCCCTCCCCCCCCCCCCCTCCTTTTCCTCTCACATAATCCCATCTGTCGTTTCCGTCTGGCGGCCATTTTTTC
>CM065748.1:23682410-23704910 GCA_033310375.1 Conus canariensis
CAATCAATTGGATCAAATCTTCCAAGCAGGCTGGAACTAAATGCAGCCGACGTGTCTGTTTGTTCGTAACAGTTCTTCACAAAGGTCATAGTATGTGTCCATTTGTGATCACAAACAGTTTTACCTAATCTACGAGATCAACCATTTTCAGAGCGTTCATGTCACAGAGAATACATGGAATACTCACACCCGTATTTGTAACAGTTTTGTTGAAATATTCCTGCTTCCAAAATTACACTGAACTGGTTATGTGTTGTTTTGTCTTCGTTGCGATTATCAAGAACTTCGACACTAACCAAGGTCCATGCCAATATACTGCAATTCTAGAAACGTGGACAAAATATGGAAAATGACATCAATATTTGATGGTGCCACATTCAAACCTCCACGTTTGTTTACGACAATGACTGACAACGCAACTGCTCATGTTAATTTCTCAGGACATTTGCATAATGTGCACAACACATCCCATCATGAAGATTGCATCACTGTTGCATTCAGTGAATTGGAGTATTTGCCATGGGACAATCCTGATAACATTGTCAGCACAGAAGTAGAATATACAATACAAGTAATCAAAACCAATTTCTTGTATTACTGTTCCTGATTGGTGGGCCAGCTAACGTCATCAACATGACAGTGTTCTTCAAACATGGACTAAGGGATCGGGTCAACCTGTGTCTGTTTTCTCTGTCTTTTGTTGATGGTATGTATCTTACAATGATGATGCTGTATTACTGTGAAGAACTGTTATTACAGTTCACTACAAAAGAAAGATTTGGTCCAGTTTCAACTTTTTTAACAAACATAAATTTTGCGGTTATATATATCCGCTTATTTATTTGTCACAAATTCTTTCTGCCATTGTTGCAACAGAAAGGTGCCTATGTGTTTTCAGTCCACTCAAGGTTCACAGTCTCTTGCGTACTAGAACTATGATGGCGATCATTCTCCTGATTTCCGTCCCAGTATTTGGTCTGTACTTCATTGTGAGTTTTCGATATCGAATTGGTTGTGTATACGATCCAGAATCAGATGAAATTGTCGTTACAGCCATCTCGGGCGAAGTCTACAAGGCGCACAAAGAGTTCATCAATATTCTAGAAAGTTACGTTTTTGGTGTTGGTGTTCCTGGGGTGGTGATGATCACAGTGACAGTAACGACAATCATGACGATCGTGAAACTTCGTCAGGCAATTTCATGGCGATCTAAAACTCGTCGTCACTCTCTCCTCGTGAACTGGCCCTGACCAAGGTTCTTGTTGGTAACTCCATCTTCTTTATTGTTTGCTCTTCTCCAGGCACTCTAAATCGCTTTGTATGGATCTTTTTTCCGGAAATGGACGCTGGACGACGAAATCATAACATCTACTTAACTGTTATATGGATTGTCGAAATATTCACTTTGATGAACGCTACTTTCAATATAGTCATCTATTATACAATGGGCTCTCTCTACAGGAACACATTTTGGACACTGTTCAAAAGAAACTCACGCAAAAAGAAATAACCTGAGGTTCCAATGTGGTGAAATAAGATAACGAGAAATCGGCAAGACATTCTTGAAATTCCACAGAAATGGAAATAAGCAAGACATGCTTAAAAGTCTAGAGAAATGGAAATAGGCAAGACATGCTTAGAAATTCCACATGAAATGGAATAGGCATTAATACATGTCATTAAAATTCCATAATGAGAAGAATGGTTCCATTGATACGTCTAATAATCATAATGGACGAATTTCTGTAGCCCTGTCTAACAAATCGTAGACGATTGGCGTCTGCAAATTCTAACAATCAGAATCTAACATATATGCACACACACACACACACACACACACACCACACACACACACAACGCAAACCACCACGCACGCACGCACGCACGCACGACACACACACACACACACACACACACACACACACACACACACACACAATTAAAGGAAATCGTGTGAAGACATAAGTGTGTTTAATCAGATAACACCGTGAAATCAAAGGCATGACCGTTTTCAATTTTCAAATTATTTCGAAAGCGACTATTCCAGTTCTCATTTTTGTTTTGTCAACACAGACACGCACACGTTTGTGCCCGCACACCGATCCTCTTTCTCAATTAAAAGTTATAATCATTTGTTTTGCAAAATCAACGTAATTCATGTTCATTTTTACAATGCGTGTTTCTGTTTCATATTTACTTTTTTTTTGTCATATTTCCAGGAGACAAGACAAGACGACGAGGAAGCACCTTTTCAGTCTGGATTTATGCAGAAAGAACTCTGCACAAATTATAATGTAATCGAGTACGATGTCAGTTTTTAACAACGTGTCAATGCCGAAGGGAACAAGTTCCCTGTACAATATCATTTAGGCGCACTGGACCAATTGCCTTTAAGAAATTCTGAAGGTCAGTCCAAAAGACTTATCCCATCGCATGTGAAAAATGAATTATCTATAGTTACCTTTTCAGACTTACAAAAGTTACATTTGTTATTTTCAACAATGTTAATTTTTTCGAGAGCGATATTTGTTGTCAGGATTTTGTGAATTAATCTCATTTGAAACCATTTTATTTTAGTTTCTGTTATTCTGTTGTATCTGAGGAAACATGTCTTTCTCGTTCAGTTCTACATCCGTTTCATGTTCTAATTCTCACAGCTCTTGGGATGTGAGTTATCGGCGTTTAGTATGTCAAAATAAAGTCGAGTTTCTTATTTATGCTCAAAATAGTGCTGGGAGCTTTTTCACTGTTCTTAAATATATTACTAATAAAATTTGATATTCTTGATTGGAATATGTTTTTGAACAATTTGTATACAAACCAGATATAGCATAAAGTTTGTACACATGTCGGGAATGATCATGTTCGGTTCATTAAATCAAAATGAAAAATGAAATATTAGATGAAAAACAAATTTGAAGAGAAAAAAAGAACATATGGTTAATGCTACATTTTTCTAAGGCATGAATTCGAAACAGAACTTGTGGTAAGTTCATATTTGGCCGGACCTCTGGCACGTCTTGTTCCGACCGTGAACAGGTGTTCAATTCTCAGTGTATGTTTTACAATGTTACAGAGAATAGACTCTACTATGTGTTCAAGTGAAGATTTTGCCTTGATTTTATTGTATGTTCGTCAGCAAGAAAGACATTTTCCCAAAAACGATTCGTTAATTCAAATCTTCAAACGAGGCTTAGATCAAATAAACCCGACTGCACTGCTTCTTTATATTCTTCACAAGGGACAATAGTATGCCTCCATTTGTGATCACATGATATTATATTGTAACCTAATCTTCGAGACTATGCACTTTCAATGCGTTCGTGTTACAAAAATACTTTGAATACTCAGACGCACGTTTTTGCCATTCTTCGTCGAAGTATTCCTGCTTACAAGATTCTACTGAACTGGTGATATGTTAATTTGTCTTTACTTTTTGCCATTAGATGGTAAAGTTACGTAGAATTTAAACACAAACTCAGGTCCATGCCAACATGTTGTAATTCTATAAAACGTTAAAAATATGAAAATGACATCAACATTTGTTGGTGCTACGTTGAAAACTTGTTTGTTTGTAACAGTGACTGACAATGCGACAGTCCATGTTAATATCTCAGGATACTAGCAGACTGTTGTTCAAAACGCGTCCCTTCGAGAAGATTGCATCCCAGTTGTTTTCAGTGAGGTGGAGTACTTGCCTTGGGACAATCCTGATAACATTGTCAGCACGGAAGTAGAAAACGCATTACGCATTTTCAAAAACATTCTGTTGTTGCTGCTGTTTTTGATTGGCGGACCAGCTAACGTCATCAACATGGCAGTGTTCTACAAACAGGTACTAAGAGATCGGGTCAACCTGTTTCTCTCTGTTTTGTCTTTTGCTACTTGTATGTATCTGACAATGGAAATATTGCTCTACAGTGAACAACTGTCCATAGTAGTAGTAGAAAGAAACTCGTGGAGAGCGTGGCAGCAGAGAGTCCTCAGAAGAGAAGCCCCCTTCAAGCAAGTGTTTCGGCCCTTATCTCCTGACACTCTAGGGGGGTTGGGCCACACCCGGTTCATGACTCCGGATGTCCCTCTGCTGCCCCTTTTTTTTTCCCCATCTTGGGACGAGCCATGGCTGGGATTCGAACCCATGACCTTCTGGACATGCTCATTTTCCACTTAATGACTCGCGCTTTAACCACTGAGCCACAGGGACACCTGATATTTGTAGGGAAATTAAGCCTTATGAAGTTCACTTTTGTTGCTCCTTGACCAGATCCAGCTTGAACACCCCTCGGCCGCTTCTGCCATTGCTTTCAGGGCTCTGGTGTTTGCCTTCCCTGCAACTGAGAGCTGTTTCATGAGGCTGTATGCAGACGTTCCTACAAACCCCCTAGCTCCAATTTCTGCAGTGAGGACTTTGACCTGATAGCCTTCTCTCCTCAGGCTGTTTGCCAGATCAGCATACTTTTCAGTCTTGTAGATTTGAGCTGCCTCCATTCTGTTCTCATATGGCACCGTGAGCTCGATCATGATCAGCTGCTTGGTTGACTTAGAGTGGACTACTATGTCTGGTCTCATGCCACTCTTGCTGATGATCTCTGGGTGACTCTTCCATTCTGGGAGGTCTGCAGTGCACTCCCAGTCATCTGCCCCGTCCAGCAGACTCTGCCTGCATGTTTCGAGTGGCACTGTTGTTCTTGGCCATGATTTGCTGCCTCCTGCCGTGAAGAATGTTGCGGGTGCTTTTGGAGTCCTGATTTTCCCTTTTGTGGTGTTGGTACTAGCCCAGACTACCAGACTACTTGTACAATCTCTTTGAGCACTTGGTTGTGCCTCCATGTGTACCTTCCTTGAGTCAGGGCTACTTTACATGAGCTTAGGACATGCTCCACTGTTTGTTTTTCATGGCAGAGGGGGCATGCAGGATCGTCTGTTTTCCCCCACTTCACCAAGTTTGCATTTGAGGGCAGAAGGTCATATGCAGATCTGAGAATGAAGCTGATCCTGAGAGGGGCCATGTGCCAAATGTCATTCCAAGTGAGACTTCTTTGGAGTGCATTCTCCCACGTTGTCCATTGCCCTTGCTGGCTCTGCTGGACTGCTTTTTGGAGTCTTTTTTGGTCTTCTTCTTTTCTCATCTCCTGAATCATCATGTCTCTTTCGGCTTTTCCTTTGGCCTTTGACCGCCATTCAGTTTTGGTCACCCCCAGTCCTTGTCTGTTGGTCTGTGTGTGTCCTGTTATTTCTCTGATCTTGAGACTTTCTTTTGCAGAATCCATCGCCTCTTGAACTTTCCATTTTCTGCCTGTCTTCAGCTGGGGCTTGATTGCTTCTACCACCTTGTCTCCTGAGTCCTCCAGCATGCTTTGAAGTCTGATCTTCCCTGCTTTGTGTTCCTCCAGGATGGATTTCAGTGGTAGTTTCAGCTTTGCTTGGCGACAGTACAGCGCTATGTCAGTCAGACAGGGTGGGACACCAAGCCATTTCCTTGTGAACTTGTTGATTTTGGCTTCCATTGCCTCCACTATACTGGTGCAGATGTCGTATATCATCAGAGGCCATAGGAGCTTTGGTATCAGCATGAACTGCAAACACCAGACCTTGTATTTGCCAGGGAGCCCACACTGGTCAATGGTCTCCAAGCCTTCCTCCGCCATCTGCTTGGTTTCTTTTGCTCTTTGTGTGTCTTTCAGCGTATCATCATACCATCTTCCAAGGCTCTTGACTGGTTCTTCTGTGACTGTTGGAATGGCCTGGTTGGCAACACTGAAGACCACAGATCCGGCCACTTTTCCTTTCCTCAGTGAGAGACTCCGTGATTTCTTTGGCTTGAACTTCATTCTGGATGAGGCAACTATGTCGTCCAGCCTCTCCAGCACATGACGTGTCTCGTCTTCTCTGGATGAAATCACTGTAGTGTCATCCATGAAGGCCTTGAGAGGAGGCATCTTGTATCCATCGCCAAGGTCTGTTTGTCTCGCGTTGTTTGTTGCTGCTTTCAAGATGAGTTCCATTGCCAGCACGAACAGTATTGGGGAAATTGCACAGCCCATTGCAATACCCACTTCCAAGTTGATCCAGTCTGTTGTGTACTCCTTGGTAGAGAACCGCATTGAGAAGCCATTGAAGTACTTCTTGAGCATGTCGCGGATGTTCTTTGGCACATGGTACATCTCAAGAGCCAACTGTATCATCTCATGGGGCACAGATCCATATGCGTTTGCCAGATCAAGCCACACTACGTCCAGGTCTCTCTTTTTTGTTTTTGCTTTTTGGATTGCGTCCCAGATCATTGTGGCGTGTTCTACACAGCCAGCCACGCCTGGGATGCCACCTTTCTGGACTGACACATCCAAGTACTTGTTTTCCATCAGGTACTTGGTCAACCTTGCTGCCATGACAGAGAAGAAGATTTTCCCTTCGACGTTCAGTAGTGATATTGGCCTGAACTGGCTGATGTCACTTGAGTTTTGCTCTTTGGGGATGTACACACCATCTGCCGTCATCCACTGGCCGCTGATCTTCTGGTTTCTCCAAGCCGATCGCAGCAGCCTGTGGAGCCACTCCAGCACCTTGGGACATTTCTTGTAAAGCTGGTAAGGTATTCCGTTTGGCCCTGGTGATGATTTGGCTCTGGCTTTGTCGACCACCTTTTTGATTTCCGCCAACGTTGGAGGCTTGCCATTGAACTGTTCCTCAGGGTTGGTTGGCCACACCAGACCTTGAATGTCGAGTGGTGCTTTGCTCTGTGGGTCAGAATATGTTTTCCTCAGATGCTGCTCAAGAACTCCTTTGTCCACACTTAGGGTCCCAGATTTTGGCTGCTCAAACAGTGTTCTGGCAAACTGGAAGGGGTCTCTGAAGAAGCGCTCTTGTGTCTTCTTCTTTTTGCTCTTCCTCTTCCTCGCAGATTCCGCTTTGCTGAGGGCGCTGTGTTTTTCTTTCAGGTCTTTCCACAGTTTTTCCAAGCCTTGTTTTTCAGCTGGCAGTGCGGTCTTCATTTGCATCTTGAGGTTTTTCTTTTGGACCCTGATCTTGTCCATCTTTTCTTGGCGTCTGGATTTCTTTGGAGGTGTTTTCTCTTTGGGTAGTTTTGCTCCATAGGCGTCTCTACATGTGGCATACACAATGTCCCCATATGTGGCTAGTTTGTGTTCCAGGGTGCTTTTCCCTATCAGTGCATCGAGTCTTTGGACGATTTTTGCATCCAGTTTCTCCCAATCTTCAGTTTCGTTTGCTTGTGGCAGGTTGAGTTTCAGGCGCCTGGCATCGAGGGCCTGTGCAAATTCCTCATCTGAACCAACAGTTGACTACAAAGGAAAGATTTGCTCCAATAACAACTTTTTTTTTTTTTTAGCAAACCTGAACTTTGTGGCTATTCCGCTTTCGTTGATTTATATATCACAAATCATCTCAGCCATTATTGCTACAGACAGGTGCCTGTGTTTTTAACACACTCAAAAAATCACAATCGTTTACGTACTAGAACAATGATGGCGATGATCATTCAAATTTCTGTCACGGTATTTGGTCTGTATTTCATTGCGAGTTTTCGATATTGAATCGGGTGTGTGTACGATCCAGTATCAGCTGAAATTGTCTTAGCAGCCGTCGAGGGTGAATTCCACAAGGCACACAAAAGGTTCATCAGTTGTTTTGAAAGTTACGTTTTTGGTGTTGGTCTTCCTGGGGTTGTGATGATCAAGGTGACAGTAATGACAATTATGACGATCGCGAAACTTCGTCAGGCAATGTGAAAGCGATCTAAAACTCCGTCGTCACTCTCTCCTCGTGAACTTGCCCTGACCAAGATTCTTGTTGGTAACTCCATCTTCTTTATTGTTTGCTCTTCTCCAGGCACTCTAAATGGCTTTGTTCGGATCTTTTTTTTCTGGAGGTGAGTGCTGGACGACGAAATCATAACGTTTTAGCTGTTACATGGATAGTTGAAATAGTCTCTTTAATGAACGCTACCTTCAACATTGTCATCTATTATCCCATGGGCTGTCTCTAGAGACAGGCGTTCTGGGCACTGCTCAAAAGAAATCCAGGACTGCGAGAAATAACAAAAGGATCGAATGTGTTGAAAAAATAACGAGAAATTGGTAGAGAAAATTTTACCATTTCACAAAAATAGTTGCCTTGCTACATGCCACTGGTCGTTGAACATAGTTATTCGGTTATCTGTACACTATCTGTAACTGTTTTATACAGATTGATAATGTTTGGGAATCATTTTAATGACATAATGTCAAAATAAACGTTGTACGTTTTCATCCAAGTGTCTGTTAGAAGCCTGTTGAATGATGTGTGTACTGTTCTCAGATTTGTTAATCGTTGAAGCTGGCGTGTGTGTGTATGTTCTTTTTTTCCTTCTGTTTATGGTTTGCAGAAGTTGTTCTGCACCCCTATTATTGGTCTTGATAATAACGTCGTTTTTTGCCACTGTGGACTGACATGACAGCGACTATGCAGTATTACCAGCGACATTGGAAGGAAGGGTTTGAACTTACTCACCAAATCTTTAAACTTTAACACTAGTCACCAGGTGAATGTCTTGGGCCCTGGTGTCCTGGACTAAGGTGATGACATTGTACTCGCTTTTTACCCGATTTAGTAGGCCTTACAATTTCCACGTTACCATAAGCCAGATGTAATGCGTTCGTTGCCGGCAGGACTGCCCTATCGCCACTGCTCACTCGTGCAGCGCTCGGGCGAGGGGTCGTCAGGTCCCGTGGAAGTTGTAGCCGGGTTGTCCGGTCGTCCGCTGTCACAGCGGCGTTGTTTCCCTGTCCTCTGCCTCGGACTGTCTCGCTCTTTGGATCTGTTCCGCTTGGGGGTAGCAGATCTGTCCCGGGGGGAGCGGTCCAGGGAGGAGAGGAGGGTAGACTGCCGAGACAGGGTCTGGTCCTGTCACTTCTGCCAACAGATTTACTACTATTACATTCCGTTCCCTCTTTTGTTTGTTTTGTTTTAATAGCAGCGGGGGATTTTTCGTTTGTGCTAGACTGCACACTGGGTTTCTCGCATTTTTCTGTTTGTCTGTCTGTCTTTTGTGTGTCAGAGAGTTGACAAACTGCATCCCCTCTTTTGTGCCCTGGTTGCTTACATTGTCTGCATACAATCTCGTCTGTGCATTGCGAGACATGGTGGTTTGGCTGCAAACAACGTGAACAGGAGACTGGTTTGGACACTAATTTCTGTTCTTTGTGAAACACTTTAGCCGTGAAAATGTTAATCTTTATGAATTTGTCAAGAGGAGTTGAAGGCACAGTGATGTATACAAATCTACGCCCTGTAAGAAAACGCGTTAATTTGTTATCTGCGTCTCTCGCTCTCTCCATTTTAATCGAGGATCTCAGTTCACAGCCGAGTTGTTTTAATGAATGTTCAATCTCAGTTTCTGCCACAGATATAGGTATATTGTCAATCCATACCTTAGTCGTCGGCTTCTCTTCACCTGTGTCGCTGCGAAGGATGAAGGGATTGGTATTGGAGACCTGCAATACTGTACCTTTCAGTCGGATGCCCTTCACAAGGATTTCCGACTGTGCCTCCTTGGTAGCAGGGTAGAGTCGCCACAGGCCACGGATGGACTGCGCTCCAAGTATGGTGCCCGGGCCAGCAGATCTGTCGGCCGCTAAACACATCTCCAACACAGTTGTGCTGCATATTGTTAATTGCTCATCTGTAGGTGCTGTTGTTTAAAGTACAGTGTGAAATATGACGGTTTAAGGCATGCTTAGACAAAAGCTATTATTTGAAAAAAAAGTAGTGCATACTGTTTTTGAACATTCAAACTCATAACTCCTACTGCATTTCTTGGATATCATTATATTTACATGCAGGCAGTTTTCTTGCTCTACATTTACTATCATCATGTTTGCTTCACTCTTTGTCCCGGGTATTGGTTATCCTTATGCATAATATCGTGGATCCTTTCATCATCATGTTTGCTTCACTCTTTGTCCCGGGTATTGGTTATCCCTATGCATAATATCGTGGATCCTTTCATCGCCTGTACACATATATCAAAGCAGGTATTCGGCTTGTTCGTCTCTGTTCCCGCATCCTCACCGGAGGATATTTTCACCGGTGATTTGGAATGAGCTCATGCTGTCCATGCAAGTTCGCAGACACACAACGTGGGAATTGTCACAGAGACATAATACGAGAAGCTGGACCTTACCCTTGGTGTGTATGTCCCCAGCTTTATTTTTTTTAATGGCCTGCTAAAAGACGGCCAAGGACCATGGCCCTTTTTGATCAACACAGTAACAACCACAACGTCGCCAACGGCATGAACCACTTTTGTAGCCTGAAGTTCTTATGTGTGTCGAGAATTCGACACCAGGTTGTCTATCTGTAGCCTCCCCAGTCCTTCCTGCATTAAGGTTGTGTTGGCTGCTGTATGTGACAATGGGATTCATACAATGTACAGGAGTTCGTCATACTTTTACATGAGTCGTCCCATTAGGGCCAGTGCAATTAAAACCAACCAATAATCGGGGCCCTCTGAGGTACCATTTTCATAGCTTTTTTCGTTAAGATGATGGCTGCTTGCAAACATAAAAGAGATTTGATTACATTATTCCATGTTGTGTCGTTTCTGCAGAAATGCCACTAGACCCTGTCGTAGCAGGAGACCGTTGTCAGAGTTCACTCAGTCTGTATTTGTAGACATTTCTTGCTGTCCCATCTTCTGTGCCACCTCAGTGGCATTGTATCAAGCTGCTCATTCTGACCCCACCCCTCGTCCACAGCCACAGCCTGGCCTGACCCACCACAGCTCCTGCACTGGCGATCTGCAGGGAGCAGTCGATGTCAAGTTGTGATGATTTAACCCACCAGAAAAAAAACACTGCACTGTCGCTGATGAGTCCCGTCAGTGGTGTTCAGAAGTGCCTGTTCTCATCCTGCATATGAGGAACTATTAAGCCCCCTACTGCTACAATAATTGCATTGTTGTGAAGTCAGCCTTTGTAAGCTGTCCCTCCAGAGGACGCGACCACGTCTGTCCAACGGTCCCCATGAATTTGTCAATGCCGTTGACCCAGACAGAATCAATTCAAGGCCATAGACATGGAGAGGCAATCGAAATTGAGATCACCATGAGAGCAAGGTATGAAAGGCCACACAATTTGAGACTTTTTTTTAATGCTGATCGATGGAGATGAGAACGATGAAAATGATGCCACGGATATCCCTTCTGGTCTGAGACGTGCTAGGCGTGGTGGTGCCGCAAGAAGTGGCACATCGAAATCATCTACTCATTATGGGAACAAAAGTTGCTTTTTTAAGTATTGCTTACTGTTTAAGGCGTCCCTTTCTTTATCACACTTTCATTCTGAGGCAGAGAACATTAAAAGGAGCCTCCCTGAGGGTATAAACCAGAGCATCAAACTAGCTGAGCTGGGTTTGTTGATTTCTTCGCCCAACATGCACAGATTAGGGTCAGCTCTTATCTTCCTTGGGCCGACGACTATACAGTTTACCTATTGACTGTTTGAGCTGCCGATCTATCAGAAGGTTTGAAGGGCTTGTATGGTCACGTGGGGTTATTCCGTTTGCAGTAAGGGTCATCTGTTTGTTTTCCATCTTTGCAGCTAATGCCTGAAACCTTGCAGATAGTGGCTTGCATAAAAGCGTTTCTCTGACCTGTTTCTGTCTCGTGTCCGGGCATTTCAGCTGGAAAGGTTCGCCTTCTGAGAGTTCGTCATTGTGAATGTCTGTACAGGATGGTACGCTCGTAGCACAGTGGAAGGCTGGAATAAAATAGCATCTCTCTCTCTCTCTCTCTCTCTCTCTCTCTCTCTCTCTCTCTCTCTCTTTCTCAGATTAGTGCTTAGTTCTAAATGATATGAAGATGTAATTATTCCTCATCTGCTGATTGGTAAGACGTATAACATGTGGAGGACGAAACCGCGCGCACCCCAGTTGATGCCAAAGCACTGTGCCAGACGGACGCATGAAAGTTGTTTCCCAGTGATATATATCTAGCGTGAATAATTTCCTTGGACCTTCACCATTCCTTTCAGGTCAGTAATAAACATCATAATCACATTAGGATCATTAGAATCTACCAGTCTAAGAAATCATTATTCCAAAGTTTATTATATTAGACTGGTCGGCTTTCTGATCGACACTGGTAGTCTAGATCCTTTGTGCTCGGCTCTTTCAGAAGCTGAAATTTTGAGCACACATCGGCGGCTCTTTCAGTAGCCATGGCAGAGGGTCTTTCAGAACCCACAGACAGCAGCAGGCCCTCAACAGTCCCAGAATCAGTTAGAAGCCTGATTTAAGAGCTAGATGCGAGCTGGAACAAAAAATTCGAGACCCTAGAGGGACTGCTTAGGCTTAAGAGAACAGTTCCAGATGAAGATGGCGCTGCAGAAACCGCCAGATTTGCTCGAGTTTCTGGAGACGATTCAGAGTCAGAACAGGAACACAACAGTGATATTTTGGAGCTGAGAGAAGATGGAGAATTTAAAGAATTAGAGGAAAAAGAGGCACAGCTTCTTGCGTTGCAGAATAAAAAAGCTACCATGTCAGAGACAAATCTGACCTTACTAAAAGAAATAGCCGCTGAATTGAGTAGTACGGACGAACTTGTAGGTGGAGAAGTGAGAGAGGAAGAAGGATCTGCAGAAAAAGAAATTTGAAGCCTACAACAGACCGGCAAATTGTCAGAAATTGATCGTCCCGATGGTAAATAACGAAATACGGTCGAAATTACCATCTGAGACCATCAAAAGCGACCTGAAAATGCAACATATTCAGAGAACGGTCACCAAAGCAGCGATTGCGTGCGTGCGTGCCGCAAACGGATTACTTGATAGGCCTAGCGGGTTGCCCAGTTCAGTAGGGCCAATTCTGAAGCCGTTAAGCATTGTACCAATGCAGTGGCTATTTTGGGTCACATTTCGCGCGAGATTTTGTTGCGCAGACGCAATGGCATCAGACCACATGTAAACAAGCAGTTTTTGCGGAACTGTGATGAATCCATCCCGATCACAGACCGGTTGTTTGGGGACAGTTTGTCTGCGACACTGAAAGACGTGCGTGAGACCGACCACATCAGCTCCAGTGTAGGTCATGAGCGTAGATACAGCGGAAACGCCCTCTACTATCGTGGACAAGCGGGCGGTTCTTACTACTCTGAGTCGGGTCGCCCACATGGTCATTTTTTAGGCCAAAGGAGCAGAACAAACAAAAGACAGCATTGGTTTCAGCAGAAACGGTGGGGACATCAGAATCCCAGCTCCCAGTAGAAGAGGTCAGCTTGGTTACATCTTTAAGACCTCAGAAACATGAGTTTACCGGTGGGAGATTAAGACAGTTTGAAGATGCGTGGTCTAAAATAACTTCAGACCCTGAGATTGTAAGCATGATAGCAGGGGTTAAGGTTGAATTTGACTGTACTTTAGACCAGTTATCCAGGTTATCTTGCACTAAAACAAATGTCACAAATCAGAAAGAGTGTAAGATCATTGATTCAGAAGTTCAAAAGTTGATAGCTAAGGAAGTAATTTCCGCATGTGAGCATTGCCCTGGTGAAGTTATTTCTCCAGTTTTTACCAGGGAAAAGAAAGATGGATCTTATCGCATGATTTTAAATCTGAGGACTCAATTTAGAAGTCAGTTATCGTCATTTCAAAATGGATACTCTGAACACTACCCTGACTTTGATAACGCAAGGATACTTTAAGGCCTCAATTGATCTGAAGGATGCTATTACAGTGTAGCAATCCATGAACAGCACACGAAACTACTCAGATATCAATTGAGAGATCAAGTCTGTGAATTCAATGCTTTACCCAATGGCCTATCATCAGCTCCTCGTTTGTTCACAAAGCTGTTGAAACCGGTCTATGCCTCCCTTAGAATGAAAGATCATGTATCTGCAGGGGTTTGGGATGATTTTTTGTTGATTGGACTCACAGAGCGCAAGTGCATGAGGACTGTTACAGACACCACTGATTTGTTTCAAAAGTTAGGATTTATCATGCACCCAGCCAAGTCGGTTATTCAGCCCACAACAAGGATTCAGTACCTTGGAGTCATCATAGATTTTGTCTCCATGAAAGTTACTCTTAGCGCTGAAAGGGCTGTCAGCATACTGTCTAGTTGTCAAAGGCTTCTTGATGAGCAAAGGCACACAATCCGTGAGGTTGTCAAGTTATAGGAAAAATCGTTGCTAGCTTTGTTGCTGTCACGTATGGACCTCTCTATTGCAGACAGCTTGAGAAAGACAAAAAATTAGCTTAAAGAAGCGTAGAAGTGACTTTGACCAACTCATGCAGTTGTCTGAAGAGAGTAAGGAGGAACTTAAATGGTGGATTGTCAATGTGTCTGATACAGAGAATGACATTTGCAGTACTGAACCAGATATAGTTGTCACCACTGATGCTAGTGGCACAGGTTGGGGTGTGCGCTGTGAAGAAACAGTTTCAGGTGGACATTGGTTGCCGCATGAGAGCGTCTTTCACACTAATTATTTGGAATTGCAAGCTGTTTTACTTGCTTTGCAGTCACTTCAGGGAAAGCTGGAAAACAAACATGTCCGGATAATGATAGACAATACAACAGTTGTCAGCTGTATCAATGGCATTGGAACAAGCCATTCAGATGCTTGTAATGACATGGCATTTAACATTTGGTCATGGTGCATTTCTAAGAATATCTGCATCAGTGCAGCGCACATTCCAGGGAAGCAGAACAGGACAGCTGACAAGGAGTCCAGGTGTCAGAACACTGATGCTGAGTGGAAACTTGATGAGCAGGCTCTGCAGTCTGCCTTCCAACAGCTCAGGGCTTCTCCAGATTTTGACATCTTTCCTTCCAGGTTGAACTTCCAAATGTAGTGATACATTTCATACAGGCTGGATCCAGAAGCTGAAGCAATTGATGCTTTTTCCATCTCTTGGGAGCATTTACAGTGGTATGCATTTCCACCTTTCAGCATCATAGGACGGGTGCTGCAGAAGATCCGGAGAGACCGTGCAGAGAGGATAATTGTGGTACCCCAACTGGCCAACACAACCCTTGTTCGCTGTTCTTCAACATCTTCTCTGCTGCCCTCCAGTAGAACTCAGGTGCAGACGCCATTTCTGCACCTACCCCAGCGACCTCGGAGCAGTTCATCTTCTCATTCAGAAACGTCGGCTAAACCTGCTTATTTACAAGATCTCGGCAAAAATTTGTTATTGTCTGGTTTATCAAGAAATTCAGTTGCTCTAATCATGGATTCATGGAGACCCAGCACCCAAAAATCCTACAACACCTACATTAAAAAAATGGCAGAAATATGTAAGCAGAAATGAAATCACTACTTGTACTCATGTGCATGTGGCAAATTTTTGGCAGAATTGTATGCTGCAAGTGCTAGTTTTTATTCAGTTAACCTAGCTAGGAGTGCGATTTCAGCATACCTTTGTCCTGATAACGCAAAAACAATAGGTCAACATCCTATAGTCTGTAAAATTGTCAAAGGTGTGTTCAACAATAGACCATCACCCCCAAATTACTGTGACACATGGGATGTAGACACAGTCATTGATATGTTAGCACAGTGGCCAGATGCAGAACAGCTCAACTTTCTAAAACTCACACTCAGAACACTTACGTTACTTGCTTTACTCTCTGGTCAGAGAGGACAGACTCGCCATAGTCTTATTGTGGATGATGTAAAAATCCATGAGTCTAAATGTGTACTTGTATATAGCTCTCTTTAAAACAAACCAAACCAGGGACTCACTTAAAGCCTTTAGTCATACATTGTTTTGAAAACAAGAGATTGTGTCTGGTTCACCACCTTCGGCAGTATTTGAAAAAGACTGCCCACTTACGAACTTGGAACTCACTTTTTTATCAGTTGCATAAAGCCTTTGCACCTGTGAAAAGAGACATCATTTCTCGTTGGATAAAAGATGTGCTGCTTATGGCTGGAATAGACATATTGAAGTACTCGGCTCACAGCACTCGGGCTGCTAGTACTTCTGCAGCATTAAGCAAAGGTGTACCAATAGACAGCATCCTTCAAGCAGGTGGATGGTCAAACAGGAACACTTTTTCAAGATTCTACCACCGGATCATTAAACAGAATGAAGATGGAAATGGTGGTTCTAAGAAGACTAAGAGTTTTTCCAGGTCTGTGCTGGACACATTTGTAGACAAAGGGAAGTAACTTACATTATGTGCTGATTGCCTGACGTGTTAAGGAATAACGTGTGATCCCCGACGCTAAAATCTCCACATGTATACGTCAGAGACAATCAGCAGACGAGGAATAATTTGAAAATTAAACGAGACTTACCTGGAAGTTGAAGTTTAATGGAGATTATTTCGAGGATGCTGTTGGGTAGAGGTATACATGTGCCCACCCATCAGCAACTCGAGCTACTTCATTTGAACCCTCCCTTCCGAGTTTATTCGCAGGGATCACATGTAGCTGAAGTCTGGGGCGCGCGCGCGGTTTCGTCCTCCACATGTATAGCTCTACCCAACAGCATCCTCGAAGTAATTTCCATTACATTTCAACTTCCAGGTAAATCTCGTTTAATTTTCAAATCAATCTTGGAAAAGAGTTGAGTAAGGCTTCTAAGATTAAAGAAATATTCACTGTTTTATGTTTGTTTTTGTGTCCTGAAAACTATTCATTTTCTGTTGTATATGACAGTACATGTTTCCCTTCAAATGGGTCAGTCATCTTACTGAATAAAAATTTGAATTTTAATCTCTCTCTCTCAGTCTCTCTCTCTCTTCTTTCTCTCTCTCTCCCCCTCCCTCCCTCCCACCCTCCCTCCCTCTCTCTCTCTCTTTTATCATTTGCCTCTCTGTGATTCATTTATCACGTGACTATAATAAGATGTAAAACCTAGTTTTGACTAGTGGCCCTGTGAGTGAGTGAGTGAGTGAGTGAGTGAGTGAGTGTGTGTGTGTGTGTGTGTGTGTGTGTGTGTGTGTGTGTGTGTGTGTGTGTGTGTGTGTGTGTGTAGCGGATGTGATTTCTGCAGACTTGGCGACAGCGCGCATGACCTACAAATAGAAAGAGGTAGGTACTCGAACACTCCGAGAGAAAACAAAATGCTCAGCATGTAGTGTGGTCGAAGATGACATTCATTTTATAGAAAGTTGCTCTAGATGCAAAACTGCTACGACTGAAGTTGAAAAAAACGGCGCGCACACACGCACACACACACACACATACACACACACACACACACACACACACAAACAACACACACACACACACACACACACACACACACACACACACACACACACACACACACACAGCGCGCTCACGCACAAAGCCACGCACACACACACACACACACACACACACACACACACACACACACACACACACACACACACACACACACACAGAGATTCAAAAGTTGTATATTCAAAGATAAAGATGTTCAGCTAATGTTAATCGTTCCGTTTGTTTTTGTGTGTCTACTTTAACATGCAAAGTACAGACAACAAGATGACGCTTGTAACAGAGATAAACAACAGCAACAACAACTACAACTACAACTACTACCGCTACTACTACTGCTGCTGCTGCCTCTACTACAACTACTGCTATAGTTACTACTACTACTACTACTATTGCTACTACTACGATACTAATAATAATAACAGCAGCAGTAATATAACCAATAAGCATAATGGTGATAATAAGAAGAACAACAACAATCATCATCATCATCATCATTATCATCATCATCATCATCATCATCGTCACCATAACAGCAGCAATAGCAGCTGATCAACAGCAGCTGATCTCTAGTTGAATCAGATTCACACAGGGAAAAGGTAAACTAGAGTTAATGTCTAAATTCTGTACTTCAAGTGGAAGGTTCAGAAATCAGTTGTGCGACTGTTTCAACGGCGTCAAAACAAGGACGTGTCATTAAGTTCTGGCAAAGTCAATAAATAACTGTCTGAAAATCTTTTCTAGATGATTTAAAGTTTAGGAAACCGAACGTTGGAGAAACATAATATAGAATAAGTAGTTAAAATAGAAAAATGCTCTTTAAATTAGAAAACTGTGACTACCCGAGGAAGAGAATTGTGACGTTTCAAGGCCAACACAAATACTTTTTTAATTCAAGAACTATGGCATTAGAAAACCAAGCCAAATGTATGGCATATTCTAGAAAGTTTCTCGAATCTTTGCACTTCTGCGATATGTTTGGGACTCTACCTATCGGAAGTACGTAACACAAACAGACATGACATCTAGTAGACTAACGTCACTGACAACAGTTCTCTAAAACATCTAAAGTGAAATCAAACACACAGATCTGAAGGAAAAAGCAAAGCAAGGCAAACACGATATGTTTTCTAGATAACTTCTCCCCTCGCTCCCACCCGACCCCCACCCATCCTCTAAAACACACACACACACACACACACACACACACACACACACACACACACACACACACACACACACACACACACACACACACGCGCGCTCGCGGACATAAAAATGCTTAGAATAAAACATGTTTGAAAACAGCAGATTATATGCTATTACATTACAAAGGTTACCATATCAATATCAGTAAGCCAGTTTTCTGTCTTCAATCTTCCAAATTTTTATGCAAGGTGCGACGACCAAACTGGCCTACTCCTCCGAAAGTTGGCGAAGGGATTTTTTTTTTACATGTGTGCAAGGTGTTATGAGTGCGTTCGGTCTATAGCTTCATTCGCAAAACAGTTTCTGGAAATGGACTCAGAACCAGACGTTAAACCTGAAACCGCTGGGTTGAGACTCGAAAGTCGCAATTCGAGCTCTACCAGAGAGAGAGAGAGAGAGAGAGAGAGAGAGAGAGAGAGAGAGAGAGAGAGAGAGAGAGAGAGAGAGAGGAGAGAGAGAGAGACAAGACAAAGACAAGACAAATTTTTAATTGAACTAGGCCACATGCCCGTGTCAATGGGAACAGAGGGAGGGGGTAGAAACAAAATCAAACTGATCGCAAATGAAATAAGTAAGGAAAGAAATCAATGCATCGTCAAATACAGTATATGCATAAACACACAAAACTAAACAATAAATCTCGCGAACATAATCAACGATCGTTGACCATGTTCGCTTTCTCTCTCTCTCTCTCTCTCTCTCTCTCTCTCACACACACACACACACACACACACACACACACACACACACACACACACACACACACACACACACACACACACCTCAATCACACGCTATCGGTGTGATATTATTAAGGCAACTTTGACGGTGCATGCAGGAACAACGGTTCTAAGTCACATCAGTCTGTCCACATCTGACCTCAAGAGCTTTCGTTATGAATGTAGCCACAGCATTACAGATTTTTCCGTTAGCGAGCAGTAACGACATCTTTAAAGCCGATGGTCGTCTATAAAACTTGAAAGGTATGTAACGCTCGCGAATAACTTTGTACTTAGGACATACTATCAGAAAATGGTATTCGGATTCCAACTCACACGGACAAAACGGACAGCACAGTGCTTCACGGGGGACGCTCGAATACCGCAGTTTGTGTGTGTTCAAACAGGATACACCAAGTCTGAACCGTATCAAGTTTTTACGACTGCTCACGTTGTTTACAGTGAATAGATAATTTGGCATTTCCCAAAACTGCTTAAAAGAAAAATAAAAGAGAAATCGGTCCTTAGATTCTATGTGGCTATACCATTCTTGTAAATGACAATCGATTAGCCGACTTTTGAATTTTGAAAGGAAAACTTTTACGTTGGGAACTCCTTGATTTTCCCATACATATCCAAAACCGTAACGATTTAATGTGAGGCAGACTGACGTAACCCAATTGTTTTTACCCCGGCAATGTAAATCATATAACATTTTATACGCTTTTTTGGGAAGAGGATTGTCAGGCATATCAACGACATGTATCCAATACTTCACGCATTTAGTATAAATGTTTATATAAAGTGGAAACCTACCAGTTTCTCCATAAACCAAGGCATTAGGCGTTTTTATAGAAACATTCAGGAATCTCTTGAGTGCAAACAAATGTATTTTTTCTATAGCCGAGAGGTTTGCAGTTAAGCCCCATACTTCAGCGCCATAGGCAAGGATTGGCTGGATCTGACAATCAAAAAGTTTGAAGAATAATTTTGGGGCCACACTCTGATATTTCCACAGAAGTTTCAATATAATAATGACCTGATGTTTTGCCCTGGATGCTAAATCCTCAAGGCAATGAGAAAAAGTAAGGCCAGTGGAGAATATAGCACCTAAATATTTATATTGATTAACATCTCTAGTTGCATACTATCGTAAAACCATTTTTCTTTTGAAGCAATATAACCGCCATTTCTAAACACAATAACTTTTGATTTTTCCAGATTCACTATTAAATCAAGTTTCTTAGCTGTTTTACTCAAAACGTTCAGCTGTGTCTGAAGACCTATGACAGTGGATGCCACGAGCGCCACATCGTCAGCAAACAGCAGAATCAATAGCTCTTTGAAGTCAGGAGATAAAGGAATACCATGCTTACCATACTCTGTAATTTCTTCAGCAAGTTCATTAATAAATAAAGAAAATAAAACCGGGCTACATATTTCTCCTTGCTTTAGACCTTTAGGACACATAAAAATATTAGTTAAGTCTCCCCGTACTTTAACCCTAGCCGTGACAACGGTGTACATACTTTTAATTGCATTGTACATCTTTCCTTTTATACCCTTTTTCTTTAAGACTAACCAAAGTCGATTTCTATCAATCAGGTCGAAAGCCTTTTTAAAATCAATAAAAGCCACGTATAGTTTTTGGTGGTTAGAAAGTTGCTTTTGCACGAGAGACAGGAGTGTAAATATATGGTCAGTGGTACTATAGCCTTTCCTAAAACCAGCCTGTGCATCGTTTATTACACTATTATCCTCGATCCATTTGGTTAAGCGTTTATTCAGAATATAGCTGTATAATTTAGAACTGATATTTAACAGGGAAATACCTCTATAATTATCAGGGGAATTGATATCACCTTTCTTGTGCAACGGTTGAATAAGAGCTTTACACCATGCAGAGGGAAAGATTCCAGAATCAAAGAGTTTGTTGAAATATTTCTTAAGAAAAAGGAGAACGGTGGGCATAGCATACTTATAGAACTCTCCAATAAGTCCGTCTGGACCAGGAGCTTTGTTTCTTTTTAAAGCCTTTATCGAGTCTAAAATTTCTCCCTCTGTTATATCTTGATCAAGAAAACTGGTATCACAGTCAACATCAAGCAAACAGTCATCTTCTGCATGAAAGCCTGGAGAAGTGGAGTCAGGTAGGGTCAACTCTTCATTAAATAATCGTTCAAAATGCTGAAACCAGTCTGTGTTGGATATTGAGTTTGATACAACGGAACTACTTCTTATGACTTCAGAGTCCTCCAAAATTGTTTAGAGTCTCTAGCGTTTTCATTAAGAGTGCGCAGAACACATTGTCGATATAACTGCTGCTTATAGCGGAGTAAATCTTTGTATTGATTTCTCAAATAACAATAATTTAATCTCAGGTCAACGGCGTCAGGGCTATTAGCAAGTTTTACCCGGCTGAACATTCTCAGTGCCTGTCTTACCTGACGGCGTTTAACAGAGCATTCAGTATCAAACCACGGGCTGCGCTTGTCGTTACCAATGATGATATCTCTATTCATGCACTGACCAGCCACAGAAAGACCCTCGTTAAATTTTGCTAGAGCATGTTCGAAATCAATATCGATAAATTTAATAGCTTATTCAAAAATTGAAGTTACAACATCAGATCCAAGTGCACAAACAAAATCATTTTCTTTAGCTGGATCCCACACATATTTTTGAAATTGTGTAATTTTAGGTGCTACCGGTTTCTGACTACGGTTTGGAAAACCTACCTTAAGTTCAACGGGCATGTGTTTGGATTCTATCCGCTGAGTTACTTTCAACTCGTGGCATGATGAAATTAAGCTTCTTGAAGAGATAAAGTAGTCGATTACACTTGAACCATTGTGGGCTATATATGTATAATTGCCGTTTTCATCACCAGGTAGAAGACCGTTCAAAATTACTAATTCAAAGTGCTGACAAATGTTAATTAAATAGTGACCAAAATCGTTTGTTGAACGATCTTTTGGCGCACGGAGGAAGTCATCACCGGGAGTATCATCTCTATTGTTAAAGTCTCCATCATATGTAGAACATTCCTTTGCATTTAGGCCACCTGTTCTTGCATTTAAGTCACCAAAGATGATCAACGGACAATCACTAACTTCTTCAAAAGAATCCATTATGCACTGTTCTAGAAGTGAAACTCCATTATCTATTTCAGTATTTGTATAATAGGTACTGTTTGCTGGAGGCAAATAAATCCCAACCAGAAGAACATCTAGGTCTGGAGTTTTAAGCTGAAGTACTATAGTATGATCATATTCTACTCGAATTTGTTTAACCATTTTTGCATAAGTCTTCCTTACAAGAAATGCAATCCCACCTGACAAGCGTGCTGTAGCA
>CM065748.1:23712410-23722410 GCA_033310375.1 Conus canariensis
TAACACTTATTTCATTTCTTTTCAAAATTTCTGGGAAATCTTGTTCATTTCTTCTTAATTGAATATTGTTATAGTGTATAGGTTGTTCTGTGTTTAAGAGTATAGGCTTTGCCAGGCGCTCTATTGATGTTTTCAGTTATTTTTTATCATTAATCTGCTCGTCAGCAGGAAGACTTTTTTCCCCCAAAAACAATCCATTGGATCAAATCTTCCAAACAGGCTCGAACTAAATGCAGCCGACGTGTCTGTTTGTTCGTAACAGTTCTTCACAAAGGTCATAGTATGTGTCCATTTGTGACCACAAACATTTTTACTTAATCTACGAGATCAACCATTTTCAGAGCGTTCATGTCACAGAAAATACATAGAATACTCATACCCAAATTTGTAACAGTTTTTGTTGAAACATTCCTGCTTCTAAAATTACACTGAACTGGTTATGTGTTGTTTTGTCTTCGTTGCGATTATTATGAACTTCGACACTAACCAAGGTCCATGCTAATATACTGCAATTCTAGAAACGTGGAAAAAATATGAAAATAACATCAATATTTGATGGTGCCACATTCAGACCTCCACGTTTGTTTACGACAATGACTGACAACGCAACTGCTCATGTTAATTTCTCAGGACATCTGCATAATGTGCACAACACATCCCATCATGAAGATTGCATCACTGTTGCATTCAGTGAATTGGAGTATTTGCCATGGGACAATCCTGATAACATTGTCAGCACAGAAGTAGAAAATACAATACTCGTAATCAAAAACAATCTTCTTGTATTACTGTTCCTGATTGGTGGGCCAGCTAACGTCATCAACATGACTGTGTTCTTCAAACATGGACTAAGGGATCGGGTCAACCTGTGTCTGTTTTCTCTGTCTTTTGTTGATGGTATGTATCTTACAATGACGATGCTGTACAACTGTGAACAGCTGTCAATACAGTTCACTACAAAAGAAAGATTTGGTCCAGTTTCAACTTTTTTAACAAACCTGAATTTTGCGGTTATCATATTTCCGCTAGTTTATTTGTCACAAATTCTTTCTGCCATTGTTGCAACAGAAAGGTGCCTATGTGTTTTCAGTCCACTCAAGGTTCACAGTCTCTTGCGTACTAGAACTATGATGGCGATCATTCTCCTGATTTCCGTCCTAGTATTTGGTCTGTATTTCATTGTTAGTTTTCGATATCGAATTGGTGTGCATACGATCCAGCATCAGATGAAATTGTTGTTACAGCCATCGAGGGTGAAGTCTACAAGGCACACAAAGAGTTCATCAATATTCTAGAAAGTTATGTTTTTGGTGTTGGTGTTCCCGGGGTGGTGATGATCACAGTGACAGTAACGACAATCATGACGATTGTGAAACTTCGTCAGGCAATGTCATGGCGATCTAAAACTTCGTCGTCACTCTCTCCTCGTGAACTGGCCCTGACCAAGATTCTTGTTGGTAACTCCATCTTCTTTATTGTTTGCTCTTCTCCAGGCACTCTAACTCGCTTTGTTTGGATCTTTTTTCCGGAAATGGACGCTGGACGAAGAAATCATAACATCTTCTTAACTGTTATATGGATTGTCGAAATATTCACTTTGATGAACGGTACCTTCAATATAGTCATTTATTATACAATGGGCTCTCTCTACCGAAACACATTTTGGACACTGTTCAAAAGAAACCCACGCAAAAAGAAATAACCCGAGGTTCCAATGTGTTGAAAGAAATAGGCAAGACATCTTGTAATTACACAGAAGTGGAAATAAGCGAGACATGCTTAAAAATCCACAGAAATGGAAATAGGCAAGGCGTGCTTGAAATTCCACAGAAGTGGTTGCATTAGTACATGTCATTAATAATCAAAATGAGAAGAATTTCTGTAGTCCCTGTCCTAACAATGTAGGAGACTTGGCGTCTTGAAAATTCTAAAAAAATCAGTATCTTACATATATGCAGCACACACACACCACACACACACACACACACACACACACACACACACACACACACACACACACACACACACACAAACACACACACACATGCGCACGCGCTCTAACTTGCATTTTGTGTCACACACACACATACACACACACACACACACGCACGCACGCACGCACGCACGCACGCACGCACGCACGCACGCACGCACGCACCACACACACACACACACACACACACACACACACACACACACAGCTGAACTTCGATTTCCCTTGTGTCAAGAAATAATGAGTCAAGTAGTCATGTTTTGGATCCATATAATGGAATCAAAGGAAGACTCATATCTAAGAGAAGCGTACGGACATCTTGACCCATCATCTTCATGGAAATCTTCTGTAAAGAAGATCTGAAGTAATACTGGAATGACACATGTATGGAATAACCAAAGTACACTTAACCCTCAAAAATTGCGTTATGCAATAGAGAGAAAGTTACAAAGTGAATATATACACTTTTGGTAAAAAGAAAAAGAAAGAGCACCAAGGTTAAAATTTTATAATGACATCAGTAATAAATATGAGCTTGAACCGTACCTCATCAAATGCACAAATAAGCATTACAGGAAAGAACTTTGTAAATTAAGAATTAGCGCACATGACCTCGCAATAGAAAGAGGTAGATATTCCCATATTAAGCGTGAAGACAGGAAATGTACAACTTGCAATATAATAGAAGACGATGTACATTTTTAAAACTCTTATAAGCGTTACGATAAAATCAGGAATACGTTAAAAAAAAACGTATCATAAACAAAATGGATATATACGACGCTACCTCATTGAAAATAAGTACTTTGATGTCTAATGATGACCTTCAGGTTGAAATTGCGAAATATGTATATGACTGCTTTACATAATGACTTTTTATGTAAAAAGAACAAATCATTATTTCTTTGGACGATGAGTTGTTTAATCATCGCCATCTTGTGTCCATAAATCCTTTAATGGTGTTTCACACACACACACACACACACACACACACACACACACACACACACACACACACACACACACACACACACACACAAATTACAGAAAATCGAAAGAAGACATAAATTAGTTTAATTACATAACACCGTAAAATCAAAGGCATGACCACTTTCAATGTTCAAATCAGTTCGCAAAGCGACTAATCCTTCTTTTAACTGTACACTTGCCCTATTGTGAAATCGTTTTACAATGCCTGAATATAATTTGAATTCCCTGAGCATGTGTTGTGTTGTCTCTTTCTCAGAAAAAAAAGCATCCATATGAACCATTTGACACATTACGTTTTTTTTTTCTTAAAAGGTGTGAAACGTCCTCACCTGAAACCATTTAAGCTTGTTTTTCACTTACACAAAATGTGTTTTCATTCTATTTCACAGTAAAAAGTGTCCTAGATTTTCGCAACAATCTGGGGTTTTCAAATTATTTCGGGGTGTATATAAAATTGTATTGATCCTACAAATTGGAAGTCAAAACTAACAAATTTCAGCATAAGAAACGTTTTAGATTCCGAGTCTCTTATTTCTTGACAGCGCTATCACAACTCCAATTTGAAAAGGACTTTGAGAGATGTCATGTACGTAAATAAAATGAACTTCCAAATGAAAATTGCCCAGATCATTGATGTAATTCCTAACAACGTTGTTTTCCGAAGTCCTTGGGAACAGTTGCTTATTTTCTATTACTTTCATGATGTTATAGAGTATATTTTTTATAGAGTATATTTTTTTAGAGGCAAACAGTCTTATTCAGATTTAAGGAAGTTTACAAATGGAAAACGTGGAAAAGGAACAATACTAAGAGCAACAAAATGAAAAGCAGATCTTGTCTAACATAAACAAATTTCAAAACAGCGATAAAATGACAGAATGAGCAATGAGAGGTGGGAGGACAGACAGGGAATGGGAGGGGAAAGCAAGTCTTGCGTCTCAAAAGGTTCTATACAAAATATAGGAATCGGCATCAGCTGTAGAAAATAAACTTATCCAACAATAATATTATACTGCCACGCTCTCGTTCGAAATCCCGTATAAAGATTGTCTTATTCTGTCATTTTGCTAACATGTACATATCACAGAGCAAACACATTATGTCTATGCTGCCGATGTCATACTTTAACATTCCTTCTGTCTCTCCTTTTTCATTCACCATGAAAGACAGAGAGAGGGGAAGAGTGGGGGGGGGGGGGGGGGGAAGAGAGACAGAGAGAAAGACAGACAGACAAACAGACAGACACAAAAAACAGAGACAGAGAGTCAGAGGGAGAGGTAGGAAGACAGACAGGGAATGGGAGGGGAAAGCAAGTCTTGGGTCTCAAAAGGTTCTATACAAAATATAGGAATCGGCATCAGCTGTAGAAAATAAACTTATCCAACAATAATATTTGAAATTATACTGCCACGCTCTCGTTCCAAATCCCGTATAAAATTGTCTTCTAATGTTACACCGGAAGTAAAAAATCTCCCAGTTCTCATTTTTGTTTAGTCAACACAGACACGCACACGTTTGCGTCCGCACACCGATCCTCTTTCTCAATTAAAAGTTTATAATGATGCCATTTGTTTGCAAAATCAATGTAATTCATATTCATTTTTGCAATGCGTTTTTCTATTTCATATTTAGTTTTTACATATTTCCAGAAGAGAAGACAAGACGACGAGGAAGCACCCTCTCAGCTCTGGATTCATGCAGAAAGAACTCTTCAGAAATTATAATGTAACTTAATACGATGTCAGTTTTTAACAAAGAGTCAAGGCCAAATGGAACAAGTTCCCTCGACAGTATCATTTAGGCGCACTAGACCAATTGTCTGTAAGAAATTCTGAAGGTCAGTCAAAAAAAAAAAAAAAAAAAAAAAAAAAAAAAAAAAAAAAAAAACTTATCTCGCGCATGTGAAAAATAAATTAGCTATATTTTCCTTTTCAGACTTACAAAAGTTACATTTGTTATTTTCAACAATGTTCATTTTTTCGAAAGCGATATTTGTTGTCAGGATTTTGTGAGTTAATCTCATTTGAAACCATTTCATTTTACACAAACAAAAGCAACAGTCCTCCAAAGTGAAGAAAACATTATAGAAAATCACAATGCCACTCTTCTAATTTTCGGCCACGCGGCCTTTTTTAAGAGAAAAAAACAACAAAAACAATGCAGATCTAGTTGCAAAGTGAGACGACTGCAGGCGGAAATCTAAACAAATCTTAAACAAGTGTTAGCGAACCGCCCAGAGAAACGTGGACAAACGAGTCACAAGACAAAACACAACGCGTTTCGACCTCTTAGGTCTTCCTCAGGTGAGAAACAAACGAATAAAACAACGAAAATTCATTTAGCTTTGATCACTTCAGATCGCTTCAGAGTTCAGCGCAAGGAAGAAGGCCTTCTTCCTTGCGCTGAACTCTGAAGCGATCTGAAGCGATCAAAGGTAAGTGAATTTTCGTTGTTTTATTCGTTTGTTTCTCACCTGAGGAAGACCTAAGATGTCGAAACGCGTTGTGTTTTGCCTTGTGACTCATTTGTCCACGTTTCTCTGGGCGGTTCGCTAACATTTATTTAAGATTTGTTTAAAAACAATGCAACTACGTGATGTCCATCTTTGGCAACTGGTCAGAGCAAAGAATTGACGTCATAAATATATTATGCAAGTTCTGACATCATAATATGTGATGTCATCAACAAGGGAAAAAAAAAAAGGGGGGGGGGGAGGGGGGCAAGTTGTGTGTGTGTGTGTGTGCGTGTGTGTGTGTGTGTGTGTGTGTGTGTGTGTGCATTTCATTTTAGTTTCTTTATTCTTTTGTATCTGAAGAAAACATATTTTTCTCGTTCAGTTCTTCATCCGTTTCATGTTCTAATTCTCACAGCTCTTGGGATGTGAGTTATCTGCGTTTAGTATGTCACAATAGAGTCGAGTTCCTTATTTATGCTCAAAATAGTGCTGGGAGTTTTTTCAATGTACTTAAATATATTACTAATAAATTTGATATTCTTCATTCGAAAACAGATTGTATACAAACTAGTATAAAGTTTGTGCACATGTCGGGTATGATCATGTTCGGTTTATTAAATCAAAATGAAAAAAGAAATATTAGATGAAAAACAAATTGAAGAGAAAAAACAAACAAACAAACAAACAAACAAACATGGTTAATGCTACATTTTTCGAAGGCATGAATTCAAGACAGAACTTGTAGTAAGTTCATATCTGGTCAGACCGCTGGCTCGGCACGTCTTGTTCCGACCGTGAACAGGTGTTCAATTCTCAGTGTATGTTTTGCAATGTTACAGAGAATAGACTCTATTATGTGCTCAAATGAGGTTTGCGCCTTAATTTTATTGTATGTTCATCAGCAAGAAATATATTTTCCCAAAAATCATTCGTTTATTCAAATCTTCCAAATCTTCGAAGTTAAGATCAAATAAAACTGACTGCACTACTTCTTTATATAATTCTTCACAAGGGACGATCGTATGCCTCCATTTGTGATCACATGATATTATATTGTAACCTAATCTTCGAGACCATGCACTTTCAATGCGTTCGTGTTACAAAAATACTTTGAATACTCAGACGCACGTTTTTGACATTCTTCGTCGAAGTATTCCTGATGACAAGATTCTACTGAACTGGTGACATGTTAATTTGTCTTTACTTTTTGTCATTAGATGGTAAAGTTAATAAGAATTTAAACACAAACTCGGGTCTATGCCAATACGTTGTAATTCTATAAAACGTTGAAAAGATATGAAAATGACATCAATATTTGTTGGTGCTACGTTGAAAACTTCTTTGTTTGTAACAGTGACTGACAATGCGACAGTCCATGTTAATATCTCAGGATACTAGCAGAATGTTGTTCAAAACGCGTCCCTTCGAGAAGATTGCTTCTCAGTTGTTTTCAGTGAGGTGGAGTATTTGCCTTGGGACAATCCTGATAACATTATCAGCACGAAAGTAGAAAACGCATTATCAAAAACATTCTGTTGTTGCTGCTGTTTTTGACTGGCGGACCAGGTAACACCATCAACATGGCAGTGTTCTACAAACAGGAACTAAGAGATCGGGTCAACCTGTGTCTCCTTGCTTTGTCTTTTGCTACTGGTATGTATCTGACAATGGAAATATTGCTCTACATTGAACAACTGTCTACACAGTTCACTACAAAGGAAAGATTTGGTCCAATAACAACTTTTTATTTTATTTTATTTTATTTTATTTTATTTTTTTAGCAAACCTTAACTTTGTGGCTATTCTGCTTTCGTTTATTTATATATCAGAAATCATCTTAGCCATTATTGCTAGAGACAGGTGCTTGTGTGTGTTTTAACCCACTCAAAAATCACAATCGTTTACGTACTAGAACAATGATGGCGATGATCCTTCTAATTTCTGTTCCGGTATTTGGTCTCTATTGCATTGCGAGTTTTCGATATCGTATTGGGTGTGTGTACGATCCAGCATCAGATGAAATTTTCGTTACAGCTATTTGAGGGTGAAGTCTACAAGGCACACAAAGAGCTCATCAATATTCTAGAAAGTTATGTTTTTGGTGTTGGTGTTCCTGGGGTGGTGATGATCACAGTGACAGTAACGACAATCATGACGATTGTGAAACTTCGTCAGGCAATGTCATGGCGATCTAAAACTTCGTCGTCACTCTCTCCCCATGAACTGGCCCTGACCAAGATTCTTGTTGGTAACTCCATCTTCTTTATTGTTTGCTCATCTCCAGGCACTCTAACTCGCTTCGTTTGGATCTTTTTTCCGGAAATGGACGCTGGACGAAGAAATCATAACATCTTCTTAACTGTTATATGGATTGTCGAAATATTCACTTTAATGAACGCTACCTTCAATATAGTCATTTATTATACAATGGACTCTCTCTACCGAAACACATTTTGGACACTGTTCAAAAGAAACCTTCGCAAAAAGAAATAACCCGAGGTTCCAATGTGGCGAAAAAAATAACGAGAAATCGGCAAGACATTCTTGTAATTCCACAGAAATGGAAATAAGCAAGAGATGCTTAAAAGTCCGCAGAAATGCAAATAGGCAAGACATGCTTAAAATTCCACAGAAATGGAAATAGGCAAGACATGCTTAAAATTCCACAGAAATGGAAATAGGCAAGACATGCTTAAAATTCCACAGAAATTCAAATAGGCAAGACATGCTTAAAATTCCACAGAAATGGAAATAGGCAAGACATGCTTAAAATTCCACAGAAATGGAAATAGGCAAGACATGCTTGAAATTCCACAGAAGTGGTTGCATTAGTACATGTCATTAATAATCATAATGAGAAGAATTTCTGTAGTCCCTGCCCTAACAACGTAGGACACTTGGCGTCTTGCAAATTCTAACAAATTAGTATCTTACATATATGCAGCCACACACACACACACACACACACACACACACACACACACACACACACACACACACCACACCACAGAGTTGCAGAATATCGTGTGAAGACCTAAGTGTGTTTAGTTAGATAACACCTTGAAATCAAGGGCATGACCACTTTCAATGTATAAATCAGTTCGCAAAGCGACTATTCCTTCTTTTATTTGTACACTTGCCATATTGTGAAATCTTTCCACAATGCCTGAATATGATTTCAATTCCATGAGCATGTGTTGTGCTGTCTCTTTCTCAGAAAAAAAAAAGCATCCATATGAACCATTTGACACATTACGTTTTTGTTCCTTAAAAGCGGTGAAACGTCCTCACCTGAAACCATTTAAGCTTGTTTTTCACTTACACAAAATATGTTTTCATTCTATTTCACAGTAAAAAGTGTCCTAGATTTTCGCAACAATCTGGGGTTTTCAAATTATTTCGGTGAGTATATAAAATGATATTGATCCTATAAATTGGAAGTCAAAACCTAACAATTTTCAGCATAAGAAACGTTTTAGATTCCGAGTCTCTTATTTCTTGACAGCGCTATCACAACTCCAATATGAAAAGGATTTTGAGAGATGTCATGTACGGAAATAAAATCAACTTCCGAATTAAAATTGCCCAGATCATTGATGTAATTCATAACAACGTTGGTTTCCGAAGTCCTTAGGAACATTTGCTTATTTCCTATTACTTTCATGATATTGAAGAGTATATTTTTTTAGAGGCAAACTGTCTTATTCAGTTTTAAGGAAGTTTACAAATGGAAACGTGGAAAAGGAACAATACTAAGAGCAACAAAATGAAAAGCAGATCTTGTCTAACATAAACAAATTTTAAAACAGCGATAAAATGACAGAATGAGCAGCAAATCTTACCTAACGTGTACATATCACAGAGCAAACACAAAATCATGTTTACGCTGCCGATTTCATACTTTAACCTTCCTTCTGTCTCTCCTTTGTCATTCAACAAGAAAGACAGAGAGAAGGGAAGGGGGCAGGGGGGAGGAGGGAGAGAGACAGAGAGAAAGACAGACAGACAAACAGACAGAGAGAGAGGTGGGAAGACAGACAGAGGAAGGGGAGGGGAAAGCAAGTCTTGAGTCTCAAAAGGTTCTATACAAAATACAGGAATCGGCATCAGCTGTGCACATAAATGACTTTTCCAACAATAATATTTGAAATTATACTGCCACGCTCTCGTTCGAAATCCCGTATAAAGATTGTCTTCTAATGTTACACCGGAAGTAAAAAATATCCCAGTTCTCATTTTTGTTTAGTCAACACAGACACGCACACGTTTACGCCCGCACACCGATCCTCTTTGTCAGTTAAAAGTTTATAATGATGCCATTTGTTTGCAAAATCAATGTAATTCATATTCATTTTTGCAATGCGTTTTTGTATTTCATATTTAGTTTTTACATATTTCCAGAAGAGAAGACAAGGCGACGAGGAAGCACCTGTTCAGCTCTGGATTTATGCAGAAATAACTCTGCAGAAATTATAATGTAATCGAATACGATGTCAGTTTTTAACAAAGAGTCAATGCCAAATGGAACAAGTTCCCTCGACCTTGATAACTCAAGGATGCTT
>CM065748.1:23727410-23749910 GCA_033310375.1 Conus canariensis
TAGGCATATGACATAGGAAACACAGAGGTTGTCAAAACTCAGTCGGCAAAAGCAAAGCATCTTGGGTCATCCGTTTATGTGCCATGATGTCGAATGTAAACATGTCTGACACTTCTTCTGCAGCAGAATCCTTCTGGCAACCATTTCTAATTTCGGAACAGTGCGTCTTCTAAAGAGTCCTGATGATCGGCTCCACCAGGACCATCCACAGTGCAGAAGCTTTGCTTTAGGAAGTGCTTAATGAGACACGCTGTGAGCAGGGATTTCCAGCTTCAGGTGCACTTCAGAAGGACAAAATATAATGCCAAAGATGCTTTTCAAGGAGCAGGTTTTCCAGCATATTCTTGTAAATGTGTTCTGTTTGTGATGGGGGAATCACAGTCATACTTGTGTTCACACACCATTTTATTTGAAAAGAATTCAGTTGACTTCTGACACAAGCACACCCTTTCGCTGTCCATGGAACTATATAGTCTGTTTCAGCAAAATGGACATTTTCACCTATCAAAGTGGAGTGACATGTGAGAGCATCCCTTTGTCGAGGCTGTCACCGTCCAATACGCCCAATCATCCATCCTCGCTTAGGCAGTATCATGGCATAAATTGTAACCAGCAACAATTTGTGCCGCACGTGGAGGGATAAACTGACGTTCTAGCACAAATTGACGCTGAAGTTACTTTGTATCTAACAGACTGGCACATGTTGCAAGGGCACCTGTTGTCGTCCCCACATACTTTGTGCGGGAATCACTATGTGTGTTGTTTCGTCTGTCTGACTACGTGTCTCGTTTTTGGTTTCTAAACAGTAAACAAATTTATTTCCGTAAAAGTGGATAGTGATTATGAAGCTATAAAGAAATATTTAAGCAATGTGCTCATTAGTAGCAGAACTAGGAGATCAAAGTCACTTGGTTCAATACTGTGCTTTGGTTTTCATGATTCGGGTCTAATTTCCTTTTGATACTAGATGTTTCATTGTTCTGATGATCCACTGCGGCATACTTAAAGGTCCAATTCTACATACTCCACCCCCATCCACCACTCGGCTAACGCTCGCTTTTATAAGTCTGGGCGTCCAGGCTCATTGAAAAACTTAAGAAGGGTCATGCTTATGAGTCTGTCAGTGTGTACCTCCCTTTTCTTGTGTTCTTTACCCCGAACATATAAATGTGGACTTCTTGGCAACAAACAGAGAGACTTTGTGGAGAAACGTGTGTGTGTGTGTGTGTGTGTGTGTGTGTGTGTGTGTGTGTGTGTGTGTGTGTGTGTGTGTGTGTGTGTGTGCGTGTGTGATTTATTCTTTGATTAATTGTTTGTTAACTTCTTTCAGTCATGTAATTATCATTATGATTTGTATCAGTGTGAAGCTGCTTTCGCTCAGTAGAAAAAGAAAAAGCGCTCAACGTTTCTTTATTGTCATGCTCAGCGATAATGCTGCAAGGCTGACAATATGATTGTTATGCAACTGTGAACCAGATTACAAATCATGGTCAAATTAGTCTTAACCTTATTAAACAAACATATAAACACCCCCCGCAAAAAAAGGGGGGTGGGGGGGGGGGGGAAGAAAAACAATCTTGAAGATGAGGTGATGACTTATCGAACAGAAGGTCAGACTCGACCTATATGAAGTCAGACTACTTGCAATTTAAGTGTGATGGCTATTTACGGGTTATCCAGATGATAGCCGGGTTCGCGCGATTAGACACAGGGATGATAATTTTCAAAGGGCTCACCAGCTACAACCTGGACTCCTCCAGTCAGACATACTGTAGTGATGACATTCTGGAGATTATCCACCAAGAAACCAGACTCGACTGATAAGACTTTGGGATGATGGTTTTTACGGGTTATTCATGTAAAAAAATAAACGCTCGAATTCAGACTACGTTCACATCAATCACCCGCCACACACCACCACCCTCCTTAAAACAAATAGTTCCCAAGTCTTCATGAGAAACATTCCAGTCATGTAAAGTACAGTGATGTAGTAAAGTTGTTGAAATCCAGTGATCCAGGGGATCCTGCATGTTGCTGCTGAGCACCACGAACAAGACTATGGGCAAATGTTCTGTTAGGCCCTCTTTTATTTAAGCTCGGTTTCTGCCACCCTTGTCCAAAAGACAGCTGTGTCTAATCATTTTGTGATCGGATTTTGTTCCTCTGGGTTGTCCTTTTATTTGCATCATGCCTTTCAAATGCTTAGACAGAAGTCTTTTAATACAAGAGTTACAAAGCTCGAGAAAGTAGATGTGTATGGCTCAATTATAAATGACCCCTTGTGAGACCTTGAGCGCTTCATCACCAGTCTAGTCCGCACGCCGATATTACAGTTCAATGTAATGTACTTATAGACACAAGACTGTTTCAATTAAATGTAATGATTTCACTTCATCTATTCGAATTCTTTAAAATCACAAACACGATCGGCGTAAATCAAATGCCAGACACATCGTCTTGCAGAAGAGTTAAGCTAAATTGCATCCCCTGAGAAGTCAGTCCAGTTTCACGATGTTCACTAATCCCGGCGTAAACACGCGAGTACATGTCTGAATTACCGCGGTACTTCACACATGATCCTCACAATTACGCACAGAAATGTCTACTTTGGTCATTACCGCAGTGGCAACCTAAACGACGACCTAATCTTGAGGTTTGAAGTCAGAAGTCGCCGTGGTGGGCAGTAATAATAGAGCTAATGACTTTTGGTGCCAGTGTTAGACCAAAAATCAGACTCCTGGTCCTTAAAGACGCTTCAATGGGTGCAGAAAACAGACTAAGGTGAATGTCATGAGCTAGTTCTGATCTCCGGTTGAACTGCATCCAGACAGACAAAGGATGGAATGTTCACATTGATGTCACAACAGTTTAGCGTAGCTTACAATAGTTCAAATTATAACCATAAACGTTAATTTCTGAAATAGCTAACCTAAATCTGTTCATTACAAATGGGAGATGTCTGTCCATACTCTGCTACATATATATATATATATCTAAACTTAATGTATAAACCTGTAAATTCTGTATGGACTGTTAATCTTAATCTAGTCATAACAAACTGGAGACATCTGTTCATATTCATATTCTGCAAAAGACACATCAGAAGTACAAATTCTGTATGTTGTGAAACTGCTATGTCAATGAATGTGAATGGGTTCCTCAATTTTGCCATGTAAAGTCGACCGATCACTGGCAAATGAAACGTTTAGTCATGACCTATTGTAACTTCCTGATACACCGAATGTAAGTCTTAGCTCGCAAAGATACCTATTGTGATATCCAGTTAATTTTGTCTTTCATATTAAGACAAGCAAATAATAAAACTTTTCCAGGGAATCGATCATTCTCTAACGCTAGGGACTTTTAAAAATTCTTTTAAGCAGCATGCAGAAGGGTTTATATTGATAGTATACAGAAGAGAGAGAGAGAGAGAGAGAGAGAGAGAAGAGAGAGAGAGAGAGAGAGAGAGAGAGAGAGAGAGAGAGAGAGAGAACAGCATAATATTTTGATTAATAAAAAGGTGTGTATCTTTGTATGCATGCATGTAAGAATTCTATAGAATATGTATGAGCGAGCGCGCTGTATGGCGTTTTGTGTGTAAATGTTGGTGTGTGTGTGTGTGTGTGTGTGTGTGTGTGTGTGTGTGTGTGTGTGTGTGTGTGTGTGTGTGTGTGTGTGTGAGAGAGAGTGTGTGTGAGTGTGTGTGTGTGCGTGACGTTTCCTTGTGTTCGTGTGTGTACGTATTTGTGTAGTGTGTGTGTGTGTGTGTGTGTGTGTGTGTGTGTGTGTGTGTGTGTGTGTGTGTTGTGTGTGTGTGTGTGTGCATGCTTGTATGTGAATCGTGTGTTTATGTATAATTATGTTGGTGTGGTTGATTGGCTTTGTGTTTATGTGTATGCATGCGCGCACGCATGTGGTGTGTGTGTGTGTGTGTGTGTGTGTGTGTGTGTGTGTGTGTGTGTCTGTGTCTGTGTCTGTGTCTGTGTATATGTTTGTGTGATTAAAAGGGAGCATGTATCTGTGCGTGTGTGTGAGCACGCGCGTGTCTGTTTATGTGAGAGAGAGAGAGAGAGAGAGAGAGAGAGAGAGAGAGAGAGAGAGAGAGAGAGAGAGAGAGAGAGAGATTGTAGATTAAAGTACTCAAAAGAGAACTTCTGTTTTGTAAACAAAAAACTCGATACCTGCCCACACGAACTTCAGCCTATTGCTCTGTGATCCCTCCTCTCGTTAGTTGATAATTAGCTGCCGTAGGATGTTCAAAATTTGAAATAATCTATCGATCTCTGAAACGAACACACACACACACACACACACACACACACACACACACACACACACACACACACACACACACACACACACACACACTTTGAAATAAAGATTTCCTTAAAAGCAAAACATTACATGTTTTTTTTACTTGTTCTCACTATGTTCGGTTGAGCTTTGTAATACGTGATTTCAGACATTTATTCAGCAAGAGAAAGTTCTAGCATTACCATTTTCATGAAGGCCTCGAAACAGTTGAATCGTGTTCTTAATGATAACAAATCGCTATAATTTTTGATGAATTTATGGATAAGGGTAGCTCAATCTGAATATATACGTATGAAAGAAAGGGTAATAAAAAACTAAGCACAAACAACATAGTATCTGAGCCATATCTTTTTTTTTTTGCCGTGTATTATCAAGTTAATCTTCATTGTTAACCATTGAAAATGAACTTCTTGGAATTGAATATAATGCGCGCGCGCAAACACACACACACACACACACACACACACACACACACACACACACACACACACACACACACACACACATCTATATATATATACATATACATACATATATATATATATATATATATATATATATATATATATATATATATATATAGCTGAACAATTAAGTAGTGGGGGAAAACAAGTGCAGGTTAACAATTCTTCAGTCATTATAGTAATGACTTGGCAAAGATTTGAACTTTTAGAAAAAAAATTGAAGATGAAGAAAATGGGGAATATATTAAAAATATGAGAAACCCTTCACTAGCTGCCCGAGAGACCATCGTAATCCCTCTCGAAGGCAGATCTTTTTGTATATCGCACATGTGTGTGTGGTGTGTTGTGTGGTGTGTGTGTGTGTGTGTGTGTGTGTGTGTGTGTGTGTGTGTGTGTGTGTGTGTGTGTGCGTGCGTGTGTGCGTGTGCGTGTGTGTGTGTGTGTGTGTGTGTGTACTTGTGTGTAAAGTGACCTCTGTTTCAGTTTACACCACATAATCAAGGAAAAAAGTACATGGGTAAAAGGTAGTGATGTGTGCGCATTTTGACCGTGTATACAATATTAGTATAGTCACCTTCCAAGCTGCGCAGACGTAACTCTTTGCAACTTTATGGAAAAGCGCAAGTTTTTTTTCTTCTGATAAACACCTCTCTTTCTCTCTCTCTCTCTCTCTCTCTCTCTCTCTCTCTCTCTCTCTCTCTCTCTCTCTCTCTCTCTCTCTCTTCACTTCTTCTTCTTCTTCTTCTCTGTGCACCCGCCATCCCTCCCTTTTTACCTTCTCCTTTTGTCAGAGCTCTTACTATAATCGTTTTGGGATGCCTTTTCCTGTTACAAACAAGTTTAGTTGTTCATCAAGAGGTATAAGCACGGAAAAAGTTTTTTTTTTTTTTTAATGTAAAGATCATGTGTAATTAATAATTTCATAGAAAATCCGTTGGTTGATTATGCAACGATATCCAATATATATTAACTCAGTAGTTAAATGTGTTCGATTTTGGCTAAAACTTACTCGAATGGATGAGTCAAGGCTACCACGCAAAGCCTATAGGATGCTGCTAGATTTGGATTCACGCGACAAAAGAAACTGGGTTTCAAACATCCGCTGTAAACTGTTTACGTTTGGATATGGTTTTGTTTGGACAAATCAAGGTGTAGAAGAAATAAATGCTTTTTTGTATGATTTTAAGGAAAGATTAATTTCATGTAGATGGCAGGAATGGGATGATCATATTAAGAATAGCGATAGATTTAGTGTATACAGAACATTTTGTACAGTACCTGATGTGAAAATTCATTTGTTGCTAAATTTAGATAGTCATCTGAAAGTTGTTATGACTAAGTTCAGACTTGGGGTAACAGATATTGCTCAGCATTACTACCAATATCGACCCCGTAATGAGAATGATTTAATATGCCCACTGTGTAAAAACGGTAAAGAGCATGAGGTTCATTTTGTCTTATGTTGTCCAACACTACATAACTTAAGACAACAATACATTCCTGCAAAGTTTTATAGATTTCCAAACCTGTTTCGACTAAGTTTACTTTTGGCATGCAAACGTGAAAGAACAGTTAGAAATCTGTCAATTTACTTGTACAAAGCATTTCAGTTGCGTGAGATTGCCATTTCGTAAAATATTGTTCTGACTTTATAATGTGTATAGAAAGTTTGTTTGAAATGAGTGTTCAATTACTCCCCTTCATTAGGGGCAATGGCCTAAATATGAATTAAACATCTGAATCTGAATCTGAATCTCTCTCTCTCTCTCTCTCTCTCTCTCTCTCTCTCTCTCTCTCTCTCTCTCTCTGAATTGTGGGGGCTAAGTAATGCTGCACACTTTTGTGAAAAAGTACATCTCTTTGCTCTGAAAAAGTTTTTAGGAGTTCAGTTACAAACACCGAATGACCTTGTGTATGGTGAGACAAATAGATACCCTGTTTACATAAATTCTGCAGTTAGGTGCATGCTCTACTGGTTAAAGTTGACAAGAATGGATGAGTCAAGATTACCGCGAAAAGCATATAGAACATTATTTGAGTTAGACTCTCGTGATAAGACAAACTGGGTGTCTGATATTCGCTGTAAGTTATACATGTTTGGTTTTGGTTATGTGTGGTTAAACCAAGGTGTTGAGGGAGTGGAACAGTTTCTTGCTGACTTTAAAGAAAGACTTGTTCTTTGCAGATGGCATGAATATGGGATTTTCATGTCAAGAATAGTGACAGATTTAGTGTATATAAGACTTTTTGCACAATAGCAATAGATAAAATGCATTTAACGTTAAATCTAGATAGACATATCAAGATTATTACATCAAGATTCAGAATGGGTATTTCAGATATTGCTGTACATAGATGTCGATACAAACAACATACCCCTGTTGATTTGATTTGTCCATTGTGTAAAGAAGAGAAAGAAGATGAAGTGCATTTTGTTCTGTGCTGTCCTTTACTAAACGAAATAAGAGAACGTTATATACATTTGAAATACTACAGATTTCCAAGTCTTTTCAGATTAAGTTTACTTCTAGCTTCCAATAATGAACGAACAACTAGAAATCTGTCCATTTACCTATACAAAGCATTTAAGTTACGATCTGTTCTTGTTTCTTAATATAAAGCATTGAATCAGTTTTTGAACGTGTAAAATATCGAATGATTTCCAGATGCACCCCTTCACGAGGGGCAATGGCCTATTTGTGAATAAAATATCCGTATCCGTATCCGTATCCGTCTCTCTCTCTCTCTCACTCACTCTCTCTCTCTCTCTCTCTCTCTCTCTCTCTCTCTCTCTCTCTTCACTTCTTCTTCTTCTTCTTCTCTCTGCACCCGCCATCCCTCCCATTTTACCTTCTCCTTTTGTCAGAGCTCTTACTATAATCGTTTTGGGATGCCTTTTCCTGTTACAAACAAGCTTAGTCGTTCATCAAGAGGTATAAGCACGGAAAAAGTTTTTTTTTAATGTAAAGATCATGTGTAATTAATAATTTCATAGAAAATCCGTTGGTTAATTATGCAACATTCGAGGTGCCTCCATGTCTGATTCTGCCGAAGAAAGGAGACCTCAGGGACTGCAGCAACTGCCGAGGGATCATGCTCCTGTCAACACCAGGCAAGGTTCTCAACAGGGTTCTACTGGAGAGAAAACGTGTTCACGATTAGCGTTGAGCGAAGTGTTTTAAATTTGAGTTTCATAAATTCTGTGTTGTCGATACTGCCGTTTCGTTTCATGACTGTTCTATATTTCTGTTTTTATAAAAAAAATCAGTAGACACGAAATGCATCAGACAGCACGATGAAACAAAGGACGTGATCACTTTGAAAGTTTAAATCAGTACTTGAAATCACAACTTAGCCATTGGATTGCGCATCCGGTGTGGTGAAATAATACCTGTGCATGTAAAAGTTTGTTTTTATTGTTTCTCAGTGACTGAACAAGACAGTCCCATCACCCTTGTTGCATTCTATGACTCTCACTACACCTTAGTTTACATGAGCCATTTAGAACAACACCTATTTCATTCAAACTATCATTCCTTCATAGAAAGCGATGAAGAATCCTCACCTGAAATCATGTTAGTTTCACTTCTTGCACTCAGCAAGAGATAATGTATATATATTTTGTCCTATTCTGTTTCATGGTGCACAGTTGCCTCGTTTATTACGCAGTATGCATTATGTTCATGTCTTTTAAGAGAGCATAGCGAAATGCAGTGAATCTTATAAATTAGAAGCAAGACAGTTGACTGGTTTCGACAAAATGATCCTTTTATCTTTCAATTCTCACATTTCTTGATAGTGTTTACACAACTCTGATATGTGATTCACATGATTTTAATTGACACGATCTGAAACAACAGATTTCGTTTGGTTCGAGTACCGTAAGCAGAATGTGTTTTCTGTTTTTTCCATGTAACTTTTTTTTAATACAGAATATAGGTTACAAAATGTTGGCACTGGTACCTGTTCAAAGGATGTTTTGATGTTTAATTTTATGATAAAATTGTTCGTCAAAGATAAAGATTTTCACCCAAATGAAAAGGTACACACACACACACACACACACACACACACACACACACACACACACACACACACACACACACACACACACACACGCACGCACGCACACACACACACATATATCGGTTCCATTAACACCCACTATTCTGTTTATTTTTGACAAGTTTTAACAAAGGATATGAATACCCCTCCTTTTGTGATCACAAAAGCTTTTTTTTTTTTTTTTTTTTTTTCCCTCCACCACCCCCGCCTTTACTATTTTTTGTTCTTTTATTTTTTCATTCTTTGTTTCTTTTTTGTTTGATTTTTTTTCCTTTTTCTTTTTCACTTTTCTTCCTTTATTTTTGGCTTTTTTTTTGTAAAGGCGGTCCTTTTTTTTTTTTTTTTTTCTTCTTCCCTTCAACTCTCACACACCATGCGGGTCTGTATGATGTGTTGCTATGAATGGACATTAATTTGCTGGTTTTAATGTTTTGGCGTTTGTTACAGCGCGTCAGGGTTTATTTTTGTACTAGTGTTTGGTGCAGTGACACTCTCACACTGTGTTTCACAAAAAGATACAAGTTTTATTTAAAAAAAAAAAAAAGAGGCCCGGACATCTTCCGGGAACCATCCTTGAAACGAAAGACGAAAATAAGTATGCAAGGATGATACCAGAAGTGCACGAAGGAGAGAAGGGAGGAACAAAAAATAAAAGAGAGAGAGAGAGGAGAGAGAGAGAGAGAGAGAGAGAGAGAGAGAGAGAGAGAGAGGAGAGAGCGCAGCTCGTCTCGCAAACCGGCCTATTCTCCCCGAAGGCTATCCTTATAGTGAAAAAGAGAGACCACAAGGGAGACACGAGGACATCCTTGCAGCGAGAGAATCAGTATCCATGAGAGAGAGAGAGAGAGAGAGAGAGAGAGAGAGAGAGAGAGAGAGAGAGAGAGAGAGAGAGAGAGAATTTCTATCCTCCTATTTTTTTCCTGCTGTCATTCATTTTCTTTTCCCCCTCTGATATATTGACTCATACTCACCATGCATCGTGTGTGTGTGTGTGTGTGTGTGTGTGGTGTGTGTGTGTGTGTGTGTGTGTGTGTGTGTGTGTGTGTGTGCATTGCGGATCTTAATGTTTTGGCGTTTGATACAAAGCGTCTGGGTTTATTCATGTACTGATGTGTGGTGCATTGACACTTTCATTCTGCTATGTTTGCTGCATAGTATACTTTTAATTGAATTAAACACACACTTGCCTCCCATCCCTCCTTTCCCTCATATCCCACATCCACTGTTTGTGTGTGCGTGTGCGTGCGTGCGTGCGTGTATGATAACACTATTTGTAAAAGATAAAATTCACATTTTCTACAAAGCCGTTAGAAACATTACAAAGCGCTCATGAACATGAATTATTCGTTAACTAAAAAGATAGAACATGCACAATTGCGACTGAGCACAACATAGTGTGTGGGTGCCTGCTTTTTACAGTGTCTGCTATTGTTTGTGTGAAAAGGAGAGCTGGAGCGGCACAATATTTATGCTCTTGTGTGTGTGTGTGTGTGTGTGTGTGTGTGTGTGTGTGTGTGTGTGTGTGTGTGTGTGTGTGTGAGTGCGCGCGTGTGTGTGCGCGTGCGTGTGTGCGTGCGCGCGAGCGTGCATGCGTGCGTGCCTGCGTGCATGTTATATTATCTTCCTTAACTGTGCCTCCTGCTCAAAAACCACTTCATATGGTATCGATGACTTTGTCTTTTTAATCTTGCTTATGCACATTTTACCCACTAGCAAAATGTTATTGATGCACATATAATTATGTGAAGATTTCTTTTCATATATCCCGAACAGCACGTCTGTTACAGACAAATGCAATTTCATGCCTACCTTTGAGAAAATAATATTTTCAATTTCTAACCAAAATTGTCTCACTGATGGACATTCAAAAAAAAAGTGCTCAATGGTATCCACAGTGTCCGGACAATAATCACATGAAATAGATTGGCACACGCCCATTTTTTGTAGCATAATATTTGTGGGATAAATATTATGTAACAATTTCCATTGCAGCTCACGTAAGCGTACTTCTTTTGTTGCCAATCTTGGCGTAAGCCACATCTTTTCACTCAATTCAATGTTCAGTTTTCTGCTCCAAAAATCTACGGCATGTGGAGTTAACGGTTTGTTGTTACTCTTTTTCAACAGATATACTTTAATTTGTTTTGTTTTAGCATAGAAATGATTTGCATCAGAGGTACCATGATTCTCCATTTCAAATCGTCTATTCCTATCTTTTATCAAGTCGATCCAAGTTTGTGGTATGGCATTTAATAGAGCATTGTATTGAAACATGGTTATTGCCCTGTTTTGGTTAAGTAGGTCTTGTACTTCCACTAAAGTTAAAAAACGCCTTTCCTGCGTTTTAATAATATCGTTTATTGTAATGAGGCCTTTCTCTCGCCATTTCTCAAAATTGAGGACCTTACTTTTATATTTGATTAACTTATTATAAAAGAGACATTGTGTACCAATATATTTTGCAAGCACACTATCGCTTTCTACTTTAGTTTTGTTATCTAGGTAAGTTAATAGAACTTCTTTCCAAAAATTATTTTCGATTGTAGAGATCCCTGGTATATCTTTAGCAGAACAGTTTATTTCAAATATTTCCTCAGCTGAGGCTATTCTTTTCAAGTGCCAAAAAGGAATGAGGCACCATGTCTCAGTTCTTTTGTTGTATAATCGTCCAATCCACTGCAGGTTGAAGGTATTTTGCAATTCAATCATGTCAACCATTCTTAACCCTCCTTCTTTATAATCTGCTTTCATGACCTTTCTTTTAATCTTTTCAAAGGCTTTTCTGTTACTGTGTGTCCTTTGCCAAAGGAATTTATATAAAATTGTATTAACTTTAATCAGTATTTCCCTTGGCAGTCCAACCGACTGCATAACATAAATAAATTGACTGGTCAAAAATGTCTTTATGATCACTATTTTGCCATGTATGCTAAGGTCTCTCTTACTCCATTCTTTTATCATAGCTGTTAGAGTTTTCAGCCTACTTTTCCAGTTGTCTTCTATTTCTTTGGCCATTTTGTCTTTTGCAAAGGGTATTCCTAAGATTTTTATTTTGTTCACTATTTCAAAGGGTATGTTAAGAACTCTTTCATCAGCATCACCTATTGCCAAGACTTTAGTTTTGCGTATGTTTAGTTTCAAGCCTGAGAAACATGCAAATTGTCTGAGAATATTTGTTGCCGTTGTTATATCATTCTGGTGTTTTAAAAAAAGGGTTGTGTCATCAGCCATCTGTTGAATTTTGATACATGCGTTTGTTTCATTTCGTATCTGTATTCCTTCAATGCCACTATTTCTAATCTTAATAGCTAGCAGTTCTACAGCTAAAACGAAGGCTAAAGGGGAAAACGGACATCCTTGTCTAATACCACAATTAACATCAACTATTCTGTTTATTTTTGACAAGTTTTAACAAAGGATATGAATACCCCTCCTTTTGTGATCACAAAAGCTGTTAGCTTGTATATGAAAACCATGTCTTTTCAGTGCGTTCGTGTATATCCCCATTTTAACCATTTTTGGAGAAATATTCCACCATACAAGATTCTGCTGAACTGATTATCTTCTCTCTCTGTCTCTGTCTCTCTCTGCCTCTGTCTCTGTCTCTCTGCCTCTCTCTCTCTCTCTCTCTCTCTCTCTCTCTCTCTCTCTCTCTCTCTCTCTCTCTTTGTCATTACAATGAAGCAATTATCACCAGCGTGAACAAGAACCCAGGTCCATGAAAATATGTGGTGAAAATAATTATAAAAGATGGTGTCAACAGACGATGGTGCGACGTTGAAGACATCCCCTCTGCGTGTTGCAATGACTGACAATGCGACCGCCAATGTTACTTTCTCGGGATACTTGCAGACAGTTGTGCACAACACATCCCTTCGAGAAGATTGCATCCCAATTGTGTTCAGTGAATTGGAATATTTGCCTTGGGACAATCCTGATAACATTGTCAGTGCAGAAGTGGAAAACACAGTGCGGATAATCAAGAACAACATGATAGTGCTGCTGTTTTTGATTGGTGGACCAGCTAACGTCATCAACATGGCGGTGTTCTACAAACAGGGACTGAAGGATCGGGTCAACCTGTGTCTGTTTGCCTTGTCTTTTGCTGACGGTATGTATCTGGCAATGGGGATGTTGCATCATGGGGAACAACTCTTCATACAATTCTCTACACAGGAAAGATTTGGCCCAATCCAAACATTTTTAACGAATCTGAATGTTCCAGTTATCTACGATACACTCATGTATACATCACAAATTCTTTCTGCAGTCATAGCTACAGAGAGGTGCCTGTGTGTTTTCAATCCACTCAAAGTTCACGGTATATTACGCACTAGAACGATGATCGTCATCATTCTTTTGATTTCTGCCTTGATATTTGGTCTGTATTTTATTGTGGCTTTCGATATCGCATTGGATGTGTATATGATCCAACGTCAGGTGTAATTATTAAGACAGCTATCGAGGGGCGATTCTACATGGCACACAAAGAGTTCATCGATAATCTTGAAAGTTACGTTTTTGGTGTTGGTGTTCCTGGGGTGGTGATGATCACAGTGACAGTAACGACAATCATGACGATCGTGAAACTTCGTCAGGCAATGTCATGGCGATCTAAAACTTCGTCGTCACTCTCTCCTCGTGAACTGGCCCTGACCAAGATTCTTGTCCGTAACTCCATCTTCTTTATTGCTTGCTCGTGTCCGAACGCTCTAGACCGCTTTGTTCGGATCTTTTGTCCAGAAATGAGCGCTGGCCGACGAAATCAAAACCTATTCTTATCTGTGATATGGATTGTTGAGATATTCAGCTTTATAAATGCAACCTTTAACATCGTCATCTATTACACTATGGGGTCTCACTTCAGGGAAGTATTCTGGACACTGCTTAACAGAAACCCACAGCTGAAAAGTAGGAGGAGCAATGAAAATAATAGGAGAAAAATAGACAATTAGAGAAACTGGAAATATGTGTTTAAAATCGTACAGAAATTATGATGACGACTTGAGGAATATCGTTCTTTAAGTTGGTGTACACATTTTCCATTTGCAGATGCACACGGATATTGTTTGGAATAGTTTTGACAGACTTAAGTACAAAAATGAAGTATGTTTTCTGTTCATGCGTTCCTGTCTCTGTTCGTCATATGTTGCAGCTTGTGTGCATTGCTATGTTTGTAATTTGCTAGAGTAGTGCATATCTTTTCACCTCTTTTCGTGGTTTGCAGAAGCCAGTGTGTTTTCCTCTGTCTGTCTCTTATTGAAAACGTCTTTCTCTGCCCTCCTACCCTGTTCCAAAACCAGATTTTAATGAATGAATTTAGACAGTGTCAATAAACGCCTCAGAGAGTGAATAAATGCAAGTGCCAATATCCATCTCTCTGTCTTATAGAACGGATAAGGATAGATCTTATCCACCACAGCAAGGATTTTGGCCACGTGCCTTTTCTCACTAACCGAGAAATAAATTTTGGCGTGATGTGATTTTGGAACGTTTTACCGGGTCTAAGATGTGTTGTATTGCAGACCCTATCAGTGCGTGCACACAAAACAAAAATTCCAAAACAGGCATCTGACCTGTCTCGTCTCCTTTCTCTTGTGCCCCCTGGGATGGGCTACTGTCAGAGAGAACAATCTGGAATGAGTTTATGCTGTCATCTGTGGTAGGTCCGCCTGAAATCTGTCGTGCATTTTGCAACTGCTCTGAAGGGAGTGAAAGGTTAAAGAAAAAAAATGAACAGTTAGGTGTGATAGATGTATTAGTATATGACCAACTGGAAACTGCCGGAATTTGTTCACCAAGAAGTTTCAGCTGAAATCAAACATGTCTTATAGTAGAGAGAGAAACAGGCGGGTGAGGAGAGAGAAGGAAGAGAGTAGGCGGTGACCAGGAAGAATGATATCAGTCTAACATGCTGATTCCAGCACTAAAACAAGACATACCGTCAGATGATAAACTTGCCTCTAAAATTCACTTGACTTGTAAAACGAAGAATAACGAAAGCAACGTACGAAAACCAGTAATGACTACACTGCGCGATCCCTTCCACTTTTGTGAATAATTAAAGTCAATGAAAAATGAGAAGCGGGAGACAACAGAGAGAGAGAGAGAGAGAGAGAGAGAGAGAGAGAGAGGATGTATTTGTCGAAAATACACTCGTCAGTTCCGGATTGTTTATGAAAATGAGCGTTATCAGGACCACGTGTTCTTGTCCACACGTATTTTGACTTATTCTCAGTAACGATGCGATCTGTAAGTCATTAATCATCATCATCATCATCATCATCATCATCATCATCATCATCTTAGTCGTTATTGTTCTTGTTGCTTTTGTTGTTGTTATAATTATTATTATCATTCTTCTTCTTCTTCTCATCATTATTATTGTTATTATTATCATTATTATTATTACTACCATTGTTGTTGTTATCATTATCATTTGTATTATTGTCATCATTATCTATATTATTATTATTATTGTTGTTGTTATTATTATTATTATTGTTATTGTTAATAATAATAATAATAATAATAATGTATGGATTTTATATAGCGCAATTCTTGGGATGAACTCATTGCGCTCAACACACACTCAAACACTCGCACTAACATGTGTTCACACACACACACACACACACACACACACACACACACACACACACACACACACACACACACACACACCCCTACCGACACAGGCGCACTTATCAAGTTCATCGGTTCAAGCGTAAACAATACAGTTATGCATGCAGTACGTAAAAAGTCAGGTCAGAATAATAGACACAGCATTTAGATATTATGGTTGAAGAAGGCTTTCCTAAAGAAATATGTTTTTAACTCTGACTTGAATTTAGATAATGTAGGCAGGTCACGTAAGCTGTCAGGAAGAGAATTCCAAAGAGTGGGCGCACTAAAGCTAAATGCTCTCTCACCGACTGTCTTTAACGAGCGCCTAGGAATTTTCAGAAGTTTTTGAGAAGATGAGCGAAGAGACCGAGAAGTTTGATAGGTGGACAGAGAAGCAGAAAGATACTGTGGGAGTGTCCCATCAAAGTAACGTCTACAGCCACAGCCCGTCCCGCCGCAGCCCACAGCACCGGCAATCCACAGGGAGCAGTCGATATCAAGTCGTCATGAGGCAACCCACCGGAGGAGACACTGCACAGCTGCCGAGTCACTTCAGTGGTGTTCGGGGGTGTTGGTTCTGATCCAACACACGCAGGACGCCACCTGCTAAGCCTCCTACTGACGACAATAATTGCTCAGTCGCGGAGCCGGTGTGAGTGAACTCTCCCTCCGGGCGCCACTGCGTCCGTCCAACGAAACCCCCCATGAATTTGCCGATACCGGTGACTGCGACGGAATCAAACCAAGGCCATAGACGTGGAGAGAACATTGTAGCGGAGATCAACATGAGAGCAAGACATGAAGGGCTACACAACTTCAGACATTTTAAAAATGCTGATCGATGAGGATGTCGATAACGAAGATGATGCTATGGATTTCCATTCCGGTCTGAGACTGCTTCATAGGGCTGTACTCTGAACTGAATTTTATAGTACTTCCCAACGTCAACCAGGCCCGAGAGATATAGACACCTGCAGTGTTGGTCAGAAAACTTGAGTTACACTCTCTGAGACGCATCCATTTAGTGGATAAAACTCGACTGTGTGGTGTCAGTTTTCCTAATTGAACCCATAGCAAACGCAGCTCAGGTTAGGAGCCGGCCAGGGCAGAAAAAATCCCACATGACTCTGATGGGAATTGAACTCACTACCTCCCAGCCAGGAGCCCAAACTTATAAGTCATCTCATAAAGCTCATGCAGAATGTGCAGCAGCCTGGCCATCAGGGTGTGGGTCAGAGGGCATACGGGCAGCGTCCCCAAGACAGTACGTCCGAGCTCGTCTCCCATCATTATCAACAGCCAAAACTGGATCCATTCTTTAGCTGACTTATCATGGCTTGGTTTGAATCGCTTCTGCGTCTCTGTCGCCACTAACGCGCGTATCTGTTGATTAAGCCCCCAAAACCCGTCCACCAATTTTTCCATTACTCTGGGGAGTTTGACTCGTTCAGATTTCTATTGTGTCTAACGTATGTACCCCTGTGGAGAATCTTTAGCTTTCTGTTTCTCATCGCACACATTTTACCGACTGTGCAAGCTATAAAAAGAAGAGGAACAGAAAGGACAAAAAGGTGAATAAACCTTTATAGGTTATTCACTCATGGGCTGCTCATATTGCCAATCGTGTATTCTGTGTGTGCCCTTACACTCGGGTGAAGAAACAGTGGCATTCCAGTGTCTGAGTCACTTTTGTTACTGTTCTTTGATGCTTCTTCATCAACATCCTGGACATCGTGCCGGGACATAGGTCTTTAAAAGTGTGTGTGTGTGTGTGTGTGTGTGTGTGTGTGTGTGTGTGTATGTGTGTGTGTGTGTGTGTGTGTGTGTGTGTGTGTGTGTGTGTGTGTGTGTGTTGCCAGTAATATTTTAATTTTTGACTACATCAACAGATCTGAACTCCCCCCCCCCCCCCCCCAAGGAAAAAAAAAGAAGAGGAAAAAACCCGTCTGAAAAGGGTTTATAACTGGGTCTAGAGAGAAATATAATATTTAAAAAAAAAAGTAAATTCAAATCGAATCATTGCAACTAGGGAAGTACGTAGAAATTCTGGGCATTACTTTGTTGGTAATGATGTTAGCGCAGCTTATGAAACAAGAGATAAAAAAAACATATCTTAAACTGTGAATAAAATTACGATGGCCCAGAACTAGGTAATACTGGTTACATGAGGAGGTTTAAGTGTGATATTCTTTTTGACTGAATCCGTAAATGAATTGACAACAAATATCCGGTGGAGACTGACATTTTGTTTAATACATGAGAGAGAGAGAGAGAGAGAGAGAGAGAGAGAGAGAGAGAGAGAGAGAAGAGAGAGAGAGAGAGAGAAGACAAGACAAGACAAGACAAAACTCTTTATTAACGAGGATAATAGATAAGCACTGATGTGCTTTTTTACATCCAGTCCTCGCCCTGAGTAGGGTCAACAATGCAAAATGAGGCAATAGAAGAAGCATGTAAAAGTGGCTAGAACAAAAATTAGACATGGAATTATTTAAAAAAAAAAAAAGTAATTGAGAGAGAGAAAAGTGGGGGAGGGGGGGGGACGAGAGAGACGCAGGAGCGAAAGGAGTGCAGGGAAGGGCGAGAGAGAGAGAGAGAGAGAGAGAGAGAGAGAGAGAGGGGGGGGGGAGTGAGAGACGGAGAGGGAGAAAGAGGCGAGATTGGGGTGTGGGAAAGAGCATGTTTAGAATAGTCTGACAATCAAAAGATACCAAGGAGTTGCAAGACAATCGATTTTAAAGCACCAGGAATGAACACACACACACACACACACACACACAACACACACACACACACACACACACACAACACGCATACACACACACACACACACACACACACACACACACACCGCGCGCGCACACACACACTCACGCACACACACACAAATGGAGAAAAAATGCATAATGATAGCCCAGTCACCACGGGTACAAGGGGGATGGGGGTGTCATATAGATAATAAATCAAGTCATTCCAGCAGAACCGTGAGAGACAGTGACAGAGAGAAAGAGAGAGAGAGAGAGACAGACAGAGACAGAGAGACAGAGACAGAGAGTCACATAAGAATACAAGCATTACGACATAGTGACGAGAGGGCAAGAGGTAGTAGGAAAACACACACACACACACACACACACACACACACACACACACACACACACACACACACACACACACACACACACACACACACATACACGCGCGCATACTTACATAAGACATACTTATTGAACAGAGTAGCATGTGCATTTCAAGTACAAATCACTTCCATAATAATCAGGTTCATACATAAGGTAAAGAGGGTGGTAGTGGTTGGTGGTGGATTTATGGCGGAGTATGCGAGTATTTGCACATAAGATGGATGAAATAATGGTGTTTGAAGGTTGATGTGCATTGGTGTTGCTTGGCTGACTCAGGGAGCGAGTTCCATTGACAGGAACCTGAATATGTTAAACTGGATTTGAATAAGTCAGTTCTAGGAACAGGGACATGTAGTTTGGGTAGAGTCCTTGAGGAATTAATTAAGAATCTGCGAACTAATGTTGAGGGTGCCTTCCCAGACATAATTCTGTGCATTATGATCCCTTTGTTGTATTCTAATCTCAGACTTAAGGGGAGAATTTGAACCTTTTTATAGTCTGAGTCTAGGAGACTACTGTTTTTTAGGATGACTAATTTGAGTCCTCGCTTGTGTAGGCTTAGCAATGGTTTGAGGGTAATAGCGCTAGCAGAGTCCCATAGAGTAGACCCATAGTCTATGTATGATTGAATATGAGATTGAAAAAAGAGCTTGCGTGAATGCAGGTCGAGGAAGCGTTTAATTCTGGACAGTTGATAGACTTTCTGAGAGACTTTTTTGCACAGTGAGGTTATGTGAGCTTGCCAGCTAATATTGCTATCAATTGTTATTCCTAGCACTTTGAGGTATGTAACCTGTTCAACGGGTTCATCTTTAAGATGCACCGGAGGAAATTTAATAGTGAGATTTTGTCTTTTTTGTCTGGTTGTGATAAGCATGGATTTAGTTTTTTAAGGTGAAGCGACATGTGATTTAGTTCAGTCCATTTCATGAGATCATTCGCACTTTCTTGTAAAGTTTGTGCAAGAACAGTAACATCAGAATGATTTGTGTGGATTGTTGTGTCATCAGCAAAAAGTTCACAGGTGGATGTGATATGTAGAGGTAGATCATGGATGTAAATTGTGAATAATAAGGGACCCAAGATAGAGCCTTGTGGGACGCCATAGGAAAGTGTTTGAAATGAAGAGAAAGTTGTATTAATTTTCACACATTGTTGCCTATTTGTGAGATATGAGTGAAAAAGCGTAAGAGTTCTTGTGGATAAGCCATACAATTTTAATTTTCTAAGAAGAAGGTTGTGGTCTATCACATCAAATGCTTTTTTGAAATCAATAAATAGGACACCACAATATCTGTTGTTGTTAATGCTGTTTAGCCAGTCATGAACCAGGTTGATTAGGGCTGTGTGGCATGAATGGTTGTGTCGGAACCCGGACTGTCTTGGATGAAGTAAGTGGTATGTATTAAGGTGGTGTAATGTGTGTTTGTTTATGTGTTTTTCCAAAGGTTTGGAAAGAGTGGAAATGATTGAGATTGGTCTGTAGTTTGCAGGGTCTGAGCTGTCACCTGCTTTGTAGATAGGAATGACTTTTGCTTTTTTCAAACTATTGGGAAAATGATTTTTGTCGATACATAGATTGAAGACGTATGTTAACGTATCTGTAATTGCTGGAGCTGATAGTTTGAGAATTTTGCCGTCTAGGCCATCCACCCCGCAGGTACTTGACTGTTTTAGGCGTGTTAAGTAGTGATAGACTTCAAATATTGTTATTGGTGGAATATAAAGTTCACACGTGATGTTTTTATCATGGCAATATTGTTTCAGTTTTTGAAGGTCGTTTGATCTTGAAGAATCAGCCGTGACAACTTTATTGGCTATAGTGCAAAAGTGGGTGTTCAGCTGTTCGACAGAGATGTCTTTAATTATAGTTGATTTTGAAGAAGATTGATTGTTTGTAAGCTCGTTAATAGCTCTCCATACCAATTTTGGGTTCTGATTTGATGAAATTAGTTCTCGATAGTATTTCGTTTTTTCTCTGCGCTTCTGTGAATTTATTGCGTTTCTCAGTATTCTAGATTCCTCTTCATAGCCATGTTGTTTAAGCAGATCTCTAAGATGACCTGCCTCCTGTAACTCTTTAGTGTACCATGCCGGTTTGGGATTATGTCGTACTCTAATCGTTTTTAGAGGGGCGTGTTTATCATATATTTCTGTAAATGTTCTGATCCAAACTTCAACAGCAACATCTGGAACAGTTATGTTGTAAACTGATGAGAGATTTGAGCTAAGCAAGTCATGTAGAAAATCTTGGTTGTTAAAGTTTGTAAAGCAACGGTAGGTTATTGTCTTGTGTCCCGTTTTGGGAATTTTTACTCCTTTTTTGGACCATGTGACACACACTGGGTAATGATCACTACAGTTTAGAACAGGGACACAGGCTTCTGCTATGTTAGTTTTATCTGAAACATAAATATGGTCGATAAGTGTCTTCGAGTTTGGTGTGACTCTCGTTGGAGAGTCGATGAGTTGATGCAGGTTAAACAGATTGAATGCTTGCGTCCATTGATTTTGCGCTTTCAGAAGGTCTGTGTTAAAGTCTCCGAGTAAAATAATTTCCTTGGATTCTAGTGAGACTGCATCCATCATCGGAATAAATTTGTCGACCCAGTTTACTCTTTCAGATGGGTTCCTGTAGCAGAATCCAACCAAAATGGAAGGGTTTCTTTTCAGCTTAACTTCTATCCAGACACATTCTACACCGTTACGTTCTAGGTGTAGAAGTCGTTTGAAGCTAAGGGTTTCGCTGATGAAGATAAGAAGACCCGTCTCTTTCGTTTGTGCAGGATCTTTCCGGATTACGTTATATCCTGGAATAGCTACATCATTGTCGGTAATGTGTGTAGTTGATCTGGATTCAGAGAGCCCTAAAATATGAAAAGGTTTACCATGATTCCAAATCAGTGTTGATATATCTGATGTCTTGTTAACTGCATGTTGGATATTAAGGTGACAGATTCGAAGTCCTTCTTTGCATGGCCATACAGACTGGTTCTTGCTCATTTGTAGTTGTGCAGTGATGTGATGATAGTAGGAGACGATTTCACACGTTAACTGACGGGTTTGTATGATCAAGGAACACAATAAGATCACATAAAAGGGAAGGAAAATGGGTTTGGTTTACACACCGTGACAACTTTGGGAAGCCAAAAACGTATGAGAAGAAAAGAAAATCTTCACAGTATTATGTCAGTAAGCTCCTCGATCAGATGGTACTGATGGATACACTTTTCTGAAAGGAAAATGTACAGTCACTCATAAAGGAAGCACATTTGAAGCAAAATTACAAATAAGGGGATAGAAGGAGAGGGAAAAAAGTAAAGTAAAACTGAAGACAAAAAATGCAAAGAATCAACACTTCAAAATGAAAACAAATTAAAAAAAAGGGAAAAAAAAGTCACTTATAAATTCACAAGTCACAAAGCCGCACTTGTAAAGTGCGAGTTGGCTATGCAAAAATTGCCTCGCTCGCAGTAAATAGTTTTTCTGGGAGTCTCCTGCTGCAGAGGCTTTGTTCAGTCTCTTTTCTAAGGCGCACAGTCTCGCACTTTTACGAAAACTTCTTATATATACGTGAAGTCCACTTAGATAACATGGAATCAGCACTACCGGCACAGGGTAAAAGTTACACACACCCACACCCACACACACACACACACACACACACACAGAGTAAGGCTATGGAAATCAAGCATCGCAAGTTAATTTTGCATGGAAGAAAAACATGTGTAGGATGTGAGGAAAACCACAAGGTGAAGCCTTGTGTACCACAGTACCTTGGTCTACACTTCGCGGCACAGTCTTCTGTTGCAGAGGAGATGTTTTTGTTTCATTTCTGGCTCCACGGAAATATAACGAACGGTAAAAGTTAACGGTACATCTACATACAT
>CM065748.1:23752410-23759910 GCA_033310375.1 Conus canariensis
GTTCCTACAGAGATACGGAATAAAGCAGCATATATTTCATTATCTGATTATGTGTCTCCTCTTTTACACGCATGCGACTTTTCTCTTGACAACATCGTTAAAATGACCAAATACCCTTTCCCCCATTGGTTGATGTAGCAAGCAGATATTTTCTATTCCTATGGTAATATTACTAAAATTGAGAATCAACTATTGCTTGCTTCTCTTGTTAAAGAATTGATTTCCACTGAATATAAATCTTATCTGCATATTTTCACTGATAGGTCAGTTTTGAGTGCTTCTGAGGTTGGTGATGCTTTTGTAATACCTTCCCTTGACGTTAAACAACAGATTTCATATTACCAAAGGTTGTTCTGTTTTCACTGCTGAGTTATTTGCTGTCATAAAAGCTATTAATTTTATTCTTGATATGCAAGTTTTACCAGAAAGAATACTGATTTTGTCACATTTCAAGTCTGCTTTAACGGCTTCACACCTTCAAAATACATCAAGTCGTCCTGAGCTCGTCAGTGAAATTTTATTTTCAATTCACCAGTTAATAATGCGAGGTTCTAACATAACATAATTATGGGTACCCGGTCACCGTAATCTTCGAGGGAATGAACTGGCTGATACCTGTGCAAAAGAGGCTTCAATGTGCAAATCGAATACAGTTTTATGCGATATTCCTTATTCGGTTCTTGAAATAAACAATATTTTGACAAAAGCACTCTAGGACCAGAGAATAACGCAGTACCTTGAAGCTACCATTCAGAAGAACAGATGGGATCTTTTTGCCCCCATCAGCCATTGTATAAGTCCGCCAGGTTCTATACCGAATCGAAATTTATTGCACAGAATACAGGTGGATGGTTGGTTAGGCAAGTTTTTAAAACCATCTCCTTTGTGCGTCTGTGGTCAGAAACTTAATGTATCTCACTTTTTACTTGAATGTTTCATAACAAAGGCGTATTTTTAATGTCTTCATGATAAAATTTTGTCTAACAATCTCTACCTTTAACATTGCATAGTGGTTTTTTGTCCCAACCCAGAAAATGGGTGGAGTCTAGCCAATTTAGCTGTACATTTGATAAACTTTCATCCACTTGGCAGATTTTTCTAACGGAATTGGTTTTGTTGTTGTTGTTGCTTTTGTTTTTGTTTGTTTGTTTCATTTTGGTTTAGTGGTCTGATGTACACGCAGAGCAAAGAATTTGTTACATAACATAGCGGGCCGACTCTCACGTGTACTAGGTCGCATTATTCCATTTATGAAACTTTTGCATATGCTGTGCGCGCGCTAGAGAGAGAGAGAGAGAGAGAGAGAGAGAGAGAGAGAGAGAGAGAGAGAGAGAGAGAGAGAGAGAGATTCAGATGTTTAATTCATATTTAGGCCATTGCCCCTAATGAAGGGGAGTAATTGAACACTCATTTCACACAAACTTTTCTATACACATTATAAAGTCAGAACAATATTTTACGAAATGGCAATCTCACGCAACTGAAATGCTTTGTACAAGTAAATTGATAGATTTCTAACTGTTCTATCACGTTTGCATGCCAAAAGTAAACTTAGTCGAAACAGGTTTGGAAATCTATAAAACTTTGCAGGAATGTATTGTTGTCTTAAGTTATTTAGTGCTGGACAACATAAGACAAAATGAACCTCATCCTCTTTTCCGTTAAAGAGAGAGAGAGAGAGAGAGAGAGAGAGAGAGAGAGAGAGCATCTGGTTTTGTTTGTATCTGAGTGTATGGTTTTTGTATTCGTATGTTTTGAGTTTGTGTGTGTGTGTGTGTGTGTGTGTGTGTGTGTGTGTGTGAGGGGGGGTACGATTTTGCGTGTGTGTGTGAGTGTGCATGCGCGCGCGCGCGCGCGCGCGCGAGAGAGAGATTTGTTTTTATTTGTTTGTGAGTGAATATATGTGCGTGCAGGCATACATGTGAGTAGGGGGAAGGGGAAGGATGGGTCTTGTGTGTATGTGTGTGTGCACGCGCGCGCGCGCGCGCGTGTGTGTATGTGTGTTGATGGTGGTGGTTTGTGTGTGTGTGTGTGTGTGAGAGAGAGAGAGAGAGAGAGAGAGAGAGAGAGAGAGAGAGAGAAAGAGATTTTTAGTTTTCGGTACAGTTAAGATGTAATTTGTTTTATTATTACAATTTCTGATTTTATAATTTTACTAATAGATGTTAAATGTTTCCCTGTTAAGTTTCCTTCATGATTTTAATGCCATTCAGATGTTATATGTATTATTATCGTTTCTCATTAATTTATTAAGGTAGTCAGTCAGACAGTGTGTGTTCTGTTTTCGATCAACATATATATATATATATATATATATATATATATATATATATATATATATATATATATAATATATATAATATATCCTTGAATGGATCCTCAAGCATAGGCTCAAAGATTGTCCCCTATATTTTATACTGTTTCAATAATGCTTTTAGTTTTTCAGCAACTTTTGTCCTCTCCGCACTTTCGTTTTGTTCCATTTTACTACCCTTCGCTGGCTGCTTTGAGGGTGCTGTTGGATTCTTTTTTGAACTCTTGGTGGTGAGAACACCACAGAATTATGGACTGTGGTGTGTCTCTGACACCAAGAGCACACACACAACCAGCCGTGTCTCCCTGATGAGTCCGATCCAGCGGACGAAAGGCCTAGGAACAGGCAATACAAATAGATGTGCCTTTGAGAGGGATTACGATGGTTCCCGCAGGCAGCTAGTGAAGGGTTTCTCATATTTATAATACATTCCCCATTTTCTTTATCTTCAATTTTTTTTTCTCTAAAAGTTTAAATCTTTGCCAAGTCATTACTATAACGACTGAAGAATTGTTAGCCTGCACTTGTTTTTTTTTTTTTTTTTTGATATATTTTTTTTATTTCTTTCCTCATTCTCTCTCTTCCATTCCACAGTTCCTTCTTTCTCTCATCTCCATTCTTTCATCAACATGATCTTTCTCTTTGCTGTACATTTCCGGATGCAAATTATCACATATTTTTTGTTGTTAATCATATTTGTACATGTTTGACATTATTGTAGTAAATAATCCGTGAAACGTATTAGAAACGAGTTATCTTTTTTATCGGCTTGAAAGGATTTGAGTGAGAGTTCAATGTATGCCGAGGAAAGGTTGTTTTCTTTTTGTTGGATATACACACATACACAAACAAACAAAAATCACTAAGCACAATCCTCTGAGTTCTTACAAACTACAAGCACATAAAGGCAAACAAACACACCCGCTCACTCCACTCACACCCCCTCCCGTCCCTACCCACCCACACCCCCACTTTCTCTCTTCTTATGAATTAATAATACTTAAACAATATACATAATTATACAATTTATAATAATGAAGTAATGTTTTCTCCGTGTGGTACCATGTGATAGCTGTTGTATATAACGCATAACATAATTATGTTCACTGTAATGATCCTTCAAAATATAGATTTAAACAGACGTAAGCATTTCCCAGCTGAGTGTACACACCAGCACCGAAATCCCGTCCATCAGTGTCTTTATATTTCTTTAACAATCAAAAGAAAGTTAATTATATGTTCTTCAGCCCGCTACCAATATGACATCGCTACACCACAGCCGTGCCCCGCCGACCAACCAACAAACCAACCTACCAGCTAAGTTGCCGATCGGCCTACGGGTCCCAGCCGCGGCATCGCCATGCCAGACAAGCAGCGGGCCACAGGCTACAACCACACTCAATGATATTTGAATACCTTATGAAATTACCTACACATCCTGAACATATCCTCTCATGCACGTATTAAATCCAGGTATCTTATGATTTTGATTATCAATTTTCAAATAATACTTCATAATTGATCCAATTAGTGTTAAATTTTTGCAGATTCAATTGTACAGTTGCTATGTATTTTTCAAGATTATATCTTCTCTTTAGTATTTTTAGAAATACTGTTATTGAAGGCTTACATTTGTTTATTTTACAGCTAAAAATGTAGTATTTGGCTATCAGTATTATAAGATCGAATGTAGTATCAGTTGTGGAATTGTCATCTGCTCCAAATATTATTGTGTTTTCAGTCAGAGACAGATTATTCGCTATTAAACACTTTCCTTTTATTAATTCTTGCAATGATTTCCAGAAATCATTGACGTGTATGCATCTCCAGAACATATGTTCAATGCTGTCTTTTTCCTCTTCACAGAAACTACAGTTATAACTTTCTACTATTCCCATTTCTTTCAGAGCTACATTAGTTGCAATTATTCGATGCACTATTCTCATTTGCATCCATTTTAGCTTAATATCCTTAATTTGATGAATTTTTCCAAAACATTTCTTCCAAGGTATCTGTCTATTCAGCTTCTCCGTCCATTTTGCACAACAGTTTGGTTCCCAGTTATCTTTTACTATAATTCTGTAATAAGTTTTGGAACCTTTATCTACAGAATATATTTTCTTTAATGCTGTGCTGACTTCTGCTTCAATGTTATCTTTTATCTCATTCTCAAATCCTTGTTCCCTGATGTATCGTTTAATGGATAATATACATCCACCATAAGATAGGAAATCTATTTCAATGTTATACTTTGTTCTAAATTCCTCATGGGATAGTGAATCTCCATTTGCTTGAAACAAATCAGATACTCTAAATACATTTCTATTGTTCCAGTTTTTGTGTTTTATTAGTTTATTTCCTATTTTAAAATGTTCATTGTAAAGGATTGGCTCTGCAAGTAGTTCTCTAGCATTTTCTGGTTTTATTTTATAATAGAACTGCTTATACGACATGAATACATGTTTCCAGAAAACATTGTCTTGAGTGGTAATGCACAGATGGTTTGGAGAGTACTTCTCAATGTTCTCAATAATTGGGTATGAAAAGATCAACATGTCTCTCCATCTGTGTGTTGTTTGTCTCAGTCTTTTTATCCATGTTAATTTTAAAGCAGTGATGAGAGCATTTATGTCAGGTAGATTCAACCCACCATCCTGTACATCTTTAATAACTGTTTTTCGACTAATTCTGTCTTGTTTTTTATTCCATACAAACCAGTAACATAAGTCTTGTAATTCTTTAACAAATGTGTCAGGTGGATTTGGAAGCATCAACCATAGGTAAGTCAGTTTTGACAGAATTAATGATTTTAAGACAGCAATTCTTCCTAAAGGGGTAATGATTCTCTTTAGCCAAATTTTAAATAGTGCCTTCACTTCTATCATTCTATCTTTGTAGTTTCTTTTTTCCATGTGTGTTAAGTCCTGAGTAAACCAAATTCCTAATATTTTGAATTCTTTTGGATTCCAGATCATCTTTAAATGTTCCATATATCTTATTTCACTATGCTTTTGTCTTCCAAGCCAAATTACTTGTGTTTTCTCTTTGTTTAAGAATAAACCTGATGTTTTCCCAAACCTATTGAGAATCTCGATAGATTTTTCAAATGATTTCTTATTCCCTGTGTTCATCAGTTGAGTGTCGTCGGCAAATTGTGATATCTTGTGTTCTTTCTCCCCGATTTGTATACCTTCAATACTATTTTCTTCTTTGATCATTACGGATAATATTTCTGCACATAATACGAAGATATATGGTGAAACTGGATCTCCTTGCCTACAACCCCTTTCTATTGAGAACCATGGTGATGTTTGGCCATTTACGATAACAGTAGACTTAATGTTTTTGTAGAATACTTCTATCCATTTACATATATCTTTACCTAAACCTACAGCCTCCAGCACTTTGTGCATAAAATCCCAATCTAACGAGTCGAACGCCTTTTCGAAGTCTAAATTAATTAGCATCCCTGGGATATTATTTATGTTGAGATGGTGTATTATGTCATAAATTAACCTAATGTTACTACCTATGTATCTATTTGGGACAAATCCTGTCTGGTCTTCACTAATCAGTGATGGAAGGACCTTTTTAATTCTGTTAGCAATACAAGTGGAGCCAATTTTGTATATAAGGTTTAAAAGTGAAATAGGTCTCCAGTTTTTTACATATTCTTTTGGTTTTCCTTCTTTGGGTATACAGATTATAATACCTTCTTTCTGGGTGTTTGATAGTTCGCCTTCTCTGAAACTTTCATTTAGAGCTCGGGTTACAAACACGCCGATTTGTTTCCAAAAAGATTTGAAAAACTCAGCTCCAAACCCATCCGATCCAGGGCTTTTTCCGTTCTTCATATTTTTCAATGCAATACCTGCTTCTTCTATTGTTATTTCACCTTGTAATGATTTAGTCTGTTCTTCTGTTAGTTTCGGTATCTTATTCACCAAATCTTCAATATTGCATTTCACAGTTGATCTTTTTCGGTATAGATCCTCATAAAAATGTTTTACTGTAACTTTTATGTCTTCTGGTTTGTCCAGTATATTACAGCCTGCACTTGTTTTCCCCCACTACTTAATTGTTCAGCATTATATATATATATATATATATATATTCTTTATTGGTGCGTTAGAAAAATTATGATTATTCTCAGGACCAGAAAAATAGAGGGGGGGGGGGGGGGGGGAGCTGAAAAGGGACGTAGTCCCACACTGATGAAGCACACGAAAGAGCAACAATTGCCTCCTTTACATTCAGGGCGTGCGCGCGCGCGCGCGCGTGCGTGCGTGTGTGTGTGTGTGTGTGTGTGTGTGTGTGTGTGTGGAACAGTTAATATAAATTGTCCATAGAACCATTGATTTATCTGTATATTAATTCATTTTCAAATAATGGTGATGCGTTGGTGCTGCGCCATGAAAGAAACACGCACTGCGCTACATCACACATTCATGGGACCTCAGCATGAGGAACCGTGGGTTTCTGATGCCCGTGGGTATGCAATGAGGGGGACCTCAGCATGAGGAATCGTGGGTTTCTGATGCCCGTGGGTATGCAATGAGGGGGACCTCAGCCTGAGGAACCGTGGGTTTCTGATGCCCGTGGGTATGCACTGAGGGAGACCTCAGCCTGGGGAACCGTGGGTTTTGATGCCCGTGGGTATGCATTGAGGGATGCCTCAGCCTGGGGAACCGTGGATTTTTTATGCCCGTGGGTATGCAATGAGGGAGGCCTCAGCCTGGGGAACCGTGGGTTTTTGATGCCTGTGGGTATGCAATGAGGGAGGCCTCAGCCTGGGGAACCGTGGGTTTTTGATGCCCTTGGGATTGCATTGAGGTGGACCTCAGCCTGGGGAACCGTGGGTTTTTGATGCCCGTGGGTATGCAATGAGGTGGACCTCAGCCTGAGGAACCGTGGGTTTTTGATGCCCGTGGGTATGCAATGAGGTGGACCTCAGCCTGAGGAACCGTGGGCTTTTGATGCCCGTGGGTATGCATTGAGGGGGACCTGAGATTGAGGAACCGTGGGCTTTTGATGTCCGTGGGTATGCATTGAGGGGGACCTCCGCCTGAGGAGCCGTGGGTTTTTGATGCCCGTGGGTATGCAATGAGGTGGACCTCAGCCTGGGGAACCGTGGGTTTTTGATGCCTGTGGGTATGCAATGAGGTGGACCTCAGCCTGGGGAACCG
>CM065748.1:23764910-23827410 GCA_033310375.1 Conus canariensis
GGTCTTATGTTTTTCGCCAAAGTGCAGTACGTGGCACTTGTCCGGGCGGAATGACATGAGCCAAGTCTGCCCCCACGCTTCTAGCATATCCAGGTTTTCTTGGAGGATGGATCGCAAGCCTTCCGGATAGTCTTGTGGCAGGCAGTGTCGTCTGTGAAAGGTCGCACGGTTGTGGAGAGGCCTGATAGGATGTCATTTATGTAGAACAGGAAGAGGCAGGGGCCCAAGGCGGAGCCCTGGGGACACCTGACTCAATCCCTACAAACACCGACGTCGCTCTATCCACCACCGCTGCCTGTTGTCTGTCCATCAGAAAGTTCTGTATCCATCGGTTAAGAAGACCCCTGATACCATAGTGTTGGAGCTCATGGACTAAAAGTGAGTAGCAGACCTTGTTGAACGCTTTGGAGAAATCCAACACCACGACGTCGAGTAGCCTGCTCTTCTCTGGTCGAGAGTGATTTCATCCATAAGTCCGAGCAGTTGGCTGACTATAAGAACGACCCCGGCAAAACCGTTGTTTGCAGATGATGTGTTTTTCAGCAAAGCTCATCAATGTGTGTGGACCAGTATGTGCTTGAGGATTTTTCCAGGCACGCTCGTCAATGAAATCGGATGGTAGTTCTCTTGTCTGTAGCGCTCCCCCTTCTTAAAAATTGGTGACACATACGTTGTCCTCTAGTCCCTGGGAACAATTCCTGTATTGATGGATGACTGGTAGAGCAGGCAAAAGTTCATCGGCGAGTTCCTTACGTAAGCGGGGACTGATGTTGTCCGGTCCAGGCTATTTCCGGGGGTCAAGGTTCTTCAGCAGTTTGCGCACTCCTTCTTCTGTGATAGAGATGGTGACACAACATGGCCCAGGTGCGTTAGAGCTGAGACCTGTTCTTGAAGTGAAGTCGGTAGAAGAGCAAAGGAAGCTTTTACTGAAGGCGGACTGGAACTGTCGGTTTAGAGTCTCTGCCTGGTCCTTGGTCTCAAAGATCAGTTTGCCATCGACATTGAGAGAGGGAGACATTTGCTGGTTCTTGCCGCTTTGACTTGACGCAAGTCCAGAAGTTCTTGTCCGTCTTCATATTCCCGTCACCTCTGTCCTCAATTAGCTCTGCAGTATGGGCCCAGTAATACCTTCGGAGCTGACCCTCGACTTGGCGCTTGAGCTTCTTGAGCACTGATAGGTGTCCTGGGTTGCCAGATTTCTTCCATTTTTCATAGGCCCTGTCTCTCCGCCTAATAAGCCTCTTGGTTGGTTGTTGTTAGGCCTTAGAGTGGTGTGCGGAATGTGATCTTTAACTATGGCTAGCAATCCATCCTTGAACTTGCTCCATTATCTCCTCAGTATTGCTCGAAGTGCCGAAGGTGGTGACAATGGAGTTGGAGAGTTCCACCGCTACCTCCTGGAGGGCTGGCCAGTTAGCTCTGTTGTATTGGTGGACAGGCCTCTTCGTGTTGTTTCGGCGGGCAGGGTGGCTTTGGACCTCCATGAACACAGCCAGGTGGTCTGTTGCGAGAATTGAGAGTTTTTCTCTGACATTTTTCAAGTCTTCTTTTTTCGTGTCGATGATCCTGATATCAGTCTCATTTTTCATTTCATATTTTTGTCTTATCTGAGAATGTCTTGTTCTAATCGTTTTTCTAAATTAACTTTCCTTTTCTTTGCCGTTACATATGGAATGGTTTTGGACCTTATTTTCATCAAGAAATTAAGAAAAAGATCGTAGAAATGACAAAACTTTAACTCGTCATCAGATATTTGAGAATCATATTCATTTTTTGAGTATTCTTCTTTAACATTTTTTTTATTTCAGCTTTTATTTCGTCTGAATATGTTTATTTTATCTCTTAAGAGGGGTGCGTTTACTTTCCAAAAGTATGATGCTTCAATTTGTCATAAAATTTCAAGTTCAGCGAAATAGCCGAATGACCTGTTCTATAACCACACTCAATGTCAACATCCCCTACATAGGAAATAACTGTATCTGAAATTGGAAAAGAATTCTAACTTGGTCTGTTGAAATGGGTTAGTTCTTCTCCAGGGAAAGCGGATTCATTCCGGATTTAACTCTCTCCAGACATCGTTCAAAGCACGTTTCCATCATGTTTTCCACGGCCTGTCTTGCTTGACGGTTATTCACGTGCTTATAATTATGATAGTCTCTGACAGAGTCCAGGACCAGATTAAAACCCCCACCTTCTATAGCGTTCTCTACACCCAGCCCATCAATTGTTTTTATTTCAAATTATTATAAAATTCCGGGTAGTCTCTGTTCGGCCCGTATACATTAACAGAAAGGAAACTGCTTTTCTCCGTTTCAACAAGAACTTTTACATAATTACCTGAGCCATCCTTAACACGCTTAACTTTGAATTTAAAACTGTTGTTAAAGAAGATAGCTACTCATCTTGCATTTGAAGAGTAACTAGAAAAATAACCCTGATATCCTCATTCTGATGAATATATTTTCCATTTTTTTTGTCAAAGTGAGTGTCTTGCAGAAAGTACACTGAGTATTTTTCTCATTTCAGGTAATGGAAGCCATCACGTCTCTTTTTTGAAGTACTGAAGCTTTGACAATCAACAGACAGATTCCCATCCATTTCCAATTAAATACAAGAAAGAAGCAATAAACGCACTAAAATAACTCGTTTAATACATGAATTCAGTGCAAAAAAAGGAACAGTTGGCTACTGTAGAACATAAAACCATTGAAAAGAGCCAACAAAATTTCCATCCAACCCAAGCAGAACAATGTATTATAGGCCCGGACAAACACACATACGCAATACACAAATGCAACAGCATCGAAATTGCAGATTCATAGACTTAAGGACTCAAAATATTTATCAGCACATAAAACAAGATGCACAGTAACCCAAATTTGATAGACTGTACAAGGCAGACAAGTGAATGTTGACTAAAAGTTACTCTGTGTTAGGTTTTCTTACGGGAGCAAACGTTACCCCACCTGTTTACTGTTTATTGTTCACTGTTCCCTACCTCATTTCATTTCCAATTTCGACACAAAGCCTTCGTCAGACGTGACTTGTTGCAGTAAAGAAGCAGGCTGCAGGGAAAGGTTAAGGGCAGAGGTGGGAAGGCAGGATCTGAGAACTGAACAAGACGTCATAAAAAAGGCGGGCCCCTGAATGTAGTTATGGCGTTCTACAGTGAAAAGGGAAAATGCCAGCGAAGTGAATAGTAGGTGGAAATAAGGAGAGAGAATGGTCAGCCGCCTATAGCACCCAACCAAAGTCTGACCCCAGTATGGGTTGCCCCACCCTGGCACCAAGGGGTGAGATGGAAAACGGGAGAACCCCGAGAAAAAACCATCTAGTCAGACGCAGCTGGCCTTTTGAATACAGCTGCAAACCTCCCCTAGAACAAAAATCCTTTTGAGGGCAGGGGGAAGGCAAGGGGGCGGAAAAGGGAGCAGTAAAACTGTACACAGCTGTCCTCTTTTGCTAAGCCTTCAGTAAAGCTGTACACAGCTGTCCTCTTTTGCTAAGCCTTCAGTAAAGCTGTACACAGCTGTCCTCTTTTGCTAAGCCTTCAGTAAAGCTATACACAGCTGTCCTCTTTTGCTAAGCCTTCAGTAAAGCTGTACACAGCTGTCCTCTTTTGCTAAGCCTTCAGTAAAGCTATACACAGCTGTCCTCTTTTGCTAAGCCTTCAGTAAAGCTGTACACAGCTGTACTCTTTTGCTAAGCCTTCAGTAAAGCTATACACAGCTGTACTCTTTTGCTAAGCCTTCAGTAAAGCTGTACACAGCTGTCCTCTTTTGCTAAGCCTTCAGTAAAGCTATACACAGCTGTCCTCTTTTGCTAAGCCTTCAGTAAAGCTGTACACAGCTGTCCTTTTTTGTCAAGCCTCACGTAAAGCAGCAACAAGTTTTCTTCGGTGCAGCCTCTAAAAAAGCCGTGTAGACAGGTTCCATTCTGTAGTTTTGAAGAAAAAGCGTTATCTTCGGAGAAACCTTGAAAAAAACACCAGATATATGTCTTCAGCCATGAAGTCTTGAATAAAGCGGTGCAGTTGTTCCCCTTGGCGTAGTCTGCTGTACAGTAGTAGACAGTTGTCCTGGATTCCTGGAGAATGGTCATCCTACACAGCCCTGTAACATTAACAACGAAAACAAAGTCAGTGTCACTTCTGATGGAGGTCTTAAAGCCTTTGAAAGCAAACGCTATCAAATCCACAGGAAAAGAAGAAAAAATGAAAACAAAATGTAAAATCGAGTCGAACCAATCCCATCATTAATTAAGTGACCCGCACTTCTTGGTGTAAAAACAAAATGAAACTAGTTGCTTCTTCTTCTTTTCGCAGTTTCTAAATTTCTAGCTTATTTCATTCAGGAAAAAGTTACGGGTTATCTTGTTTCGGGAGCAAAATACTCATTTGGATCGCGCTTGTAAAATTATTCAAACATCAAAATCCGTGCTAGATTTCCTGTTGAAGTTTTTAATCTTCATGAGTTGTATTTTTTTTTTTAGAATTTGTTCTTCTTTTCTCTTGTGCAACATGATATAACAAATAGGGTGTGTGTGTGTGTGTGTGCGTGTGCGTGTACGTGCGTGCGTGCACGCGTTCTTGCGTGTGTATGTGTGTGCATTATTGTGCACGGGAGAAATTGTGACACGTGTACATGATTGTACCCACAAGTCTGCACACATGTACGTTGTACTCGCGTACGCACAAATATATGTGCGTGTGTGCAAAGGAAGGAGATTGGAAGGTAATGTTGTTTAAGGGATATGAGAAGGGAGGTGTTAAAACAGCTAGGGAGGGGTAGAAGAGGCAATAGCTGAGATGAGGTATTTTGGTGTGTATGTACAAGAATGTATAACGCCGTATGAGTGTGTCTGCATTAAAAGCTGTTAAGATTAAAAATTTATCAGAGAAAAAAACCCAGAATATTAAGCTGAAGAAAGGCGATGCATGATGTAAAAAAAATGTGAGGGGATATGCCTTCTGTTTCAGTCCCCTCCCTCCCCCGCCAAAAAATAGACATAAGCCATCAGGGTTGAACATCAGAATGTGAACAACAGGTAGAATATCCGTAAAATTCTGAAAAACACGCTAAGTATTATCTTGTTGCAAGTCTGAATATCTTGCTATAAAATGCGGATCAACTAAAACAGATACTTGGATTGAAAAACTTTCGATTACCAACAAACAAAGGAACAATCCGTGAAATCTAGAGTCAGTGATAAAATCAAAATAATTAGGTATGCGCGCGCATGAACGTCTATAATTATTAACTCATTCCAAACTGAGCTTTGCAAAAAAGAGTACGTTCATACGTATGTGTCTGGTTATACACTTATATACGAATACACACATGAACATTACCACAGATACATCCATGCATACAGCTCATATCTAAATAGACATTTTCATTTAACAAACACTCTCACATACTGAATCAATGCCCTGATCATTGTAATTTACACCAGCAATGACTCAGATAAAACAAGTGCGCTGCTTTAAATTTCTTTTTCATCATATCATTGCAGATTTGACAGTAAAGATGCGCTGTTGTTATTCTTCACAGCTCCGCCAAAAGACCTCACAGAACTAATGAAGACTGACACCACTGTTAAATGACACACCCCTCCAACCACCTTTCTAGGAAAAGAAGCTCTACATCAAATTACTAAAAGAAGTCTCAAATCAAGATCACACATATTAGCAGAGAGAAAACAGGCGTGCAGTTCAAGCTCCTTTTAGGTAATGAAAACAGCCCTCCTTATCATACTACCGATTCTGAAATTAACAGAGATGCCAAATTGGAACATACCAGGTCTTCATACACATATTCCAGTTGTTCACAGTGTTTTGTCACAAGTACTCTCGATTATTTCTCAATGTTCAGTCATGAAACTTGCATAATTTTCTAGCGATGCAGTGATGGTTATAATATAAATACCCGTTACACGCCCTTTTAACAATCTTCATTATTGAAACAGTATGACTGATGTTCCAAGTATATACTTAATTGCGGAACAAAATGAGAATGTAACAGGTCTGCTACCATTACGATATTCAAATCTACTACTTTAACAAGAAGTGGGGCACCTTCTCTCTGGTCTGTGATCCTGGTGGTCGTCTGGCAGACTGGCACCGCTTCCTGTTTGGTCCTGCCACAAAAGACTGTATTGAAATACTTACGAAGAAAATTCTAAGTAAACACTAGGAAAGAAGACATTAACACCTATGAAGAACTATATTCTAGAAAAAGGATGCATGAAACCCTAAGAAAGGAGAAGCCGATGTACGACGACACAATTCTCTAAAAAACAAAAAATATGTTAAGCTCTGCGAAAAACATTTGAAATCATATAATCACAAAAGCACTGAATCGTGCGAAAGAGGATACACAAGCCATGAAAGTATGGTGAGCCCTATAAGAGAAACACGTAGAACTCTGTGAAAAGGTAATCCTAAATTCTAGAGCTAAGAACAATACAGAGGACGAAAGGACACTGAACTCGACAGAAAGAGACACACTAAGTCATCACAAAAAAGACACTAGGCCCTTGTAAAGAGGACACTAAACTCTATGCAAGAAAGGCATTCTACCTGTGAAAGGACAACAGACCATGGAAAAGAAGATGACAGAAACATCAATGAAAGACAATTGTCCAAATGAAGGAACACAACACAAAGGGTCATTAAAAAGCAAGATTGGACATAAAATCCATATGAAAAGAAGAGCATAAACTTAAAGAAGGGGACACTACACACCAAGAATGAACAGTATACTGAATCTATGTAAGGACAAAACACGAGCCCATGTGAAAAAGAGGACGCTAGCCCGTATGAAAGGAGATAACACTAGCTCCTGTGAAAGAAGAGGACGCTAACCCCTATGAAAGGAGTGAACACTAGCTCCTTTGAAAGAAGTCTCCAACCCTATGAATAGAATGAACACTAGCCCAAAGAAGAGGAGAGAACACTACCTCCTGTGACAGAAAAGGACGCTAACCCCTGTAAAAGGAGAGAACAAGAGAACACTAGCCTCGGTGAAAGAAGAGGAAGCAAAAACCTTTAACAGGAGAGAACACTAGCCCTTGTGAAAAAAGAGGACGCTAACCCCTATGACAGGACAAAACACTAGCCCCTGTGAAAGAAGAGGACTCTAACCCCTATGAAAGGAGAGAACACAAGCCCCTATGACGTTGTTGGTGTGGTGGTGGAGTTGTGATTGTTGTGTTAGTGGTATGGTGGTGGAGGATGTGGTGGTAATGGTAGTGGGATGGTGGTAGTGGTGGTGGTGGTGGTGGTGTGGTGGTCGTGTTGATGGCGCTGTGGTGATTGTGCTGGGGGGGGGGGTCTTGTGGTGGTGTAGTGGTCGTGTTTATGGTGTTGTGGTGATTGTGTTAGTGGTGGTGGTGTGGTGTGGTGGTATGGTGGTGGTGTGGTGTGGTAGTCGTGTTTATGGTGTTGTGGTAGTTGTGTTAGTGGTGGTGGTGGTGGTGTGGTGGTATGGTGGTGGTGTGGTGTGGTGGTATGGTGGTGGTGTGGTGTGGTGGCGGTGGGGTTGTGGTGTGGTTGTAGTGGTATGGTGGGTGTGGTATTGGTGTGGTGGTGGTAGTGGTGGTGGTGTGGTGTGGTGGTGGTGTGGTGTCGTGGTAGAGTGGTGGTGGCCTGGGCCAGTTTGGCCTGGGATAGGGTAGGGTCAGGAAAGGTCAGTGAGGGTTGGGGAGGGTCAATCTGGCCTGAGCCATCTAGCCTGGGCCAGACTGGCCAAGGCTGGCCCGGGCCTAAGCTGGCCTAGGCCTGGGCCCTTGGCCATTGGGTAGGGTAGGGTAGGGTAGGGTAAGGTAGGGTCGGGAAGGGTCAGCCTTGCCTTGGCCACCTAGCCTGAGCCAGTTTCACCTGGGCTGGCCTGGGAATCTAGGAAGAGAACAAGAGCAGTAAAACACTTCTTGTTCAAATAACAGATACAGAACCAAGCTCAGCGTGTCATAACTGGCGCCATGAGATCCACCCCAATTCTGAAGATGGAGGAGACCACTGGGCTACAGTCATTGGAGGACAGAAGGGACACAAAGATCCTCATCCAGGCAGCAAAATTCAAACGCCTTGAAAACCATCCAATGAACGACAGAATGAGCAGACTCACCAAGAGCCGGCTGAAAAGAGGCAGCTTCATTCACCAGTCAAGACGCCTTGAAAGACAAATCCCAGTCTTGATGGAACACGAAGCAAAGCCTATCGCGGCAAATGTCACCCACCATCTTGAAAGAGGCAGGTGTTCCCAACAGTCGTCACCAGCATTCCCGGAGTGGAGAAGAGAGGAACACAGTCAGACACCCAAAGGAAAGCCCTGGCCATGGAGTACATCTGCAACCAGTACCCCCAGGAAGACTGGACCCATGTCTTTACAGATGGCTCCGCCACAGAAGCAACGAGGGATGGTGGAGCTGGAATCTTCTTCGATACAAAGACAGAAATGAAGAAACTGCAATCCCAACAGGAAAATACTCCACCAGCTTCCGAGCTGAGCGAGAAGCCTCTTAGCAGCCACAACAGTCTCGCAGAACTCCATAAGAACACCAGGGCAGGTGGTGGTTTCTCAGACGCTCTCTCCGTGCTCCAAGCCCTCAAGAACTCCCGCTGCAAAGAACAGAACCATCTTACTTCAGCCCTTGTTGCCCTGAGTGCCAGAGTGGAGATACAATGGGTACCAGCACACTGTGGTTTCAGAGGCAACGAAAAAGCGGATATTCTGGCAAAAGACGGTGCACAGAAGGAGCAGGTCAACAACCTGGTGTCATACGATGAAATCAAGACAATCATCAAGGCACAGCAAGGAATGAAGTGGCGCCTCCAGCACCCCAAACACAACCCAGAAGACAAATACCATTTGCTGGGACGACGGGAACAGGTCAAGATCTTCCGCCTGAGCACTGGACACAATCGCCTGCTCCACCACATGCACACAAAATTTGGCATTGGACAGAGTGGAGAGTGCCCTTGTGGTGAGGGACCAATGACAACCGACCACATCCTTCAAGACTGTATGACGCATGCAGCATCCAGAAGGAAGTACTGGCCAACACCGGCAGCAGTGGAAGTCAAGTTGTTCGGCACCCTGGAGGAGCTGCGCTGGACGGCAGCCTTCATCGAGGACACCGGGCTGCTCATCTAATGGGAAGCGAACGAGGAGGAAGAAGAAGAAGTTCAAATAACCACCTTTCCCAGACACATGAACAATCTGACCCCCAGCTGGCCGATGACCGATCCACGGATACCTCCAATTCTCTTGCTTCACAATCATGTCATGAAAAGATAAACATCCCCTGCACACTGGTCCCAGGATGCACAGCAACTCCTTCAACTGCATCCATCTATGGAACACAACAGAAGGCAGCCAGCAACTCTGATTCCCGGGAACCATCACCATGACTGATGAATCACCAGAATAGGGAATCATGCGCAGAATGAATGGCAATGGTTACACCAGAGACAAATATGTACATATACATCTATATGTACGTATTTCTCTAGCCAGGCTTCTTTAGTACCCCCTGCCCCTTCCTCTGCTCCCAACTTGTTTAACTAATCCAACACAACATCCAGTCACTAACAGTACTAAAGGCATGCAGTGGCGTTGTTGAAAGATCCGTGTGGAAGAGAGACCCGGTTTGTAACACGAATCGCGAATCGGCCACGAATCAGGGGCGAAATTTAGACATCCTCGAGAGGAAACACGAGCGACGTTAAGGCCTATACTGAAGCCAGTTCCACGGGAAGTCCCGTGTGAACTCCATGCTGATATGACCGCCATGACAGGTTCTCTACAAAACAAGAGGTACTCAGACAGTACCAAGGGATCCCAAGAGACACTTCAGGAAATGCATGCCTTTCCTGAAGCATCTCATCTGGTACCACTGTTCTGTACCTTTGGTCCGCAGACAACTGTCACAGAAACCAGAGCAGCCATGTGTCACACAGGAAGGCCAGTGGCACTCTGCTCTATGAACTACTGCTCTGACACCTCCAGGGTCCCCACACCCTGATAGCTCCCAAGCGCTGGAGCCTGTCATGTCAAGCTGATGTCACCGCAAAATGGATCTCATGGTAAGGCCAATCCGATCCATTCAAACCGTTTTATCTAAATCCTCCGCCAGAGATATTTCTCAGTATATGTCTCCGACTACGCGGCGCCAAAGTTTCTTATCCACACACAAGTTCAACATCGCAGCATCCTGCACATCTTCAGTCTTGCCAGGAGCTAAATGATGTGCTGGAACGGCCCTCCCTCTAACCCCTACCTCCCCCCACCCCCAAAGCTACTAAAGCCTAGCCAAAGCCACCATTCAGCACCAGACCCCCTGTCCTAACAACCCACCATACAAGGTGACAAGCCACCTGGGAGTCGAAGTTTCTGAACACCTTCTGCTGTATCCCACAGAGAGATGTAGTCAAAGAAGGCACCATACACCATGGTTCCTGCTTACAGAAGACCCCCACCAATCCATGACAGACTGTGAGGCAACAGAATGTAGAGATCTCCACAAAACGTGGCAACGACAAGCTGAAAATGAAACTCTTGACGCACCAAAAGAAAACACCACTGCCAGAGAGCCTCTTCAAGACTTCCTACAGACCTCGGTACAAGCACCTAGGCGAAGTGCTGGACAATAAAACACCCTAGGTCTGAACGTTGGACACGCATATTTCAGTTCAGACCTCAACACACACGGCCAAACAGGCCTTAGTGTAAAATACAGAGTCCCCACTCTTGTGAACCTTGGTTTAGTCTTATTCAAAGGACTGTAAGGGAGATGGAGTCAGAACCAATGTCAACTCCGAGTGAAAAATCCCCCTGTACCGAAACGGCCTGGCGGAGATTCAAACCTGCAACCCCAGGATCACCAAGATTACGAGTTCGGCGCTCTACCACTGAGCTATTCAACCCCCTGATATGGTGTGGTGTGTCGTTGTGTGTTGTGTTCCGGTGTGGTGTAATGTGATGTTTTGGTGGTGTGGGGTGGGGTGTAGTGTTTTATGAGGATGTGGTGTGTTGGGGGTGTGGGGTTGTGTGCTGTGGAGTGGTGTGGTGTGTGTGTGTGGTGCATTGTGTTGTGCATTGTGTTGTGGTGTGGAGTGTGTTATTGTGTGGTGGTGATGTGTGTTGTAGTGTGGTGTGTGTGTGTTTTGTGTGTGTGGTGGAGATGTGGTAGTGGTGTGGTGAGGGTGTGGTAAGGGTGTGGTGTGTGTGTGTGGTGTGTGTGTGTGTGTGTGTGTGTGTGTGTGTGTGTGTGTGTGTGTGTGTGTGGGGGGGGTGTTGTGTTGTGGTCGGGGTGTAATTTGGGTGGGTTGTGTTGTGGTGGGAAAAGAAGAGGGCACTAATCCTTAAAATGAAGAAAGACTAAACACTGTGGAATAAAGAAGGCACTAAGTACTGCGGACGTTGTGGGCCTAAAGCCTGGGAAAGAAGGCATCGAACCCTGGGAAAGGACAGAACACTAAATCCTGGGGAAGAAAAACGCGCTAAAGCCAGGAAAAAAGACACGCGATCTTAGGGCAGAAGAACCCTGGGAAAGAAGGTGGCCCTACATCCTAGGAAAGAAGACATAATACTCTGAGAAAGAAGACCCAAAATCCTGGAAAAGAAGACGCACGGAAAGAATCACTGAAGACTAGAAAGTTAGGAAAGGTACAACCCAATTGAAAAAAGACGAGCATCAGCTGTGGAAAATATGGGACACTAGTTCCTGAAGAAAAGGACACAAACATCTGTGAATCAAGAACACACTAAACCCTGAATAAGAAGACTAGCAACTGAGAACGAAGAAGATTTTAGCACCATAGAAAGGAGATTTCAAACTTGTGAGTGTAGAAAATATACCCCCTGTAAAAGACAGTAGAACTTTTGTGAGGAAAGGCGATACTAAACTCTGGGAAAGAAGACACACAATGAATCCTGGGATAGAAGACGACACAACTCTACACAAGGAAACACTAAACTCTATGACAATACAGATAACTACGCGAGAAAGGGACAGCTACACTGGAAGAAGTGTAAAGACGAGAGAGAAGAACGAGCGAAAAATCAAGAACAATACTCCCCCATTTGTGGTTGGCCGCATCTACCGAGTTCGTTAACATGGCCTGGTCTCCGTTGTTCGTTGATGAAGCAGCTCCTTCCCCCCGTCGATGTAGCAGTGTCTTGCCCCTGTCAATATATAACCAGTATCTTCAGTTAAGATCGTATTCCATCTGCAAACAAATCTGATTCATTCAATTCATCAATACTAACTTAGTTTAAGAAACATTTTTAGTTTGTGCTTTTTCGATTTGACTATATTTTGTTTTACGCTATGTATTATGGGGAACCGAGTAAAAGCTTGCTGTTGTCTTCAATGTGTGTGTGTGTGTGTGTGTGTGTGTGTGTGTGTGTGTGTGTGTGGTGTGTGTGTGTGTGTGTGGCGTGTGCCATGTGTTTGTGTGTGTATGTGTTTGTGTGTGTATGTGTGTGTGTGTGTGTGTGTGTGGTGTGTGTGTGTGTGTGTGTGTGTGTGTGTGTGTGTGTGTGTGTGTGTGTGTGCGTGTGTTCGCTTCGTCGCCCCGCGTGCGTATGCGCATGCACGTGCTTGAGGGCATGTATGTGTGACTGCGGGCATGTGCTTGGATGCATAGTTGTCTATATTTGTGCATGTTAAAGCCAATGGGTGTTCAAGTATATATATTTATATGTGCGCGCACAAACGTCTATTTCACTCATTCGAAACTGAATTTGGAAAAAAAAAATGTACGTTCATACACTTAAACACTTACATACGAATGCACACACGAACATTACCGCAGATACATCCATGCATGCAGCTCATATCTAAATACACATTTTCATTTAACGAACACTCTCACATACGGAATCAATGCCTGATCATTGTAATTTACACCAGCAATGACTCGGGAAAAAACAACAACAAATGCGCTGCTTCAAATTTCCTTTTCATCATATAATTGCAGATTTGGAGGTAAAGATGCGCTGTTGTTATTCTTCACAGCTCCGCCGAAAGACCTCACAGAACTAATGAAGACTGACACCACTGTTAAATGACACACCCCTCCAGCCACCCTTCTAGGAAAACAAGCTCTACATTCAATTACTAAAAGAAGTCTCAAAACCAGATCACACATATTAGCAGGGAGAAAACAGGTGTGCAATTCAAGCTCCTTTTAGGAGATGAAAACAGACCTCCTTATCATACTACCCATTCTAAAATTAACAGAGATGCCAGACTGGATCGTACCAGGTCTTCATACACATATTCCAGATGTTCACAAAGTTTGTTTTTTTGTTGTTGTCAGTGCTCTCGCTTATTTCTCAATGTTCAGTCATGAAACGTACAGAGTTTTCTACCAATTTGTGAATGTCTGTGCATGTTAAAGCCAATACGTGGACATGTATGGTGGTTTTAAGGGCTTGGTAGTGAGAAGTATGGAATCAGTGTTCCGTATATCTTTGGTCCACCAGTAATTAAAACAAAACAACAAGCAAAAGAAAGCACAAGCAAGTAAACAAGAAAGTTAAAACAAAGAATACGCCCATGTTTTAAATCCTTCTAGGGGAGATCGCTCTATGTCCATCCACTGACAGTTCCCATGACCTGACCAACTTTTAAAACTTTGGCACACGCCAGTGGCGAAGATGTGAAGAGGAAACCAAACGTTATGAGAAAAGGGCCATCAGAGTTTAACATCCAAATGTGAACAATATCTTAAACATCTGTAAAATTGTTATAAAAAATATTTTGTATTAATCTGCGGAAATCTGAATATCTTGCTTTAAAACATGGACAGCTGAAACGATGTTTTGGTCGAAGAAATTTCGTCTACCACATAAACGAAAGAATATCTAGAGAGAGCTGCGGATCTGTGGTAAATTCCAAACATTATTTCTAAAAACCCATTACGACAAAAAATCTGACCGCTTTACTGCAGGAATGCACACCCTTGAGAACAAAAAGGGACAACGATCAATGCCATGATGGTTATAAATACCCGTTACAAACCCTTTTAATCATCTTTATTGTCGAAACAGTATGACTGATGTTCCAAGTACCTACTTAATTGGGGAACAAAATGAAAATGTAACAGTTCTGCTACTGTTACGACATTCGAATTAACTACTTTAACAAGTAGTGACGCACCTCTCTGGTCTGCGATCCTGGTGGTCGTATGGCAGACTGGCACCACTTCCTGTTTGGTCCTGCCACAAAAAAAACTGTGTTGAAATACTTACGAAGTAACTTCTAACTAAACATCAAGAAAGAAGACATTAACACATATGAATAACTATATTCCAGAAAAGGATGCATTAAACCCTAAGAAAGGAGAAGTCGACGTACGACGACGTAATTCTGTAAGAAAGAAAATATGTTAAACTCTGTGAAAGAATAGTTTCAATCATATAATCACAAAGGCACTGAATCGTGCGAAAGAGGATACAAAAGCCATGAAAGTATGGTGAACCCTATAAGAGAAACACGTAGAACTCTGTGAAAAGGTAATACTAAACCCTAGAGCTAAGAACAATACAGAGGACAAAAGGACACTGAATTCGATAGAAAGAGACACACTAAGTCATCACAAAAAAGACACTAGGCCCTTTGTAAAGAGGACACTAAACTCTATGCAAGAAAGGCATTCTACCTGTGAAAGGACAACAGACCATGGAAAAGAAGATGACAGAAACATCAATAAAAGACAATAGTCCAAATGAAGGAACACAACACAAAGGGTCATTAAAAAGCAAGACTGGACATAAAATCCATATAAAGAAGAGCATAAACTAAAGAAGGGACACTACACACCAAGAATGAAAGTAACTGAACATGAAGGACAAAACACAGCCCATGTGAAAAAAGAGACGCTAGCCGTATGAAAGGAGATAACACTAGCTCCTGTGAAAGAAGAGGACGCTAACCCCTATAAAGGAGTGAACACTAGCTCCTTTGAAAGAAGTCTCCAACGCCTATGAATAGAATGAACACTAGCCGAAAGAAGAGGAGAGAACACTACCTCCTGTGACAGAGAAGGACGCTAACCCTGTAAAAGGAGAGAACAAGAGAACACAGCCTCGGTGAAAGAAGAGGAAGCAAAAACCTTTAACAGGAGAGAACACTAGCCCTTGTGAAAAAAGAGGACGCTAACCCCTATGACAGGACACAACACTAGCCCCTGTGAAAGAAGAGGACTCTAACCCCTATGAAAGGAGAGAACACAAGCCCTATGAAAGAAAAGAACACTAGCTCTGTGAAAGAAGAGGACCCTAACCTTTATGAAATTCTACCCCCTGTGAAAAACGTTCTGAAAGGATATTAAATTCTATGAAAGAATACTAAATACTGTATGAAAGTAGGCGAAAGAGAACGAAAGCTAAACCCAATGAAAGGAGAACACTAAGCCATACGAGACGACACTTAACCAAGGATAGAAACAGGACGGTAAATTCTGTGAGAAGAAAGGGGATCTTAAATGAGGCAGAGAGCAGTGAACAGTAAGTACTAAACAAGTAAGGTTAATCTTGCTCCGCCATGAAGAAATAAATACATGTGTATTTATTTCATCACGGGGGGAGCAAGAGCTACCCTCCTTGTGTATTACTTCGTGTGGAAGAAAGTTGCCGAGTCCTAATAAAAGGATCCACACGCAGGCTCCTCAATGCCATGTCAGTCTTTCTGTGGAATGCGGACTACTCAGACAAGGAGGAACCAGGTGCGCACAAAGGAAATAATTCTGGAACAGGATCAAAGACTTCCTTAGCAGCTCTGCAGCAAAACCCCAAAGATCTGAAAACATGCGTCCACGTTCCAGATCCCGGAAACATGAGGCCTGCGACATCCCTGGAGGGGTCATTTGATACTTTCCTGAACCATCCACTCGGGTGCCTACTGTTTGGTATCCTTGTTCAACAGAAGACTGCCATAGGAAACAAGAACATCCATGGCAATCATACGAAAGAAGACTGTAAACTAGGAAAGACACAGGCATTAAACCCTGGGAAAGAAAACACTAAAACCTAGAAAAGAAGTCACCAAGTCCTGGGAAAGAGAAGTACACCAAACCTAGAAAATTTAAAGACACAAAACACTGGGAAATTGACATTAAACCCTAGAAAGAATAGAAAACTATACTATATGGAACCCTGGCGATGAAGGAAACACCCAACCAAGGAGAGAAGGCGATGATTCCTAGGGGGGGGGGGGGGGGGGGGGGCGTTGTTGGTGTGGTGGTGGAGTTGTGATTGTTGTGTTAGTGGTATGGTGGTGGAGGATGTGGTGGTAATGGTAGTGGGATGGTGGTAGTGGTGGTGGTGTGGTGGTCGTGTTGATGGCGCTGTGGTGATTGTGCTGGGGGGGGTCTTGTGGTGGTGTAGTGGTCGTGTTTATGGTGTGTGGTGATTGTGTTAGTGGTGGTGGTGTGGTGTGGTGGTATGGTGGTGGTGTGGTGTGGTAGTCGTGTTATGGTGTTGTGGTAGTTGTGTTAGTGGTGGTGATGGTGGTGTGGTGGTATGGTGGTGGTGTGGTGTGGTGGTATGGTGGTGGTGTGGTGTGGTGGCGGTGGGGTTGTGGTGTGGTTGTAGTGGTATGGTGGGTGTGGTATTGGTGTGGTGGTGGTAGTGGTGGTGGTGTGTGTGTGGTGTGTGGTGTCGTGGTAGAGTGGTGGTGGCCTGGGCCAGTTTGGCCTGGGATAGGGTAGGGTCAGGAAAGGTCAGTGAGGGTTGGGGAGGGTCAATCTGGCCTGAGCCATCTAGCCTGGGCCAGACTGGCCAAGGCTGGCCCGGGCCTAAGCTGGCCTAGGCCTGGGCCCTGGCCATTGGGTAGGGTAGGGTAGGGTAGGGTAAGGTAGGGTCGGGAAGGGTCAGCCTTGCCTTGGCCACCTAGCCTGAGCCAGTTTCACCTGGGCTGGCCTGGGAATCTAGGAAGAGAACAAGAGCAGTAAAACACTTCTTGTTCAAATAACAGATACAGAACCAAGCTCAGCGTGTCATAACTGGCGCCTGAGATCCACCCCAATTCTGAAGATGGAGGAGACCACTGGGCTACAGTCATTGGAGGACAGAAGGGACACAAAGATCCTCATCCAGGCAGCAAAATTCAAACGCCTTGAAAACCATCCAATGAACGACAGAATGAGCAGACTCACCAAGAGCCGGCTGAAAAGAGGCAGCTTCATCCACCAGTCAAGACGCCTTGAAAGACAAATCCCAGTCTTGATGAAACACGAAGCAAAGCCTATCGCGGCAAATGTCACCCACCCATCTTGAAAGAGGCAGGTGTTCCCAACAGTCGTCACCAGCATTCCCGGAGTGGAGAAGAGAGGAACACAGTCAGACACCCAAAGGAAAGCCCTGGCCATGGAGTACATCTGCAACCAGTACCCCCAGGAAGACTGGACCCATGTCTTTACAGATGGCTCCGCCACAGAAGCAACGAGGGATGGTGGAGCTGGAATCTTCTTCCGATACAAAGACAGAAATGAAGAAACTGCAATCCCAACAGGAAAATACTCCACCAGCTTCCGAGCTGAGCGAGAAGCTCTCTGTGAGGCAGCCACAACAGTCTCGCAGAACTCCATAAGAACAACAGGGCAGGTGGTGGTGTTCTCAGACGCTCTCTCCGTGCTCCAAGCCCTCAAGAACTCCCGCTGCAAAGAACAGAACCATCTTACTTCAGCCCTTGTTGCCCTGAGTGCCAGAGTGGAGAAAGTGGTGATACAATGGGTACCAGCACACTGTGGTATCAGAGGCAACGAAAAAGCGGATATTCTGGCAAAAGACGGTGCACAGAAGGAGCAGGCAACAACCTGGTGTCATACGATGAAATCAAGACAATCATCAAGGCACAGCAAGGAATGAAGTGGCACCTCCAGCACCCCAAACACAACCCAGAAGACAAATGCCATTTGCTGGGACGACGGGAACAGGTCAAGATCTTCCGCCTGAGCACTGGACACAATCGCCTGCTCCACCACATGCACACAAAATTTGGCATTGGACAGAGTGGAGAGTGCCCTTGTGGTGAGGGACCAATGACAACCGACCACGTCCTTCAAGACAGTATGACGCATGCAGCATCCAGAAGGAAGTACTGGCCAACACCGACAGCAGTGGAAGTCAAGTTGTTCGGCACCCTGGAGGACTGCGCTGGACGGCAGCCTTCATCGAGGACACCGGGCTGCTCATCTAATGGGAAGCGAACGAGGAGGAAGAAGAAGTTCAAATAACCACCTTTCCCAGACACATGAACAATCTGACCCCCAGCTGGCCGATGACCGATCCACGGATACCTCCAATTCTCTTGCTTCACAATCATGTCATGAAAAGATAAACATCCCCTGCACACTGGTCCCAGGATGCACAGCAACTCCTTCAACTGCATCCATCTATGGAACACAACAGAAGGCAGCCAGCAACTCTGATTCCCGGGAACCATCACCATGACTGATGAATCACCAGAATAGGGAATCATGCGCAGAATGAATGGCAATGGTTACACCAGAGACAAATATGTACATATACATCTATATGTACGTATTTCTCTAGCCAGGCTTCTTTAGTACCCCCTGCCCCTTCCTCTGCTCCCAACTTGTTTAACTAATCCAACACAACATCCAGTCACTAACAGTACTAAAGGCATGCAGTGGCGTTGTTGAAAGATCCGTGTGGAAGAGAGACCCGGTTTGTAACACGAATCGCGAATCGACCACGAATCAGGGGCGAAATTTAGACATCCTCGAGAGGAAACACGAGCGACGTTAAGCCTATACTGAAGCCAGTTCCACGGGAAGTCCCGTGTGAACTCCATGCTGATATGACCGCCATGACAGGTTCTCTACAAAACAAGAGGTACTCAGACAGTACCAAGGGATCCCAAGAGACACTTCAGGAAATGCATGCCTTTCCTGAAGCATCTCATCTGGTACCACTGTTCTGTACCTTTGGTCCGCAGACAACTGTCACAGAAACCAGAGCAGCCATGTGTCACACAGGAAGGCCAGTGGCACTCTGCTCTATGAACTACTGCTCTGACACCTCCAGGGTCCCCACACCCTGATAGCTCCCAAGCGCTGGAGCCTGTCATGTCAAGCTGATGTCACCGCAAAATGGATCTCATGGTAAGGCCAATCCGATCCATTCAAACCGTTTTATCTAAATACTCCGCCAGAGATATTTCTCAGTATATGTCTCCGACTACGCGGCGCCAAAGTTTCTTATCCACACACAAGTTCAACATCGCAGCATCCTGCACATCTTCAGTCTTGCCAGGAGCTAAATGATGTGCTGGAACGGCCCTCCCTCTAACCCCTACCTCCCACCACCCCCAAAGCTACTAAAGCCTAGCCAAAGCCACCATTCAGCACCAGACCCCCTGTCCTAACAACCCACCATACAAGGTGACAAGCCACCTGGGAGTCGAAGTTTCTGAACACCTTCTGCTGTATCCCACAGAGAGATGTAGTCAAAGAAGGCACCATACACCATGGTTCCTGCTTACAGAAGACCCCCACCAATCCATGACAGACTGTGAGGCAACAGAATGTAGAGATCTCCACAAAACGTGGCAACGACAAGCTGAAAATGAAACTCTTGACGCACCAAAAGAAAACACCACTGCCAGAGAGCCTCTTCAAGACTTCCTACAGACCTCGGTACAAGCACCAAGGCGAAGTGCTGGAGCAATAAAACACCCTAGGTCTGAACGTTGGACACGCATATTTCAGTTCAGACCTCAACACACACGGCCAAACAGGCCTTAGTGTAAAATAGCAGAGTCCCCACTCTTGTGAACCTTGGTTTAGTCTTATTCAAAGGACTGTAAGGGAGATGGAGTCAGAACCAATGTCAACTCCGAGTGAAAAATCCCCCTGTACCGAAACGGCCTGGCGGAGATTCAAACCTGCAACCCCAGGATCACCAAGATTACGAGTTCGGCGCTCTACCACTGAGCTATTCAACCCCCTGATATGGTGTGGTGTGTCGTTGTGTGTTGTGTTCCGGTGTGGTGTAATGTGATGTTTTGGTGGTGTGGGGTGGGGTGTAGTGTTTTATGAGGATGTGGTGTGTTGGGGGTGTGGGGTTGTGTGCTGTGGAGTGGTGTGGTGTGTGTGTGGTGCATTGTGTTGTGCATTGTGTTGTGGTGTGGAGTGTGTTATTGTGTGGTGGTGATGTGTGTTGTAGTGTGGTGTGTGTCGTGTTTTGTGGTGTGGTGGAGATGTGGTAGTGGTGTGGTGAGGTGTGGTGGTGTGTGTGTGTGTGTGTGTGTGTGTGTGGTGTGTGTGTGTGTGTGTGTGTGTGTGTGTGTGTGTGTGTGTGTGTGGGTGTGTGTGGGGTGGTGTGGTGGTGTTGTGTTGTGGTCGGGGTGTAATTTGGGTGGGTTGTGTTGTGGTGGGGAAAAGAAGAGGGCACTGAATCCTTAAAATGAAGAAAGACTAAACACTGTGGAATAAAGAAGGCACTAAGTACTGCGGACGTTGTGGGCCTAAAGCCTGGGAAAGAAGGCATCGAACCCTGGGAAAGGACAGAACACTAAATCCTGGGGAAGAAAAACGCGCTAAAGCCAGGAAAAAAGACACGCGATCTTAGGGCAGAAGAACCCTGGGAAAGAAGGTGGCCCTACAATCCTAGGAAAGAAGACATAATACTCTGAGAAAGAAGACCCAAAATCCTGGAAAGAAGACGCACGGAAAGAATCACTGAAGACTAGAAAGTTAGGAAAGGTACAACCCAATTGAAAAAAGACGAGCATCAGCTGTGGAAAAATATGGGACACTAGTTCCTGAAGAAAAGGACACAAAATCTGTGAATCAAGAACACACTAAACCCTGAATAAGAAGACTAGCATCTGAGAACGAAGAAGATTTTAGCACCATAGAAAGGAGATTTCAAACTTGTGAGTGTAGAAAATATACCCCCTGTAAAAGACAGTAGAACTTTTGTGAGGAAAGGCGATACTAAACTCTGGGAAAGAAGACACACAATGAATCCTGGGATAGAAGACGACACAACTCTACACAAGGAAACACTAAACTCTATGACAATACAGATAACTACGCGAGAAAGGGACAGCTACACTGGAAGAAGTGTAAAGACGAGAGAGAAGAACGAGCGAAAAATCAAGAACAATACTCCCCCATTTGTGGTTGGCCGCATCTACCGAGTTCGTTAACATGGCCTGGTCTCCGTTGTTCGTTGATGAAGCAGCTCCTTCCCCCGTCGATGTAGCAGTGTCTTGCCCCTGTCAATATATAACCAGTATCTTCAGTTAAGATCGTATTCCATCTGCAAACAAATCTGATTCATTCAATTCATCAATACTAACTTAGTTTAAGAAACATTTTTAGTTTGTGCTTTTTCGATTTGACTATATTTTGTTTTACGCTATGTATTATGGGGAACCGAGTAAAAGCTTGCTGTTGTCTTCAATGTGTGTTGTGTGTGTGTGTGTGTGTGTGTGTGTGTGTGTGTGTGTTGTGTGTGTGTGTGTGTGTGTGTGCGTGTGCGTGTGTCCATGTGTTTGTGTGTTTGTGTGTATGTGTGTGCGTGGTGCGTGTGGTGTGGTGTGTGTGTGTGTGTGTGTGTGGTGGTGTGTGGCTCGCGCGTGCGTGCGTGTGTGCATGCACCGTATGCGATGAGGCGTCATGTATGTGTGACTGCGGGCATGTGCTTGGATGCATAGTTGTCTATACTTGTGCATGTTAAAGCCAATGGGTGTTCAAGTATATATATTTATATGTGCGCGCACAAACGTCTATATTCACTCATTCGAAACTGAATTTGGGAAAAAAAATGTACGTTCATACACTTAAACACTTACATACGAATGCACACACGAACATTACCGCAGATACATCCATGCATGCAGCTCATATCTAAATACACATTTTCATTTAACGAACACTCTCCATACGGAATCAATGCCCTGATCATTGTAATTTACACCAGCAATGACTCGGGAAAAAAACAAATGCGCTGCTTCAAATTTCCTTTTCATCATATAATTGCAGATTTGGAGGTAAAGATGCGCTGTTGTTATTCTTACAGCTCCGCCGAAAGACCTCACAGAACTAATGAAGACTGACACCACTGTTAAATGACACACCCCTCCAGCCACCCTTCTAGGAAAACAAGCTCTACATTCAATTACTAAAAGAAGTCTCAAAACCAGATCACACAATTAGCAGGGAGAAAACAGGTGTGCAGTTCAAGCTCCTTTTAGGTGATGAAAACAGACCTCCTTATCATACTACCCATTCTAAAATTAACAGAGATGCCAGACTGGATCGTACCAGGTCTTCATACACATATTCCAGATGTTCACAAAGTTTGTTTTTTTGTTGTTGTCAGTGCTCTCGCTTATTTCTCAATATTCAGTCATGAAACGTACAGAGTTTTCTACCAATTTGTGAATGTCTGAGCATGTTAAAGCCAATACGTGGACATATATGGTGGTTTTGAGGGGCTTGGTAGTGAGAAGTATGGAATCAGTGTTCCGTATGTCTTTGGTCCACCAGTAATTAAAACAAAACAACGAGCAAAAGAAAGCACAAGCAAGTAAACAAAAAAGTTAAAACAAAGAATACGCCCATGTTTTAAATCCTTCTAGGGGGAGATCGCTACTATGTCCATCCACTGACAGTTCCCATGACCTGACCAACTTTTAAAACTTTGGCACACGCCAGTGGCGAAGATGTGAAGAGGAAACCAAACGTTATGAGAAAACGGCCATCAGAGTTTAACATCCAAATGTGAACAATATCTTAAACATCTGTAAAATTGTTATAAAAAAAATTTTGTATTAATCTGCAGAAATCTGAATACCTTGCTTTAAAACATGGACAGTTAAAACGATATTTTGGTCGAAGAAATTCGTCTACCACACAAACGAAAGAATATCTAGAGAGAACTGGGATCTGTGGTAAATTCCAAACATTATTTCTAAAAACCCATTATTCCATCTGCAAGCAAGTCTGATTCATTCAATTCGTCAAAACTAACTTAGTTTAAGAAACATTGTTAGTTTGTGCTTTTTCCAATGACTATACATTGTTTTACGCTATGTATTACGGGGAACCGAGTGAAAGCTTGCTGTTTTCTGCAATGTGTGCGAGTGTGTGTGAGTGTGCGAGTGCGTGTGCGTGTGTGTGCGTGGCGTGCGCGCGCGCGCGCACGCGCACGCATGCTTGCCTGCCTGTCAGTGCATGCAGTAATGAGCTTTTACTATGGTGATGAGATGTGCATTTAGAGGAGACGTCATAACAATATATGTGTTCTCTTTAGCTTTCACCCCCAGGTTAAACAACAAAAAAAAAAAATCGAACAAATGGTGTGTGCGTGTGTTGCGGATCAGGGTGGCGGTGGGGGGTGGGGTCTGAGGGTTTCCGCTTAGTTTAAACTTCCAGTCTTGACACGTGTGGACAAGAAATCAGCTCCGTTTGTCAGCTTACCGCACGGATGCCGGTTCCCAGAGAAAAGTAAAAGCAGCAGAAAATCAAAGAGCCTCACAGTATTCAGAACAACTAGTTTTTTCAACCGCCGTTTCTTCTAAGGTACGTCACACGATACACCCAGGTCAGAATGCCAGACGTTCAAGCCGACACACTGCCGACACCGCCGATTTCCTAACTGGTGCTCAAAATCAATTATCAGCTAGAACCACCTTCTTGATTTCTGCCGCCTGTTTCTTTCAGTCTACTATACTGGGCCCAATGGTAAAGTAGCGGTGGAATGGGTCGACCTAAAATACACTTTTTATCATGCAACTCGTAGGAATTTAGGTCCGGCCGGTGCAGTTCTCTTCTGCCATTTGATCGTCGAGCCAGAAATAATCACCTGCGTACCAGCAGACCTGATCTTTAGCTCATGATGCTAAATGCAGACAAAGCCTTTCACCATGCCAATGCATGCCAAGAAATGCTTTTAAAGCACAAAATAGTTTGAAATTGTTACTTATCATCGAATGTCAGATGAAGACTCTGATCAGGGTCACACACAGCTACAGAGGAAAACTGAAACTATGCAGGACCCTTAAAGGCAATGCAAACTGCACCTCGTGTCTTAAAATTTGTCTTTCCTACCCAATGGTCTACGCTAAATGCTGTCCGTAAGGTAGAAAAACGCACATGAAAAAGGCACAATACAATAAAAATTTTCGGAGATCCTGTTCTGCCATATCTCAGACATATTTCATTGTTCAAGCAAACTGAAATATATTTTTTTCTAATCCATGCGTATAGAAGTCGAAAGACATATCCCATTCCTTGGTAAGGAAACCCCCCAGCATTGATAATGGGACGTTCGAATTTTAAGAAATGATACAAAACGAGACCAGACGGTTTGGGTCAATTTCTGAATTTCGGATCTCTCTCTCTCTCTCTCTCTCTCTCTCGTGTGCGTGCGTGCGTGCATGTGTGTGACGTCAACGTAAATTATGACGTCAACTTAAAATGACATAAGTAACTACATGAAAATAATAATATGAGACGAGAGAAGAGAGCAAGAACTAACGGCCGAGGCTTTGGTGTCCAGCCTAATTTATTTTGTTTTAATCGTCGTTTTCTCCATAGTGATACTGTGTGGAGAGGCTTCTTCTTCTTCCTCGTTCGCCATCCCGTTAGATGGGCAGCCCGGTGTCCTCGATGAAGGCTGCCGTCCGTCGCAGCTCCTCCAGGGTGCCATACAGCTTGGCTTCCACTGCTGTCGGTGTTGGCCAGTACTTTCTCCTGGATGCTGCATACGTCGTACAGACTTGAAGGATGTGGTCAGTTGTCATTGGTCCCTCACTACAAGGGCACTCTCCACTCTGTCCAATGCCAAATTTTGTGTGCATGTGGTGGAGCAGGCGATTGGTCCAGTCCTCAGCGGAAGATCTTGACCGTTATTCGCGTCCCGCAAATGGTATGCGTCTTCTGGGTTGTATTTGGGATGCAGGAGGCCATTTTATTCCTTGTTGTGCCTTGATGATTTTGTCTTAATTTCATCGTATACACCAGTTGTTGGCCTGCTCCTTCTGACTTTCAAGTCAGTAGTGCGTCGATGTTCACTGCATATGTGCGATACTTCTGATGACGGTACCAGCGAAATATGTACCAGGAAATTTATTTGTTATAAAAATGGTGAATGCTGTGTCGCCGAGAGTGACTTAAAACTCCTGCAAGAATATTTATGTGTGTACCACCTCATGTGTGTCGGTGGGCTGAGTTTATTGATGTGAACATTGTAATATGAATACACGGAGAAGCTAATTTTTGTTTTAGATCAACAATACGTCGAAGCTTATTGTGTTCTATGGGACTGCTGAAATCGTGTTCGCCGGGGATTCAATATTGATTGCTGTGCCTTGTGAATCTGCAGTTCTTCAATGGTTTACTGTGCCTTGTGAATCTGCGGTTCTTCTTCTGTGGATTACTGTGCTTTATGAATCTGCGGTTCTTCTTCTATGGATTGCTGTGCTTTGTGAATCTGCGGTTCTTGTGCTATGGATTACTGTGCCTTGTGAATGTAAATCTGCGGTTCTTCTTCTGAAAGTTCTACGTGATTTATTGTGCTTGTTGTGTGGAGACTGTTTCTTCTCTTCATCGCTTGTGTTTGTGAACGGCTGTGCTTATCATGTGGGGACCTTGGTTATCCTTCTAACGGCAGCCCTTCTTTCAGCGTACGGGAAAGTTCAGCGAGTGAAAAATATGCTTGTTTTCAATAGGCAGTATCTATGAATAACGCGTTTAGAATCAGATGAAAATTATGATGAATAAAGAATACAGTTTCCTTTTGAACTCTGTGTTGTTTGTTTGTGTTTGCAACATACGGTATGATGATAGTTTTATTCCAAATAACCCATCCGTTCACACGAAAACGAAGCGCGTCACACATCCCGATGCGCCGCAGGCGGCATTTGGTCGAGCGTTCGAGCTACACGGTGTCGAAAATCAACGCATACAATGTGTTCATTCCATTCATTGGCGTTTAAATAGGTCAGAATAAAAGAGCATGTTTCAAGCTTTATTTCAGTCTGTTTTTCTTTTTAGTACGATGTGCTTAAATTAATTAGAATCGAAGTTTTTTTTAGGCTTTTACAAGTGTTGTCTTTCCAACGTCGTTGCTAAAAAATTTGCGAAAAAAACAGGCACATTAACGATGCGCTAGAAAGGCCGTTCTCTCCCGCATTCATTGGTGTATCAAGCTAAGCGATTGGATGAATGCTCGAAAAGCGCAAGCCAATCAAAGCGAAGGTATCAAATGCAAACATTCGCTCCTTGTCAAAGATTTCAACAATGGCGGAACGAAGCCGAGATCCGACAATGACCGAGTCGAATGCGCTTATCGTTGTTGAATTGCAAGATGCACTTGGTAAGATAACGCATATAATAACAAACCAGAACATTAATGAAACGATTCAATTATTTTATTTCGTTTAATACCGTGCCAATGCTTAGTTATTTTATTCGTAATTCAGCTGGTGTTCGTCGAGATTAAACAGGTCGGAAAAGGCCCACGCGTTGCGCCGTTCGAAGCGATCGTATTTTTGTACAAGACAAAGTAATGAAAATAGATATCAGTAATGGGCTTCACTTACGTCGATTCATGTATTAGTGAACTGGTTAATGGTTCCATTACACGATTAAAGAGAAAATCGTTGTTAAAAACATCTGTTTGAGACAGATATTCAAACCGGAAGCCACAACCGCGCGTACAAGACGGTCCGAGGCTTTGAAAGCACGGTCTTCTGATAATGACCATCGATCGAAACACCGATCATTACTGTCATACTCGATGTGCAAAGTGTGTTTGGGGATAAAGAGAGAGAGAGAGAGAGAACAGAGTCTGAAGTTGGACAGTAAGGAGTGTCTAGTGGGGTTGGGGTATTGGGGGGGGGGGGGGGGGGGGGAGGGTCACTGTCGAGTCAATCCGACCCAACGAAGTTTGGTTTAGCAATCTAATCTTTTTCCCAAGTGTATTTGAATTTCTGTAATTTAACTGTAAAGATTTGCTTTCTCCCCCCACCCCCACCCCTCCCCTCCTTACTGGCAAACACAGCAAGGCTTTGAACACTTAGTGATTACTTTCAAGTAAAACTGCTAGAATTCAACTACAGTGGCATTGCATTGCCAAGACATTACACTGTTGTGACAGTAACATTTATGATATTTATGGTGATTGTATGTTATCTCCACAGTTATGTATATTGCTGTAACAGCACACACATACTGAATAAACAAGAGTAGTTGATAAAAATATTAAAAGGTAAGAATTGCTGTAACAGCACAAACATACTGAATAAACAGAGTAGTTGATAAAAATATTAAAAAGGTAAGATATTGCTGTAACAGCACAAACATACTGAATAAAGAGTAGTTGATAAAAATATTAAAAAGGTAAGATATGCTGTAACAGCACAAACATACTGAATAAAGAGTAGCTGATAAAAGTATTAAAAAGGTAAGTCCAAAATAAGTTAAAATCTTTAATTTTACCTTTTGTTTAAAAATAGCATTATAATGTATATTTATGTTCTTTTACATTCACAATGATTAAATCAACAAGTTCATTCAGAATCATAATGATGAAATACTTAACATGTTATTGGCAATGCTTAAATCACACCCTGTTGACAAAATAATGTGTTGCAGAGGATGTACCTTTTTTTACACAGAACATGCAATACATTTTTGCTTACAAAGAACAACCGATACTAAAATTTAATTATAAGGAATGGACAGTGAGCAGTAACCACACACACACACACACACACACACACACACACACACACACACACACACACCACATGATATCACACAGTGATGAAGAAACAGACAGGGAAATTTACATAAAAGCAGGCACTCATAGTTAAGATAAGTGGTCCTATGCCATGCTTTAATTTTTTTCCCAGTAATTTCACACACACACACACACACACACACACACACACACACACACACACACACACACACACACACACCACATGATCTCGCACAATGATGAAGAAACAGACTGGGAAATTTACATAAAACATGCACTTATAGTTCAATTAAGTGGTCCTATGCCATGCTTTAATTTTTTTCCCAGTAATTTCACACACGCACACACACACACACACACACACACACACACACACACACACACACACACACACACACACCACATGATATCGCACAATGATGAAGAAACAGACAGGGAAATTTACATAAAATCATGCACTCATAGTTCAGTTAAGTGGTCCTGTGCCATGCTTTAATGTTTTTTTCTTTCTTTTCATTGTTTTTTCTTTAACTGAGAAAACACATCCACATTTTTTTATTTGTTTACCTTTGCCAGAGCTTGTGGGTGAAAAATTACCCAGACTGTCGTTTAAATCTTCATAACTCACTCAGTTTTCATAACATGTAACTAAAGTTTTATGACTTTGTTTATTGTGTATTTGTGCTTGCCCCCGTTAAATATTGTGGTGTTTTGGTGGTAAATAAAGGAAAAAATTATAAAAGTTTATAATCCTCGCCAGATACTGTGGGTGGCATGTCACCCATACCAATTAAAGAAGCATTCTCACATGCTGGAGCTTGCGGGTGGCTGGTCACCCATAACCTTCATATAGGCCACAGCCTTTACCCGACATGCCAGGGTTCGTGGGTGGCTGGTCACCCAAAACCTTTATATAGGCCACAGTCTTTACCACATATGTCGGTGTTCACTATTGGCTGTGTTGTCAGTTGGAGGACCACCAGACCAGGATAAAGTGAATGAGGTGTGAGCTGTGTCTCCACTTCAACTTTTCCTGAGGCAGAGCAGTTGGGCTTGGGGACTGATGAAGTGATGGTGACCGAGGAAGAGATGGAGACATAAGAAGTTATCACCCATTTTGAGGATGCGGTCATGTTGCATCAATGATGAAATCTGTGAACATGCCACTGATTGCCTTCTGGAAGACTTATCTTTACCAAAATTGGCCAGAATGTAGTTTTCTATGATGATGATTTGGCAGTGTGTCACAGATCCACTCTCCTGAGAAAGCAGACATTAATTTCTGAGGAAATTAATTTGCTCTTGTAAACAACATGCTTGTGTGGCCAACCAAGGCAGACACTGATTTAGTGCAAAGCATATTTGTGTTTGCCAGTGACTTCAACATAGTCTCCAAAACAACTACTGGCCATACCTGGTCTGTTCCAATTAACAATGAACTCTGCCTCAAGTATGCTGCATACAAAAAGAACTATATACATAGTCAACCCAATCTGCCCGTCAGCAAGAGTGCACTTCCCACCCTTATCGTAAGTGACCTTTTGTTTGGTGGCTGCCAACACTTGTCAGAAACAGCAAAAATAACATGATTTTATAAATAACAATACAGACAACATCATTCCAAATTTTTGTTGAAATCTGTCAATAAGTTTTGAAAAAAACTGTCGGTTTTAATTCGGACATCATCATCATTCCGCCCCTGTTGGCCACTATTCTAGTACAGGAAATAAAATGTTAGGTACAAAATAACAAAAATGTACACTTCGATTTACAGGAAATACTGTACAGAAACTGTATACAAAATTTGGAAACAGTTCATGAAGTAGTTTAGAAGTTATAGCAATTTTAAGTGTGCCGGGCGATTCTACCCCCATTTTTCCGCCGTCCAAATTGCAATATTTCCTGTTTTTGGCACAGAAGTTTTCATAAATGTTTTATAGCAGATACCTCAGAAAAAAATGACTGTGCTTAGTACAACTTAGAGAGTTTGTCCAAACCACTGGAAACTCTGAAATGTCCATTCTTACTGTGCTGCAGTGCTTCAAAGTAGCCACATCATGCAAATTCGAAAAGCGCTGAATTGCGATTTATTACAAGTTTGACACTTCATCACACAAAAGCCATGTAAACTGATACCATGGAACTTACTTGTTCAAAGAGTGTAAGTTGTATAGATTGAGAACACCAGTTTATAACCAGATGTATCAATCATGTATGATCCTATTGGCTTTCAAACTTGGAAGATATCTCATTTTGTCAGGTGCATAAAAACGTTGCAACTTTAAACTCGAAAACGACTGAAGATAGAGACTCCATTCTTGTTGTGTTTTGTATGTTTTTCCATTTACTTTGCAATGATACAGATCTTAAGTATGAAAAACAATATGCTAATTTTGGCTGCCGGTACCTAGAACTTCTGTCTTCTTTTAGTGCTGTAGACTGTGGCTTGGGTAGTGTGGAACTGAGTGTGTTGATTGTATATGTGAGACACTGTGGACGGCGCCGGCGATTAAGATTAAGATTAAAATTATAGTCCCGTCAACAGCAGAGGTTATCTCAGGACTGTCACCACGTTTCAAACTACCACGTATACATGTTAAAAAAGGATTAAAAGCAAAACCTTACCCAACCCATTAAAACAAGATTAAAAGAACCAATCCTAGGATTAAAAACCAACACGTTGAAATCACTAACTGTAATCTGCAAAAATCAATACTGGTAGAGAAAATCTAACAACACCAAATTCACACACGATGAAATAAATTCACTTCTTTTAGGAAGTTAAAAATATTGTCGGGGGAACATCACGGAAAAGAATCTTCATATTATCTGCAGTGTAATGTTTCCTTCTAATGTCGTATAAATCCCAGCAGTCTAAAAGAATATGTTGGACAGATATCTGACTATCACAGGCAACACAGAAAGGCGGGTCTTCTCCCTTCAATAAAAACGAATGAGTAAAATAAGCATGACCTGTCCTCAATCTACACAATACTGTTTCTCCCTTTCGACCGCCAGCAGCCATGGGAAGATGTTTCTTTAAATCTGGACGTATTTGATGAAGCTTATTGTTTTCTTGGAGGCTCCACTCCTCCTCCCATAAAGAATTGACATACGAAGCTATTTTGCCTTTTAAATCTGAGGATGGTACAAGCAGTTCAGAAGGACGAAGACGGACAGCCTCTTTAGAAAGCCGATCCACCTCTTCGTTGCCTCTGATCCCCACATGACCTGGCACCCAGGCCAACAAAATCTCAAAACCCCTTGAAACTAATGAAGAAAACATGGTAAAAAACTTGATAAGAGCTGGATGTTTTATGTTTCTTGCTCCTATAGCCTCTAAAGCCGAAAGAGAATCTGTGCAAATAAGGAATTTCCTAGACTGGGACTGCCTGATCAACTCCAAAGCCAAAAGTAGTGCAGTAAGTTCCGCAGTGTAAATAGTGCTTTCAGAGGGAATGTGTTTGGACAGTTTTTCTCCCGAAGCTGGAACATATGCGGAGGACCCTACACCAACATCGGACTTTGAACCATCAGTAAAAATAACCACATGTTCTTTAAGGTTAGAACACATGTCTAAAAATAATTGTTTATAAATTAAGGAACTCGTGTTCTGTTTGCGCTGCACGGTTAAATCAAACCTAATTTCTGGAGACGAAAACGTCCAAGGAGGTTGTTGAGGAAACTTGGAAACATCAGAGATGACCCCAACATCAATATCCGCCTCCTCCAGAAAAGGAAGGATGCGAATACCGAAAGGGGAATACTGGATGGACTTCTTTCATATTTCTCTTGGAAATGAGGATTCATACACAGTCGTAGGCAGGGTTGTTTGGTTCTGAAAAAAGCTGTGTGTAGTAAATTTAAAGCTAATTTTACTCTTCTATGAGAGAGGGAACACTCTCCTGCCTCAGCATATAGGCTATGAACAGGTGTAGTACGAAAAGCGCCAAGGCAGAGGCGAAGACCCTGATGGTGAACTGGGTCTAGGACTTTTAGATACGAGGCTCTAGCGGCGCCGTAAATGATGCTGCCGTAGTCCAACTTGGATCGAACTAACGCCCTGTAAAGATGGAGAAGTGTGCGTTTGTCTGCACCCCAATCCGTATGAGCCACTACACGGAGGATATTCATGGCTTTGAGGCACGATGTTTTCAACTTCTGAATATGGGCTTTAAAATTCAATTTTTGGTCAAATGTAACACCCAGAAATTTGGCTTCTGTGACAGCAGGAATTTTAGCCTTATCTATGAAAATTTCTGGTGGCGGGAAAAGTTGTCTGAAATTGTGAAAGTGGATGCACTCTGTTTTAACTGATGAAAATTTGAACCCATTTTCAACTGCCCACTGTTGGACTTTATAGACACACAACTGGAGTTGGCGCTGTACACCAGCAAATGTCTTTCCAGATGCATAAAGGGCAAAATCATCAACAAAAAGAGAGCAGTCTGAACCTTGGTTGACAGAGTTTACAATTTCATTTATTTTTATACTAAACAGGCTGGGGAAAGGATACTACCCTGTGGAACACCCATTTCCTGCTCATGAATTTCTGACAATGTTGTCCCCACACGGACCTGGAAGGACCTGTCTGCCAAAAACTGTTCTATGAACACTGGGAGATTGCCACGGAAACCCATCCGATGGAGGTTTGACAGGATTCCATACTTCCACGTCGTGTCATAGGCCTTCTCTATGTCGAAAAAAATGGCAACAACATGCTTTTTATCTAAAAAAGAGTTTCGAACAGTGGTTTCCAATCTAATTAAATGGTCCATGGTAGAGTGATGCTTTCTAAAACCACACTGTTCCATGGCTAAAAGCCCATCACTTTCCAATTTCCACATGAGCCTACCATTTACCATTTTTTCCATCACCTTACAAACACAACTTGTTAAGGCTATTGGACGATAGTTGGTTGGGTTTGAATGATCCTTCCCAGGCTTCGGAATGGGAACAATTAGGGCTCTTTTCCATGAAGCTGGGAAAGACCCAGACGTCCAAACCTGGTTATAAACTTGAAGCAGAATGTTAAGACCTGAGTCAGGAAGGTGTTTTAAGAGTTGATAATGTATTTCATCAAGACCAGGAGCAGAATCATGACATGCCTGCAAGGCAGACTTCAGTTCATTTAGATTAAAGGGCAAGTTGTAGTCTTCTTGATTGGGTGAGGAAAAGTCAAGCTTCTTTTTTCTGCTTGCGTTTTGATCTTTAAAAACGCGGTGGATTTTTGACTAGAGGAAGAGTTGGTTTCTATGGTGGAAGCTAGCAAGTTAGCCACAGCTTGTTTGTCAGTGATGAGTGTATCATCAAGTTTTAAATGGTGGATTGAAGGGCAGCTGTTCTTCCCCTAATTTTTTTAACAACTCTCCAGATTTTTTTCTTGGATATGTTTGATGCGAGGGAAGAGCAGAAATTTCTCCAAGACACTCGTCTACTTCCTCTACAAACAAACCTCGCCTTTGCTTTTTTCCTCTAAGATCGAACATTCGGGGCCACAGGATGCTGAAAGACTGAACGTTGGGCCCTCTTGCGAATGTTGCAAGCATTCTTACAATCCTGGTTGAACCATGGTGTACCAGGTAATTGTGGACCTGGTTTTGTGAGTGGGATTGTATCTCTCGCACATGATAACAAAACATTAGTGAAGGACTCCGCTGGATCTTCTGATCGGAAGACGATTTCAGCATCTAGCTTATCAGTTATGGCTGAACGAAAGAAATCCGAATTAGCCCTTTTAAAGCAAAAATACTGAGGAAAAGAAACAGGTTCCTTCAAAACTGGAGAAAGTATTACAGGGAATAATCATTACACGCATCCAAACTTTTGAGAGCGAGAGTCAGACAGCAAAAACGCACCGCACACCATCCGTAACAATGTGTGAGTGCGCACGCGCGCGCGTGTGTGCAGATATCATATTAAAAAAATCATGACCAATGACGCGTATGGCCGTGTGGGGATCTGATATCCCTTCACCTCCAGCCATCTGCGAGGATCGCACTAAAACTTTAACAGTGGTGTTGTTAAAGTTGTGCATCACAGAATTGGGAGCAGTACTTTTGATAAAGTAAAAAAGAAGAAAGAAAACATAACCATGAGCCTTTTGGTGTCATTTGATTGATAAACTCACTCACAGACACTGGCGCCCACATACACAGCAGAGCGGACGAACGACAGGGGAGGGGAAGGGAGGGGCAGAGGGGGGTTCTGAATTTCCCTCCCCTGGATGATCAAAATTGCATTTTCGCCATGTTGCCCCTCTCCCTTTCCCCCATTCCCTACCTTGGGGAGGGACCCCCAGACCCCCTTTGAAAAGCCACTTCTGATGTGTGAATTATCCAAGGGTGGCGTTTCTTTCGTAAACGGAGACGCCACCACCACCACCCTCACTTTAACAACAAAAAAAGGACAGAAGAGGCCCCTGTACCCCCCCCTCCCCCCCCCCCCCCCCCCCCACCACATCTCCCTCTCGATTTAAAAGTAGTTTGGAAAAGAACACTCAACCATACCCGAGCCCTTCTCCACCCATCACTCAGCTCTTACCAAATTTCCGCCGTATTTGATCTACTTGTAGTTTCGACTCATGCTGATGCCTGGGCACGTTTTCTCCCTTCTCCCACTGAGGGAGGTGGACCCCCCAGACCTCACGCTCACCTCTCTGGAACCCCCCTTCTCTTTTAATTGATCCGGCTCTACACACACACACACACACACACACACACACACACACACCCCGCTCACTTCTCACCTGCATCTCTATCTAGGGGATTCTCTTGTGTTGTCGGCTCTGGTCCTGGCGGAGGTCTCTACGGGCGGCAGTGCTCCCTTCTCCCAGCGGTTCTCTCTTCCCTGGCGTGTCCTCTCGTTTCTGGTGCCTGTTGCCCTTCGTAGCCGTCATCCTGGTTCCTCGTCTGGAATAAAAATCCCTCCATGATCTCTTTTTCTCGCTCATATTCCATCGTTTAAGCAATCGTGGAAACGTATAATTTTTGTTTCAGTTGGTACAAGTGAAGTGACATATTAATTTTATGAATAAGACCTTCCTTAAGCAACAAAATGCTTAGAATGGAATCTAATCCGAACGAGAACAGACTTTTTTTTTTGCATTGAATTGTTTGGCACTATCCGTCCCCGAAAAAAAGGACAAACTTTGACATAAAAAAAAAAAAAAAAAAAAAAAATCCGAATTATTTGTTGATCTTTCTGTCGAGAGCTTGTCTTTCTTACGGGGAGTAAATGTGGATGTAGCCAATTCTTCAAGGTTTTAGGCCCATTTGTGCGAGTTGTCTCCTACTTTCTTTTTCAGAATGATCTGGTGTCTGGGGCAGAGCGGGCTATGGACATGCAAGCATGTCGAATGGCTCTTCGCCTGTACAAAGTACCTTAAGGAGATCGCCCTTACACTGACGTCACACAGTCTGATCAGCCTCTGCAGAGGGTGCCGTAGTCAAATGGTTAGAACGTTTGCCCGCGGAGACGACGGCTGTGAGTTCGAACCACACATGGGGTCGGATTTTTTTCGGCTCGAAAACCCTCTCTGTGCGGTACCCGGTTCACTTTAGGGAAGGTTAGAGACTGTGAAAGAGCAAAGATAGGCTCCGCCTTCCAACATGCCATGCCATAGACACGGTGAATCTCTGGCAGTTCACTGTCCCTATGGTCGAAAGTCTATGAGAACTTTAGACCTTTTATTGGCGCAGTGCGGTGGTTAGTGTCGGGAGTCGCAGGCTGGGAGGTCGTAGGTTCGAGTCCCGTCAGAGGCGTTATCTCCCCCCCCCCCCCCCCCCCCCCCACTCCCGGCCGGATCTAGTCTATAGTGAGCGTGTCTTTTTCTTATCGCAAACAGACTAGTCCACAGAGCCTCATTTCATTCACTCAATGGATAACTGGTACTGAAACCCAGCAACTGGCCAACCATTGAGAAGGAATAAATGACCACCGCACAGAGCTGCCAAAGCCACCGAAAATGGATTGCACTGCAACAAAATGCACAACCCTCTTAAGGTATAGACCACACGTTCAAGTTCCATATTCAATGTTATATCACTCTGAAATCTGTCATAAAATGGCTACGTTTTCGGCCGTATTCAAGCCTTCGTGCGGGGAGCTAAACTGATACCGTGCAGGCATGCAGGACACTCAGACACACACTGCCAAATGTCACAACTGGATTGTGAAGCAAGTCACTTTGGATAACGGCTGAAAGCGTTCAACTATGAAAGGGCCCTTTGTGATGGACTGGGCCATGGTAACGCGGAAAGTATCAGTGTTTGACAGTTTTAGGCGTTGTCTTCAACAAGCTGACCGGTCATTTTGACCAGGTGGCTCCCACTCATAACAGCTGTCCATGATCTTTTGTAATTGTAGGACAGCCTATACGCAAGCAGGATTCCTCTCACGGGGTTCCCGGTGTCGCGTGAAATCTGGAACGTGATATCTGGGAAGACTTCCCAGATATCACAGATTTTTTTTGGGAACGCGTTCCCAAAATGTACTGTGATATCTGGGAAGGCCCGTAATATCTGGGAACGTGGTCTTTCAGAGCTCAGAAAGGCAGAAAGAAGACGAAAAAAGAATGGATTTTCGAGATAAGGTAGGAAACAATTTATTTAGGTGCAATTGAGGTCTTTGGCCTTCTTGTCACTTTTTCCCCCATTGATTTATTGGCATGATTTTCACAAAGTACACAGATTTCACACCAGTTTACCGTGATATCTGGGAACGCGTTCCCAGATTTCCTGAACTTCCAATCGTGAAATCTGGGAACGCGTTCCCAGATATCACAGTAAATCTGGGAACGCGTTCCCAGATATCAGGTTCCCAGATATTATACGACACCGGGACCGGAATGCCGTGTTCCACAAAACAGCGGAGGCCAACACAGCTGGCACCTTTGTATCCAGGGTCTCCCACGTGTTGCCTGTGTGACATTTGTTTGGTATTGTTCAGGGTAGACCAATTATTGGCAAAACATAATTAAACAACTCTCTACACAGGCAGGACTGTCGTCGTGATGTATGTCCGACACAATGCCATTTCCCCGTGTTGTAAAGCAAACTTGGGGCAGTAGGAGAAACCAGCCCGAGGGAGATGGTAACAACTTGCCTTCTGCTGTATCATTGCTCTGTGTTCCTCGGCCCGTCTCCTGTCCCTGGAAATCTGTGAGGAACATTTCCGCCGAAAGACGGCAGCGTTTGTTCTGAAGTATGCGCGCGGCGGCGGGTTGAGTTGGCGGCCCTTTCAAAACGCAAAACCACGACATGTTGCGCTCCCCTTACCTTCAGTTATGTATGAGGATAGAGACAATTCATGTGACAGAATGTTTTTCACAGGTTCAAGACAGGCTGGGAGTCCTACGACTGGCTTTATCGACTTAGGTTCTTGCAAAACGAAAATGATTCAGTCAAAGCTCTGATGAAATGCTTCATGCTGGTAGCCAAGCAAGGGAAGCCACTCTCAGGGAGGAAGGAGGAACAAGAGAGAGAGAGAGAGAGAGAGAGAGGAGAGAGAGAGGAGAATTGACATGAAGAGAGTAGAATGAGAGAGAGAGAGAGAGAGAATTTGCCTGACAATTTAGACCATAACACTGCAAGAATTAAATGAATTTTATCTCGGTTGGAAAAAATAAAAATGACTAAAGGTTGCTAGTTACAAGTCAGACAGACAGTGGAGAAGGGGAGAGGCAGGGAGGGAATAAATCTTGTCAGACTTAGCTTTCCTCAAATCAGCAAACAAGGCCCTTTAATCAGGCTACCATAAACAAACCGACAGGTCATTTTTAAAAAAAATCAATATTTTCCCCATCCCCCCCCCCCCCCCCACACACACACACACCTTCCTCTCACTCCCCCATCCACACACATCCTGCTGATTTGGGGAAGCTCTCTCTTCTACCCCAATCCCTCCGTTCTTCTCTCCCCCCCCCCCTCAATTGAAAACAAAATGTATGTGCTTGACACATCCCCCCCCCCCCCCCAACATACACACACCCCATCCCATCGCTAGCGTCCAACTAAAGAAAATCGTAACATTCAGCAGACATTATTCTAGACCCCTCGCAGTTTAAGTACCTCTGCCCGTCTCCTACACACACACACACACACACACACACACACACACACACACACACACACACACACTTACCAAACCTTTCCCGGTCTAATTGTGGTAGTATGTTCAGAAGCGAAGAGGAGGTGGGAGGCGCGGCGCAGGGGGCGGGAAGGGGGGCGCGGCGGGGGGCGGGGAGTTCTGTAGATATATTTTCTCTCGCGCATCTCTTCTCCTAGAGATTCTTACCGTCAATACAGTCAATCTGATTTACTGAAATGTGCTGGCACAGAAAGTTTCTTTATCATGTTAGCGCTTAAAAAAAGAATTTCTGCAATCGAACTGTCCTTGATATTTGACGGGAAGAAAGGCTTGGTACGGGAGTGGGGGTAACAAAGGGTATCTTCCCACAAAAATCATTTTATACATAGGCGCTTATTGTTTGATTTCAACAACAACAAAAATGACTTTGAGATCAGTCAAACTGACACTTTGCACACATTAGAGACTTCGGTGTGCCTATCTCCCTTCAATTTTCACGTGGAATTGGGCATGATAACGAAATTAGTGTCTATTTCAGGACCTTCATTTTCAGGATGTGTTTATCAGTCACAGGCTGCCAAACCGACTAAAGACAGACAGACTGTTTCTCTCTCTCGCTCTGTCACACTCGCACCTACCGACTTAGACCAGCCTTTGATGCTAACGTCGCAGTTTCGTTGTCCGTCGTTGTGAAATCAAATGAACGCGCGGACTTTGCATGCTGGGGCGAACTTTGCATGCTGGGACGAACTTTCCATGCTGCGGTCTTCTCTTGACGCCACACCCTCACATGACGTGTGTCACGTGGTATGGAAAGTTGTCAAAAGTGAGCTGTATTAGTTCACTGACTCCACACACACACACATACACGAGAACCCCCTAGACAGAGATGCAGGTGAAAACTGAGCGGCGTGTGTGTGGTGTGTGTTGTGTGGTGTGTGTGTGTAGGTGTGGTGTGTGTGGGTGTGGTGTGTGTGTGCGTGGTGGTGTGCGTGGTGTGTGTGGTGTGTGTTAGCATCTCTCTGTTCCTCCCTTCCTCCCCCCCCCCCTCTCTCTCTTTCATTCTCCCCAAACACTCGCGCGCGCGCGCGCATGCGTGCATGTATGTACATGCGTTTGCGCTGGGGGAGAATTAGAAGAGAGAGAGAGGAGAGAGAAGACAGACAGACAGACAGACAGACAGACAGACAGACAGAGAAAGACTAACAGAGACAGACAGACGAGAGAGATAGACAGACAGACCGATTGACAGACAGAAGAAGAAGAAGAGAGACAAAGAAAAAGAAGAAAGAAAGAAAGAAAGACGACGGAAGAGGAAGAGGAAGAGAGCGAGGAGAAGAGGAGGTGGAGGAGGAAGAGAAGGAAATGGAGGGGACAGAAGAAAAGAAAAAAAAGGGAAAAGCAGTTGAGTTCAGTCAGCGTTGTTAATCTACCTCCATATCCACTGCCCCGCAGTCCATCTCTGTGCACATCTTGTGACATTGTCCTCATTATGCATCTCAGATGCATCGATCCCTTCCTTTTCTCTGTTTCTATTTCAGTTTCGTTCCTTTTCCTTTTCCATTTCCAGTTACTTTTTCTCTCTGTTTTCCTTTTTGCTTTCGCGCGCGTGTGTGTGTAGTGACTAAGTGCGTGAATGTTCAGAAGATGACTTAGGATCAAGAATAAGAACAAGACCATCAAATACAACCTATACGTGCACGCGCGTATGCGCGCGCGCCCACACATACACATAACTATAGGAACAACAACTTCTCCCCCTCACACACACCCCGCGCACACGCATTTTGCTTATAGAATATATACTAAAAATCACAGAGGCAAAACCAAGAGAAACAAATTAGTGTTCAATGTGTTTTACTTTTCTTGCGTCAGTGTTTCTGTTAGCTGTTGTAGGCAGGTTGGCAATGTGCTTGAATCATCACACTGAAAATATGCACAGATTCAATGTATCTTAGGTAGAGCGAAGAACGGTTGAACAATTCAAAATAAGGACATTTGTTGTTGGCTCTCTCCATAGACGTCAAGCTGAAGTTTTTCTTTGTGGTGGAATTATTGATTTTTGTAATTCTTCACTTAACAGCTGATATATAAATATAATACAATGATACTTTTATGGTAGATCAGACTGTTGAACCTTGGACAGTTGTACCGCCAAGTGTCATAATTGAAATACCTATGTGTATACATAAAATTAAGCTTACCAATCAATTTTTGTACGACTGTGAAATTGGCATTTGTATGCTTAGAACTTGAGCTGCAGCACAATAATTGTAAATAAATTGTCAGAATATGAACCATATAGCAGAATGCAAGTAGGACAAAGTTCTTCATTGCAGGGATTGTTTGTATTCCAACGGTATTTTAACGAATTTGGCGAATTAGACCAAAACCTGTACAGGAAAGAACAAGCCCAGAATATCTAAACAAGCACTAACTTTGCATCTGTTTATAACCGTGCAGTTGTAAATTCTATATCGAGCAAATCACCGAAAATGACACACACCAAAAAAGATATATCTTCGTTTCCCTCTCGTCATCGCTCTATCCACCCAGCCTCGCCAATATGTATTCCTCCAATTCCCAGAAGCGCTCAAAATATGGACGGAATGAAATATGGAAAAATCCAGTCAAGTACAATTTATAATTTAAACTGTGCCGAATGATTGATTTTTAAAAGTTTGTCCCTTTAAAGATGAAGTCTTGTATCAATTTGCCTAGAGACAGACCGCGGCCCCTCCACTCCCCCCCACCCCCCCCCCCCCTCTCCATACCCTCACGTGCCCTGATTCGACATACTATTACCACCCCACTCCCCATTCAAATTCCAGCCACAGCTCCTCTCCATTCCAACAGCCCCTCTCCTCCCCAACACCCCTACATCCTTCTCAGACTTGCGTGATGCAAATCTCATGAAGGTTTCCAATCGTAATATTCTGTACACAATCTCACACCCCAGCCTTTCATTTTATTTCGTCAGTTATGTGTTTGGGACGAGGGTTTGCAGAACAAAGAAAAGAGACATCATCACCCCATCCCTACCCCCATTCCAATGGGAGTAGGATACTCGAATACAAAGTGACACTATTCTACATAGTACAGATGATCAATGTATTCCCGTCTGCTGCTTCCAGTGCCATAGGGGCAAGACCTTTGCACAATTGCCAGAGGGGTGACTGGTTCGGGGGGAGGGGTGGTGGGATGGGTAGATGGGGGTAGGGGAATTTTCAGTGAAGAAGGTGGGGAGGGGCAAGACGGGGGCCCAAACAGGCGGCTGTAACCACAAGACAGGCAAGTCCATGCAGGATTCTTTCATTCTCACTTGATGCCATGCACGTTGCTTTACATTCTAAACATTCCGAACGGGCAGAACTACTTACTACGAAGCTCTTCAATCTGCAGAACTTACATCTCATCACCATGATAATATCAGATGGGTCAGAGAGAGGAGAGAGAGAGAGAGAGAGAGAGAGAGAGAGAGAGAGAGAGAGAGAGGCAGACAGACAGACAGATATAGAGAGACGGAGAGAAGAGAGAGCTTACGTGCTTATTTGTGTGAATAAAACTAAACAACTGAACTGTGAAAGCACGTTCTGTCTTCGGACAAGCTGATGAGTCCACCTTGACAAGGACTAATGTTTAAGTATCAGTATATAAATAGCTGATTGTCTATAACTAGTTTCTTGTCAAATCAGATCTTAGGCTGCAGAGAAAGTTTAAATGTCGGTTCTAGATCAGCAATCTTATTTCGCCCGCAAACCCCCCTTTTCACATAATCAAATTCTCTTAACCAAAAAAAATAGCTAAAACCCTACAAAATTAAACAAATCTAATTGCGTGAAAAGTGGGGTTTGCGGGCAAAATAATTTTCCTGCTCTAGAACCGCACATTTAAACTTTCTCTCTGATTAATCTTCTATCTCAAGCACCACCAACAAATCAGAACAAACGACCGGCCTTCCATCTTGGTTAGTTATTTTTACAGACAATGAATGTATATCCTCACCAACTAATTCTTTAAATTGACTGTTTTCACCAAATGTATATGACTGATAATCGCAAAACCCCACCTTAGTTGATGGGAGTGCTCTTAGAACCGTAGATGGATTTCCATTATACAAATTAGTGTTTGTTTTTAATTCACTTAAATGAACATACAACGTTGGGTTAATTAGAAAATCGGATGGTCTACTGCCTGCATACTCGTAGAGGCCACTTTCTAAGTACTTATGGGTGTTAACACTATACGTTTCACCACTATCATAAAAGCCCAAGATTCTAGCAAGACCTTTAGGAAAAACGTACTCCCGTCTTTCTTCTGGAAAGTGCATAGTAATTATAAGATTTGCCTCATTAATTTTTAACTTAATGCCAAAATTGCTAAATACTTCTTTTAAAGAACAAAAGTTGTAGTAACCATCAGGTATTTTTAACTGCTTTAATAAATTACCTTGCCCGCCCTTAACATTCACCCAGTTATTCTTAGCTTTTTCAGATATATTAATCCACTTAACTTTAAAACCAATTTCTCTAAGAGCAACCCTATTATTACCGCGCCTATTGTCAATTGGATACTTTAAGAACACACGTGTGCTTTGCTTGGTTATATAAAGGAACATCCTTTTTAAATCCTTTAAAAAAAAATCTATTTAAAAATGGAACCTTTTAAATATAATGAAAGTGCCGCTTACGACGTAGGAGGGGTTTATGAGCCCAAATCTTTGGACTTTAGTAACCTAACCATCGCAGTGGATGAATCATATGGCTTTCTAGTCAGACTTGTAAACCCACTAAACTAGATATTTAAATCCTCCAATAAAGAGTGATAGAGTGCCATCAGCATGGTCATCCAACCCTATGGCTTTTTACCAGAATCAGTTAAATTTTGCCATTTACTGCTCAACTACTGGCTGTGGTGTTTCATATGCAAACCATTTATACCACCCCAATCTCTTAGTAAGGTCAGTATATAACTTTCATGTTTATTGCCAGTATAGACGCATACTAACTGAACTACAAGTACGCCTCCCCAACGACAACGCGTTTAATCCATTCAACAGCCCAATGGACAATAATGCATATGAAAGAATCTGCAACGAATTTAACATTAACCCTTCAAATAACTTTAGACAAAAGTTAGACCGCAATCACGGGTTGGGCACATTGTATTTGTGGGGTCAGCGTAGAGAATATAATTTTGACTACTGGCCCGGCCACACCTCTTTTAAGCCAAACTCCCAAGTTAGATTGGGATCAATAGAACAAAAACACCCCAATGCTTGGGCAACATTTATCTTAGATGAAAGTAAAGGCCTAACAATGCCAGGAGTGCAAAGACTTAATGACTCCATACGAACATACGTTTGGTGTCTATTAGGAGCGCAAGCACAGACCAAGTCTAGCATAGTGGATCAATCTACAGGCTTTGACGCCAGAAAACAATTTCTAGCCAATTTAGAAGATGCTATTAACTCTGCTGTTGATTTGCCTTCCAGCATACAAAGGTACCAAAACGTTCGTTCACATGCCAGGTCAAAGGTTGACTTTGTTGTGGGTCATGGATTATACATGCTGCCTTCTGACCTTAGACTACAGATTGGCATGATACAGAATTATAATAATGAAATCCTCATAGCCGGAGACGACCAAAACTTAGGACACAATCAAGGCTTAAACACAAGGCCCGCACCAGCCATTTAAAAAAAAGTATCTAGCCCTGAAAGCGACCCCCCACCAGTTATAAGCAGCCCACAGCCAGAAAGCAGTCCAACACCGCCTGTTGATGTACCTCACCCCGACAGACACACCAGCGAAAAGACAGCCCTTGTTGTGTTTTTAACTTTTACTGGACTGGCTATACTTTATTTCACTAAAAATTAAACCAGCAGCCAGCACTCCTAACGTCCACAGATGGTCAGCCATATAACCAGCCACTTTGCCTATAGTAGACAAAACCCAACTAACAACACTGCCTATTATGCCCGGCAGAGCATCAAGCGTTTTGGCAGCTAACTTCTTTAATAGGTTTGCCAGATGGTGCAATTGTTTTCTAATCCAACTTTTACCGGGCTGAGGCGTTGGAGGCGCTACTGGCCCCGCCGGTGCACTGCCGGTTAATGCATAAACCAGTGTAGAGATAGCAAACCCAACAGCTGTCAATATACTAACTATTGTAATCCCCTGTTCTCTGAACAAAATCCTTATTCTTTCTGCTAACGTAGTATTTTCATGAAGGATTCTGTTTTATAGTTTCTCTGATTCTGCTTGTTTGGTATGCTATTTTTTCTCTGTTAATATACAACGCTGCTAACCTGTTTTTTCTATCTTCCATTAAATCCTGCATTTTCGCCTGTATTCTAGCCTTTTCTTCCGGCTCTAAATTGTTATCATCTGCATCAGCCAGTTTATTTTTTTCTTCTTCTATCTCTCTCTCTAGCTCATTAAATTTTCTCAAATTGTTTTTTAGTTCTTCGTTTATAGTTGTTAAAGCAGACTTAACAGACCTGAGGTCACGCAGTTCATCTTTAAGATCCTTGATTCTAGCTTTAAGAACCCCGGGTTTATGCTTAGGCAATGGAGGACCATCAGGACTCGGCCCGCCTTCTCTTTGACTAGGCGATGAAGAATCGGCAATTGTTTCTTCATTAAAACTCGTCTCAATTTCTGCTATTAGATTATCTGCTGTTCGATTTAATTCTTGAAGAGGTATGTTTTGTATTTCAGATTGTGTTGGCAACCTTTGCTCCGCGTTCTGTAAAGCACTAACAGCCTTAGACCTTAGAGCAGACTTTCTTTGATCTGCAATATTTAATCGCCTTCTGATCCGAATAGGAATCTCCCCAAGTGAGCCCGGAGTTAAAAACTCGGAGGGGTCCCGGCTATCAGTAACTTGTTTACGCATTTGTTTATTGCCCTTCTTATATTTTATAAACAAATGACCTTCCTCGTCTCCGCCCACTTTTCCCATCTCAAAATCGTTAGAATCGATCGTGTCTGGCAGCTCCCGTCCTATACTTCTATAGAATAATTCAATTCGTTGTCGCAATAGTTCGTGACGCTGTCTAGAGAGTGAAGAGCCTACTTCTAAAAGTTCTTGACGAGCACTAAGGAGTGAAGAACCTACATCTTGAGGCTGTCTAGGGAGTAAAGAACGTGCTTCTTCAAGTTCATCTTGTATTGAACGGCCCGATTCTGTTTCATCTTCTTCTTCAATAGGTTCAATCGCATCAAAATCTTCATCAGCCATATTTATATATTTATTATTTTTTGTTTTATAAAAAATGAACCCATACGGCTGCGACCTTGATCCATTCAGAAAAGCGAAGGAACCCCATGGCATAAAAGGCATAAGACAGACTGTGCGCGTTGTAAATAATCCATCAACAATTGAGCCCAATGAAATGTTAACAGTAAGATTTAGTGACCTCGGGCCTGACGATGTTATAATGCCAGGCACTGCCAAGCTATTATTCAAAATAGATATTGAGTCGGCGGATCCTAATGCTACTGTTGTTGCTAACCTGGGCAGGGCCATCATTAAAAATATGGTAATTAAACTGGAAGGTAGAGAAGTCTTCTCACTGAGTAGCGCAGACATTTTTAATCTCTATTCTGATCTGTGGCTGCCTAGAACAGAAAGAAAAGACAAAATCTTTCAGGGGATCCAGAGCCCAAACGGTCTTAAGCACAGGCTTAATGCTGCAGATGCAAAGGAAGACGAGGGAGACCAGGCAATAGCGCGAGCATTTAAGAACAGATTTTGCATCCCTCTAGATTTTGAACTGTTAAAAACCCATCAGCCATATTACCAAGGCGCACTAAGAGACAAACTTACTTACGAACTGACATTCAATGACAGCGGGTCTGTTATTTTATCAGATGATCCTCAAGCCAAGTACACTGTTAGTAACATCTCTCTTAATTTTGATGTTGTTACTAACCCCGAACTGGCTAGAATAATCTTAAACCAGTATAAAAGTAGGGCGGTTGTTTACTTTGAAAGAGTTTTACACCACAGTCTAGCGATTAAAAACAAGCAAGACGCTGTCTGGGAAATAGCTATAAGCAATTCTTTAAGGTCCATAAAGGGGGTTCTCTTGCTATTTACTAAACCCTCAGCTCCTTTTCAGAGAGAATCTGAGGCGTTTTACAACCCAAAAATTGAGCAGTTGTCTTGCACAGTAGATGGCAAGCCTTTTCAGCTGTATTCAGCCGGACTTTTACCCGACCAACACTTTGATGAAATAAGAAAATTGTTTGCTGGAGGCAGACAGACAAGCCCCACAGCCGATCATGTGTGTAAAAAACTTCACCTTCACGATGTAAGACTCGAAGATTATCTAACAGACAAATATGGACTATGGCTGGATTTTAGATCCACGTATGACAACAGACTGCACGGGAGTGGAAGAAGGGTAGGGTCAGATGGCATACTCATACAGATTAATAAGGAAGAGGAGGAGAATGGCCAGATACAAATGCACGTTTTTGTGGTTTATGACGCCCAGCTGAACATTGAAGAAAATAGACTGAAAGAAATAGCCTATTAAAACAGATGGATAGTTTGAACTTTTTGCCTAAAGACCCGCACTGTTCGCTTATTTGTGGGATTACTGGGTGTGGGAAAACTGTCTTCGTGCTTGATTTGTTACAAACAGTCTACAGGTTTCATTACGAGTACATTGTTATATTCTGCACAACCATTAAGCACAACAAGTCTTACAAAGAAAGGCAGTTTGTTTGGACAGACGAGAATATATTTTTAGTTGATCCTACCGACAAGCTAAGCGACTGTTTAGAACATTACTATAGGCTATTTGAGGGAACTGAAACGCTGTTTATTATTGATGACTGTTCAGCCGAACAAGACATTGTTAAAAAAAGAAGAACTCTGTCTAAGCTAGCCTTTAGCGGAAGACACGCATTAGTTTCTGTTTGGCTCTTAACTCAAAAATACAATGCTGTCTTAAAAGACTTTAGATCGCAGTTAAAATCAGTCATCTTATTCTATACTAAGGACAAGGATAGTTTTGAAGAATGTTTAAGTGAAAACTATATAATCAGGGACAAGGATGAACTAAAAAAAATAAAAGAGCAGCTAGAAAAATCTAAGCACGCTAAACTATGCTTACGGACTGACCCGCCAGTTCAATACGTTTGCTCATTATAGATTGTTTATTAAAGATTGTTTACTATAGATTGTTTACTATAGATTGCTCATTATAGATTGTTTATAATAAATTGTTTATAATAAAAAGAATGTCTAGAGGGCCAGAATCAAAAGCGGAGTTAGCTCCTAAATGCGTTGCAGTAGAGATAAAAGATCTAGCAGACACAACTGACTTTGATCTAATAGGGGTGACAGGAAATGTTTATGGATTTGAGTACACCGACGATGGTGTTTACAAACGAATAGAAATTGAAGATAAAAAACGACAGCAATATCCTACCCTGGAAGAGATAAGAAATCTAAGGGCAAACGATTTTGGCAAACACGAATACAAACTTCATAAACGAGAGAATGCCTGGGCGTTGCTTCCTGACATTAACTGGGATTTAAAGTTTGAACTACGAAGCCCCTATGTATACTTTGATAAGAAAAACAATTTTAGAAAAGCTTTGAATGAAGGGCACCTTCTTGTTAGCCTAGTCCCAGGAACACAACAGAAAAAGCAAATTGAAATAACTAAGCAGGGCTCTGAATATATGCTGCGGAGAAAGAAGTCCTTAGCTGAAGTGGGGGGCGACACCGTCGGCTTAGAATTTAACCCAAAACTAGAATCACTGCCTAAAAAAATGACGATGCTTTTTCGCTTATTTATTACTCCAAGGGAGTCTGATCCTAGTTTGCCAGAGCATACGTTAATCAGAGGTGTGCAAATAAAGTCTGAAAACTTGGACGGGCCTCTTAGGCTTGTTATTGCTATTACTAAAAACGGGGATGAAATAAAGACTTTCTTATCATCTGACAAAGTTACTGTGATGGTTGACAATGCTAAACTAACAGTACTCGATTTTATTTTTATTAAGTATGTTGATTTTATTGGGTTTTACTCTGTTGATGAAGTGCTGTCAGAAGGGTTAATAAGAAGATATGTACAAGATTAAAAAAATAATCTTGTTTTAAAATGGAAGACGGTCAGCAGTTTAGATTAAAGCACATGACTGAGCTTGAAGAGGAAATAGAAAGTGACTTAAATAAGTATAGGGTTACTAGAAAGAAATATGCTAAAGCTTTAAATGTCCTTTCTTATATAATCACCGGCTCATCGGTTGTAGCCAGCTTAAGCACTGGGTCTAGTGTTGCTCTTTTAGCTACTGGAGTTGGAACGCCGATGTCTATAGCTTTTGGGAGTGTTGGTTTAGGGCTAGGTGCCATGTCCACGATTGTAAGTGCGGTTTTAAAGAAGCTAACGCCCAAATTACAAAAGCACACCGCCATTGTAGCCCTAGCAACAGCAAAACTTCATTCATTAAGGCTGATTATAAGCAATACATTACTGGATGGAAAAGTAACAGACGAAGAATTTAAACGAGCCATGGCTGACGGTGATGATTACAGACGACAAAAGATCGATCTTCAAAAGAAATGGAGAAAGACTTTTACTTCACAACAGGTAAACACTGAAGCAATCAGAAAGAACATTGCAAAGCAGAACCTTGCAAACGATCAACTAAACCCAAAAACGAGCCTGATTTAATTATTGTATTACCTATATATTTGATCTTAAAAATGACGACCAAAGTAGTTACAGAGCTTAGAAATATATGCCGCGCCTTAGAGTTAATGATGGTGTGGGGGGCTGATGAAGAAGAGTTAAGATGCGTGTTTGACGAATTAATTACGGATCTTTTTGAGCACACAGATATTCGTGAAAGTGTAACCAACGTAATCAGTAAAATGCCAGATTCTTGGCCCAACCCAGTTATAAAGTGTATTGCAATTTAGTTAATATTATGGCTCCTGATGACGCCGAATTGTCTATTTTTACTAACTCTGAAGGAGCAGCTATTCGATTTAACTAAATTTTAGTATTTATTTTTTTGTATTACCTCAAATTAGTAAATAGCTAAATTTTAGTATTTATTTTTTTTGTATTACCTATTTATTTGATCTAAAAAATGACGATCACAAAGACGTTGGATGCCAAACCGGTGGGCAATATGTTCAGTGAATTAGCCATGAACATCATTAACCCCTCAAACGTTCATGAAAGTGTAACACATGCTATCTCTAAAATCCCAGAGTCTCTTCAAATTGACCCGCCAGTAAAAGTGTTGTTGGCCATTCTGATTGAATATATAACCCCCGATGATAGTAGTATACTAGTCTGGGTTTCATCTAGACAGAAAGAAGTAATCAGCTATCACGACTTTACACCTGAATGGGCTGATTACATGCTTACACAGTTTAATCATGCGAGTGAAGAAGCAAAATTGCGCGGCTCCGGTTGGTCTGAAGGAACGGTCATTGAAATCAGATTAAGACAAACAAAGTTCTATCCTATTGTCGGCAATTCTTACATCCCTCTCCCGAGAGAGTTAGAGTTAAAACGAGCAGTCTTAAATATACATAATTCTGACAATATGTGTTTTATGTGGTGTGTTTTGGCACACTTACATTCAGTTAAAAATAATGCAAACAGAGTATCTAATTATAGGCAGTATAAAGATAGCCTGAACTTCAGTAACATAAACTTTCCAGTAAGCATAGAAAGTATTGACCAGTTTGAAGAACAAAACAAACCAATCACTGTAAACGTATACACCTGGAATCCAGTAGACAATCTAGTCCCTCTAAGAATTTCTCCCAATGCTCCCACTTTAGGCGATCCACTTAACAGACATGTCGACTTGATTCTGTTTGCAGACGGTCTAAAGAGCCACTATGTATTAATTAGGTCAATTAGCAGACTTATGGCTTATACTACAAAGCACGAATCTAAACAGGAGCTTTGTAGAAGGTGTTTGGTTAGGATCCCAACTATAGAGGCAGCTGCTGAACATAAGAAACATTGTAAAAGTTTTGTAGACTGTAAAACCGAACTTCTTACGCCCCCACCCGGGTCTAAAGTTAGTTTTAAGAATGTACACAAACTGCAGATGAGACCATACGTAGTCTATGCTGACTTTGAAGCGATTTTGCCACAGTACTATGGCCCTCAACAAGAACAAAAAACAACCTTATTAACCCGCCATCAGATCTGTTCTTATGCTTTCGTCGTTGTTAGGTCAGATGGGGCACACACACAACCAGAGATTTACAGAGGTCTCGACGCAGCTAATCGATTTTTGGAGCAGATGAAGCACCTTCGCAATCAATTCTCCAATCAGCTGAACCTTTCAGACATTAAGATGACTCCCGAAGACCAAAGGCGCTATGAATCAGCCACCCGCTGCTGGATATGCGGCTCCGGGCTAACTCCTAATAGTAAAGACGCGACGGCAGCGGAAGCAAACCCAACAGTGAGAGACCACGATCACATTACTGGCAAATTTAGAGGGGCGGCACACAACAGCTGTAATCTTCACCTCAAGGTTGACCCCAAAAAATGGAAACTGCCTATCTTCTTTCAAAACTTACGAGGCTACGATTCTCACTTTATCATGCAAGCAATAACTTCTGAATGTAAGAGAGTTAGCTGTATTGCACAATCATCAGAAAAGTACATGACCTTTACTGTAGACTGTTTATCCTTCTATGATTCTGCCCAGCATCTGATGGGGAGTTTAAGTAAGTTAGCAGAATCTCTACAAGACTGTCCAATCACTAAACAATATTTTAACTCGGCTTTAGTACGTAAAGGCGTTTACCCTTATGAATACATGGACTCGTGGGACAGGTTTGACGAGCCGGCGCTGCCACATAAAGACGATTTTTACAGCCGTCTTAGAGGCGGAGGCATATCTGACGCCGACTATGAATACGCGCAGAAAGCCTGGACAGAATTACACTGCCGAACGATGGGCGATTATCACGATCAATACTTGATGGCCGACGTGTGTTTATTGGCGGATGTGTTTCAGAATTACAGAGCTACTTGCATGAAACACTACGGTCTAGATTCATCACAGTACATCTCTGCCCCGGGCCTTTCTTGGGACGCATTCTTGAAGTCTACAAACATTCAGATTGACTTAATATCTGATCTGGATACACTCCAGATGATTGAAGATGGGCTGAGAGGAGGCATTAGCATGGCCTGCCATCCTTACCGCAGAGCCAACAACAAGTATTTAGACGACTATGACCCCACCAAACCATCCAACTATCTAATGTACTTAGATGCCAACAATCTGTATGGGTGGGCCATGAGCCAGGCACTGCCGTTGAGAAACTTTAAAATGATAAGCGGGCCTCATGATGTTAATAAAGTGTTGAGTTATCTGCCGCGTCTTACGCCCGATAATCCAATAGGATTAATCTTAGAGGTAGACTTAGAATATCCTGAACACCTACACGACTTACACAACGATTATCCTCTAGCCGCAGAAAGATTAAAGATGAGTCCCACAGAACCGCCCAAACTCGTGCCTAATCTTCGAGACAAGCCTAAATATGTCTGTCATTACAGGCTGTTACAATTTTACTTAAGACACGGATTAAAACTAAAAGCTGTTCACAGAATAATTACCTGTGACCAAGAGCCTTTCATGAGACCATACATCATGAAGAACACTGATCTTAGAACTAAGGCCACTGACGCTTCAGAAAAAGACTTTTTTAAACTAATGAACAACAGTTGTTTTGGTAAGACGATGGAGAACGTACACAATCGTAAAGATGTAAGATTAGTTACGAAAGAAAAACAAGCGATTAAGCTGGTCTCTAAACCTAATTATCAAGACTTTAGAAGATTTAGCGACAGCCTGGTTGGCGTTATGATGAAGAAACAGAATGTGAGGTTGGACAAGCCGGTGTTTATCGGCTTTACTGTGCTAGAGTTGTCAAAGTTATTAATGCTAGAATTTCTGTATGACTACTTTAAGCCGCTGTACCCAAAGTCGAGAGTCCTTTACACAGACACCGATAGTTTTATTCTAGACATCCCAACAGAAGACTTCTATAAGGATTTAGAGGCGGAGGTGGCTAAAGGAGCTGATGGGTGGTACGACACATGTGACTACCCAAAAGACAGTCCTTTACATTCAACTGTGAACAAGAAAGTGATTGGAAAGATGAAGGATGAACTTAATGGGACGGTTATACAAGAATATGTTGGTCTGCGGTCGAAGATGTATACGTTGCTACCCAGACTTCTGTAACAAAGAAAGCTAAGGGTGTAAGTAAAGAAGTTGTAAAAAAAAAAAAGTCACGACAACTACAAGCAGGCTCTCTTTGAAAACAAAGTATTTCATCACACAAATGTTAATCTGCGCTCTACTCTTCATCAAGTAAACACAACTGCTGTTAATAAGAAATCACTAGTCTCTAACAATAACAAGCGAACTTACGTTAATCCCGAGTTTTCATACGCTATAGGTCATTGGAGAACCAACTTGGCTGACTTAAATTAAGATCTTAACTAGTACTTAACTAGTACTTTACTTAAGATCTTAACTAGTACTTAACTAGTACTTAACTAGTACTTAACTAGTACTTAACATAACTTGCACTTAACTTGCACTTAACTTGTTATAACTGACTTAACCAGTACTTAGCTTGTACTTAACCTGTACTTAACAACACATTAAAAAAAACTAATTCAGTAAAAATAATGGGTTTACAGAAGGAGGTTGTGCTTTTTTTGCAGAAGCTGGTTCTTTTACTGTTTTTGTGGGGATTTGTGACTTTGTTGCTAAGTATGGGGTTAGACACTTGTATGCCAAAAGCCCTCCACCAACAACAATACCCCCCAGCACATAATAATACATCTTATAATTTGATTGTGTTGTTGTTGGTGGCGGCGGCGGTGCTGGTGCTGATGTTGTATTACTATCTAATAATTTTTGTTTTGCTGCTTGGTTTGCTTTTTGCAGTCTGTTCCATTCAGCTAGTTTACGACCGGCCTCAACACGCCCAGCACTTTTTGACTTAGTAACACTACTCACTTGTGGGACACTCACTTGTGGGACACTCAGTTGTGGGACACTCGCCTGTAGATTCACTTGTGAGACATTCTGCTCCTGTGGAGTCTCCTCCTGCTCGCTCATTTTTTTTAGTCTGATTAAAATTAATATGATTGAAATTAATATGATTGAAAGTAATTAATCCCATGATGAACGGGCATAACAACGTCCCAAATCTATAATACATGTCACATGCAAGAGATTCTAGGGACTTGGTTAAAACCGGATCTTGTGTTAAGTCATATTTTAAATCTTCTTCTGAATCAATCGGCGCTATCTTGCCTACTAACTTAGCATATAAACTAATCATTGTCTGTCCCACCGATCTAACCATTTTTGATCCTAGCTGTGCTTCGTACCTGGCGTAATACTTCTCAACGTCTGATGTAGACAATTGCTGAATCTGTTCAATACTTAGTTCGACGCCTAAATACTGCCTGGTTTTTCCACATGCAGCCAGAGAGTATAATCTTTCTTTATGACAGAGGTCTGTTGCCTCCTCACACTTTAATAGCTCGTCGCAATCCATTTTTTAAAGCCCTTTTTAGAAGCAATAAAAAAATAAAACCATGAGTTTAACGCTGGTTAATTATGCAGTGCCCATTGTTGGTGTTATAGTTTACTCAACCCTAGCAAAATGTTTGTTAAGAATAAAACCGCCCAACATGGGAAAGATAGAAGATTCGCCGAAACTAGTTGTAACCTTATTTTTAGCTCTGGCAACAAAAGATTATCTGATTAAAAAGCACATAGACAGTCTTTCATATTATGATTATTTTAATTATTTTTTTAGTTAATAAAAAACATGAGCACTGCAAAGATCATCAATACTATTTACCACTCTGCTGTAATCAGCGGTCTTAGTATAGGATATAGCATGTTAGCAAAAAACATGTTTAAAATGAAGCCAGCCGATCTAGGAAGGTTAGACATTGAGGATGTTGTTAAGGTTATAGCTGTAATAACGGCGGGGATTGCCTCAAAAGACTTTCTTGTTGCACAGGGGATTATCCCAGAAAACATCAATGCATAGAAAGATTAATGCATAGAAAGATTAATGCATTTAGGCAGATTGATTTATAAAAAATTCATTCTAGAAAATATTGATTTATAAAAAGATTGATTCATTTATAAAAAAAGATGTCTGGATTAGTTCTGATGGTGGGAGGAGCTATTGTTAATGCGTTGGCTTTTTCTGGCAGCAATTATATGTTTAGTAAATTGCGGTCTGATGAAGAGAGAGAACGCCATAACAAGGCAATGGAAGATTTAGCTAAGGCAAGAGACGCTTACGAGAAAAGGAGAATTGCTCACTTAGACTTTATTAATAAAAAGTTAAGAGAACAGGGACATGCAGAGCACACATTTACAGACGTTGATGAAGCAATGAATGAATATTACTTAGTGGCAGGAAAGAAGTTTCTAACATCGTCACCGCCAGAACTGTCTGACTTTTATGAACCATCTGAGGATCAGAAAATGGTGGAAATAGGCTTTATTATAGGTGCTATGGGAGCAATCTTTCTTCTTGCATATTCAATCTAAAAACATAGTTAAAATGTAATAAAAAACAGTCCCTTCTTATGGACGATACGAAGTACAAAATATATTATTCTCCTAGAGGGTATTGGAAAGGAAAGGCCGCTATTGATAAACTGAGTAAGGCTGCTAGGGTGTCTGAATCAGAAGCGAAAGACTGGCTTTCAAAACAAGCGATCTGGCAAATATATCTGCCTGCCCCAAAAAGAATAATAAGGCCTCGATTTGTTAACTCAGTTCCTAATGACACCCACCAGATGGACTTGTTGTACCTTCCACATGGCAAAGTTAGAAGAAAAAAGTTTAAGTATGCTCTTACGGTTGTTGACATGGCTTCAAGATATAAAGACGCTGAGCCTTTAACGGATAAAAGCTCAACTGCTGTGGCTGTGGCTTTACAACAAATATACATGCGAGGTCCATTAAAGTATCCTAGGTTGATCCAGGTTGATGATGGGAAAGAGTTTAAAGGAGCTGTAAACCAACTGTTTTTAAGACATCGGGTTACAGTTAAGAGGGGGATCCCAGGCAACCATCGCTCCCAAGCTCTAGTAGAAAACTTTAATAAGAATCTAGCTGAGCGTCTGTTTACCTATCAATATCATAGAGACCTTATGGACAAAACACGCAACACAGAATGGGTTAGGAGATTGCCAGCAGTCTTACGCGCCATGAACAATGAAGAATTTAAAGCAACGGGTCTTAAGCCAGTGAACGCGATCAAATTAAAAAAAATTAGCATTACTGAAGACATCCAAGGCAATCAAAAACTCTTGCCGTTTGGACTAAAAGTAAGATACTTGTATGCGCCTGGAGAAGCAGAGGGCGATGTTAGAATTAGAGCCACAGACCCTATATGGAGCGTAGATGTATATGAAGTTGAAAGAATTATGAAAACAGCCCCTCCCGTGTATTATTTAAGAGAGACTCTTTCTTCTAGCGGTGCTACTACGTCTAAAAAGCCTGCCCCTAAAAGATCGTTTGTTCGCGAAGAGTTGCAAGTTGTCCCGCCAAACACAGTGCCTGTTAGTTAATCAGAGAGAAAGTTTAAATGTGCGGTTCTAGAGCAGGAAAATTATTTTGCCCGCAAACCCCACTTTTCACGCAATTAGATTTGTTTAATTTTGTAGGGTTTTAGCTATTTTTTTTGGTTAAGAGAATTTGATTATGTGAAAAGGGGGGTTTGCGGGCGAAATAAGATTGCTGATCTAGAACCGACATTTAAACTTTCTCTGCTGCACTGACAACACACACACACACACACACACACACACACACACACACACACACACACACACACACACACACGCACACACACACACTTGAATGTTTGCGCGCGCGCGCGCACCCCCCCCCCCCCCCCCCACATGTTAGATTCACATACATGCACCATCAATTGAAACATACACTTAGACATTAACATGCATGAACACACACACACACACACACACACACACACACACACACACACACACACACACACACACAGACACACGGACACACACACACACACACACACACACACACACACACACACCGCGCGCGCGCGCGCGCGCGCGCGCGCGCATGCACACAGAAAAGTAAAACACATTGAACACTAATTTGTTTCTCTTGGTTTTGCCTCTGTGATTTTTAGTACATATTCTATAAGCAGAATGCCCTATTTCAACGACGGATTACAAAGAGAAAGATCTTTATGTTCATAGACAGTATTCTCCGACATCAATATGTGTGCTATATTTTATTCTGTTCCAGGCATAACTGATGTTGCAAATCAAAAGTTTTGCCAAATAAATTCTTCTTGCTATTAAAGTGCTAAAAGGTAAGAACAATATTTTTTTTTTTAATGTGATTTACATCTTGCATCTTTAATGAGAAAACAGTCTATAGGGGTGACCTTTCCACCCCTTTGTCTCACACCCCATCTCACCCCCATCTCTTCCTACGTCCACAATGGCTGTGTGAAGTGGACATCATCCACGCAGGTTCCAGAGCTTCAGATGGAAAACCTTCGTCACCCAGACCATGGGGGTGTGTGTTGGTCTGCATGGCGTTCACCAATCCCTGGTGCATCTCTTCCACACCCCCACCTCCATCCTCATCTCCACCCTGTCCCTCCCTTCCTCCTTGCTGGCAAAAGATGATATCAAAAGAAAATGAAGAAAGCAGATTTTGTTGTGATGTTGTTTGGCAATCTATTTTAAGCTACTGGTTGAAGAACTCCAGATGTGTGTCACGGAAGTCTGAGTTTGTGGATAGCTGAGGATGGTGCGGAGAGATTTTAAAACCATAAACAAATTAAAAGGGAATAGACGATGGTTGGAATATTTGTGACCCTGGGACAAACATACTACTCTCAGGTACTGTGATGTCTTTGTGCTAAAGAACAGTTTAGTATGCAAAGGACACGGTAAGCTAGAGTAATGATAATTTTGGTTGTTTAGGTCAAAGCTTGAGCATTTTCCTTTCTGTTAACTGATGTGCCTATTGTATTGCAATTAAAGTTGTGAACTCATTATGCTTGATTTCATTTTTATTGAAATAATGAACACAGTGACTGTTTTTATCATTACTGACTGGTAAATGCCATTATACATGTGTACCAGTAAACTGAATATCATCAGTACACAGTCACTTGTATAGTGCACAGCACCCACCATCCACGATGTACACCTATTCAAATTATATCGGCGGATGGGGAGCGGGCGAGGGAGGGGGGGGGGGTAAACTAAGGTAATAATCATGCTGTTTCACTGGATGTTTGGCTCATATAAGAGAAAAACAAGAGACATAGAAAACCACATTACCAGGACCGACTCAATTGCAGCAGTTTCTACAGGACCCAGTCTGCAGACAGAAAAGTCATCTGAAGTTCAAGGCATATCGGATATGGAAACAGAAGGGCACAAGAAAGGTTTTCCTCTGAGGATGGAAGGCAAGTGGAGGGAGGTGGGTGAAAAGCTGGGTAGTTGTTGGGGTGCGTGTGAGAAATAGACGTGGGAAGGAAAATGGGAGGTGGTGGTAACCTAAAAGTCAGCAGATTCTGGCCAGATGTTGAATCTGTACGAGACAACAATTCGGAATCCTCGATTATTCGAGACAAGTGTAACCACTGCTGAGAGACTGTGTGAAATAGAATGAAATATTAAATACACTCAGGAGAACACAAACCTTGCGAACGTTGAATGAACTCTAAACCACCTTTGGTCTGGATCTGTGTCATGGATCCACGCTAATTTTTAATGAGTTCTTCATTGGGCTACTTAAAAAAATCTGTTCAAATCAAAATTACATCACATAACAAAGTACACTGTGAAAAGTGATACTATTCACAATGTTAGAAACAAATACGCTTGCAAACAAGTCCAAATAAGAATTTTGAAGAGAACCATAGAAACGGAAGCCAAGAAAAGCAACAACAACAACAACAACAACATGCACACACATACCTAAGTCCAGTTAATAAAGACATGCATACGAATGTAGATACAGACAGACAGACAGACAGACAGGCGTACAAGCTGACAGAATGTCTACAAATAGATGGAAGGCATATACATGAAAATATTGTTCCGGTCAGTTCCATTACAACAAGATATCAAGAAATGAAGGTGGGGGGTAAAACCATAAAGAGAGGGAATGAATGGATTATAAATGTCTACCTTAGGCCTGAAACCTAAAGTCTACATGTAAACCACCAAAACCACCAAAAAAGTACTCGTCATACGTACGATTTTCTTTCCTCAAAATGAAATTGTTAATACACATGAATTCGTGCTTTTGTGTCTTTCGCTTAAATCAACTGAAAAAGCCTTATAAGGTGTCCACTTGGCGACAAAATCAATACGTAAGCCTGTTTTCTCTCTGCTCCCAAACTTGCAGCTACTACACTGGCAGCAGCGTGTTCATGATTTGTTTTTTTACCAACTCTCTTCTTTGCAAGCCACAAGATTGTTCAGTTCAGTTCAATGGTTTATTTGATGTCTTTTCATCGCCAGATGATATAGACATTTGTTTGAAGAAAACAAAAACACCTCCACAAGATTGCCTTCTTATCAGGAACTGATTAGACAAATCAGAACAACTTTTCGAAAATTGACTTTTTTTTTTTTTAAACAAAATTAGTGACTGCATTTGTTCAGGTAAGGCAGAGACTTTGACAAGGTGACGTGGCCCTTTGAGGTTGGCTGGACTGTAAGTAGAATGAAATAAACCGGGTGGTACCATCACAAAATGAGTATCGTTCATGATAATTTTCTGCCCTTGGCGCCACAATCCCTGATGAACTCAACTCCCACATCTGACCTTTTTCGTTTGAACCCTTCCAGCTCTTTACCCTCGCTTTCCTTCCCCCCAACAACTCCTCCAAACCCTTTCTCTCTACACCCCCACCCCCAATTTCCCAATGCCACCATCTTTACATTCACACCCTATGTAAATATACAGTATATTTATAAAATAACATGTAGAGCAAAATATATACACCCCAAACACCATCTCTACCATCCAGATATGCATACTCGTAGGCACATGCAGATGTGGACAATCCATATCCAACTATCTTTTTATAGGAATTTCCACCCAACCCCTCATCCCCAGACACACCCCTCACTCCCGCGTTCTTTTTCTTTGTCCTCATACACATCCTCAAGCGCAACCTTCCAAACATAAGGCTCTTCCTCTACCACTCTCTCCCTTTCTTTTACACACTCTCAAGCGCCCCATTCTAAGCATAAGGACTCCTCCTCTACCAGCTCTCTCCCTTTCTTTTACACACTCTCAAGCGCCCCATTCTAAGCATAAGGCTCCTCCTCTACCGCTCTCTCCCTTTCTTTTACACACTCTCAAGCGCCCCATTCTAAGCATAAGGCTCCTCCTCTACCCTCTCTCCCTTTCTTTTACACACTCTCAAGCGCCCCATTCTAAGCATAAGGCTCCTCCTCTACCGCTCTCTCCCTTTCTTTTACACACTCTCAAGCGCCCCATTCTAAGCATAAGGCTCCTCCTCTACCGCTCTCTCCCTTTCTTTTACACACTCTCAAGCGCCCCATTCTAAGCATAAGGCTCTCCTCTACCCTCTCTCCCTTTCTTTTACACACTCTCAAGCGCCCCATTCTAAGCATAAGGCTCCTCCTCTACCCTCTCTCCCTTTCTTTTACACACTCTCAAGCGCCCCATTCTAAGCATAAGGCTCCTCCTCTACCCTCTCTCCCTTTCTTTTACACACTCTCAAGCGCCCCATTCTAAGCATAAGGCTCCTCCTCTACCGCTCTCTCCCTTTCTTTTACACACTCTCAAGCGCCCCATTCTAAGCATAAGGCTCCTCCTCTACCGCTCTCTCCCTTTCTTTTACACACTCTCAAGCGCCCCATTCTAAGCATAAGGCTCCTCCTCTACCGCTCTCTCCCTTTCTTTTACACACTCTCAAGCGCCCCATTCTAAGCATAAGGCTCCTCCTCTACCGCTCTCTCCCTTTCTTTTACACACTCTCAAGCGCCCCATTCTAAGCATAAGGCTCCTCCTCTACCGCTCTCTCCCTTTCTTTTACACACTCTCAAGCGCCCCATTCTAAGCATAAGGCTCCTCCTCTACCGCTCTCTCCCTTTCTTTTACACACTCTCAAGCGCCCCATTCTAAGCATAAGGCTCCTCCTCTACCCTCTCTCCCTTTCTTTTACACACTCTCAAGCGCCCCATTCTAAGCATAAGGCTCCTCCTCTACCACTCTCTCCCTTTCTTTTACACACTCTCAAGCGCCCCATTCTAAGCATAAGGCTCCTCCTCTACCACTCTCTCCCTTTCTTTTACACACTCTCAAGCGCCCCATTCTAAGCATAAGGCTCCTCCTCTACCGCTCTCTCCCTTTCTTTTACACACTCTCAAGCGCCCCATTCTAAGCATAAGGCTCCTCCTCTACCGCTCTCTCCCTTTCTTTTACACACTCTCAAGCGCCCCATTCTAAGCATAAGGCTCCTCCTCTACCGCTCTCTCCTTTCTTTTACACACTCTCAAGCGCCCCATTCTAAGCATAAGGCTCCTCCTCTACCGCTCTCTCCCTTTCTTTTACACACTCTCAAGCGCCCCATTCTAAGCATAAGGCTCCTCCTCTACCCTCTCTCCCTTTCTTTTACACACTCTCAAGCGCCCCATTCTAAGCATAAGGCTCCTCCTCTACCACTCTCTCCCTTTCTTTTACACACTCTCAAGCGCCCCATTCTAAGCATAAGGCTCCTCCTCTACCGCTCTCTCCTTTCTTTTACACACTCTCAAGCGCCCCATTCTAAGCATAAGGCTCCTCCTCTACCGCTCTCTCCCTTTCTTTTACACACTCTCAAGCGCCCCATTCTAAGCATAAGGCTCCTCCTCTACCGCTCTCTCCCTTTCTTTTACACACTCTCAAGCGCCCCATTCTAAGCATAAGGCTCCTCCTCTACCGCTCTCTCCCTTCTTTTACACACTCTCAAGCGCCCCATTCTAAGCATAAGGCTCCTCCTCTACCGCTCTCTCCCTTTCTTTTACACACTCTCAAGCGCCCCATTCTAAGCATAAGGCTCCTCCTCTACCACTCTCTCCCTTTCTTTTACACACTCTCAAGCGCCCCATTCTAAGCATAAGGCTCCTCCTCTACCGCTCTCTCCCTTTCTTTTACACACTCTCAAGCGCCCCATTCTAAGCATAAGGCTCCTCCTCTACCGCTCTCTCCCTTTCTTTTACACACTCTCAAGCGCCCCATTCTAAGCATAAGGCTCCTCCTCTACCGCTCTCTCCCTTTCTTTTACACACTCTCAAGCGCCCCATTCTAAGCATAAGGCTCCTCCTCTACCGCTCTCTCCCTTTCTTTTACACACTCTCAAGCGCCCCATTCTAAGCATAAGGCTCCTCCTCTACCGCTCTCTCTTTTTCTCTATTTCTATTTCTGTTGCCCGTTTCCCTCTATCTGCCTCTCTTTTTCCTTTTCCGCTTTAACCGCACCCACACACACCCACACACCCACACGCGCGCGCGCGCAAATGCGTGCACAATCACACACACACCACACACACACACAACACACACACACACACACAAACGCACGCGCGCGCGAGTGCGCGCGCAGGCCCGCACGCGCACCAGGCACACACACACACCACACACACACACACACACACACACACACACACACACACACACACACACACACACACACACACACAAAGACACACACAAAGACACACACACAGCAAAAAAGGGTGCAAAGAATCATAACAATTCTATTAAAATACAAATCCCCCTGTCCATACAAGAAGGATGTTATCTTTTGGAAAAAAAAACTTGCTGGAATTTTATAAAAATGCAGCAAGAAGGAAGTGATCTTTCTGATGACCTTCGGCGTAAAAAATCTATAAAAACATTTTTTTAGTGCCAGTAAAAATAACCATCATCATAGGCTAGTCACAAGCATGGTTTTTAGATTTGGACTTGATGCATTTAAAACGAAATTCAGTCATAATGTAACGTGTGTATGTGGCGAAAATATCTCGCCGTTTCATGTTATTTTCCTATGCCAGCAGTTGAAAAAACATTTGCCTAGTTGGCTCTCAGATATTGAGCCATCCCGCTCATCTTTCGAAAAGTTACTTTCGAATTATTTACAAATATTTGACATTGTACAGGGACTGTATAAGAGTCCCATTGGTAACTTGCTCTGATTGATTCCCTGTTTTGATAATGTTGTGTTAAGTTGTATTACGGTTTGTGTTTTTTCCATTTAATATTGCCGACACCCTCCCCTATCCCCCCTGACCCTGACCTTCCCTCCCCTTCAATGTCATTGGAATTTACTAATTTAAACACATTTGCATATACAGTATTACTTAAGTGTTTTCTCTCTCACGCGGATACACACTCACACATGTACACACAGACACTCACGCGCGCGCGCGCGCGCGCACGTACGCACGCACGCACGCACACACACACACACACACACACACACACACACACACACACACACAAAACACACACTTGGCTTTTTTTTTGGTGTCTAATATCACTTAAAGTGAAAAGACAT
>CM065748.1:23832410-23834910 GCA_033310375.1 Conus canariensis
ACAAACTTCTTTCAACAATGATCGATGGAAATCGATGGATTGTAGGAATAGGAGTCCAAGACTTCAGTGTTGGTTGAAGCGTTGTTAACGACCAATCTGTCGCCCCTGCCCAATTTGTCGCCCGGCGACAGATTGGTCTTCAAACCAGGACCAATCTGTCGCCCAGATTGGCGACAGATTGGGCCCGGGTGTTGCATATTTTGATGGGATAGACCTTATATGGAAGACATCATGATTGAAGAGGGAGTATTTGAGCGGATAGAAAAACACAGCGTCACAGCGAACTACTTTTGAAGTTGGAGTGGTTCTACTCCTGTGGCGGGGTAATAAAGAATCGCGGCCCCTGTAACTCCAGGGTATTGGGGCCAGTTCTCTTCTAATTTGGTGTGAGGGTTTATTGTACCAATTCCTTTTGTGATAGTCACTTCTGGCAGCACCTCTCGCACACGTTTTCTTAGTCTAGAAAAAAAACTAGAAATAAAAACAATGTAAAAACACTCAGAGTCTGTATTCACATTGAAATAGCATGAGAATTGGCACCATACCAGGGTAGAAGCTCTTCCAAAAATCCTGTTAAATTCTATTGGCCTCATGCTATCCCGATGTGAATACAGGTCAACGTCAATAACAAAAATGACATGAAAATACATTTAAACATGAAAAGAAAAAAAGACCACCGTTCAAGAAAAGTAAAAAAGGAACATTGAACAAGTCCTAAAACAATGTCACACATTAAAAGGGGTTTTCGTAAAACCTCCTTCAAAGTCTTTTCTGAAAAAATGGTAAATATGTTTTCAGTCTTCTGCAATAAAAAACAAACAAACTATGATTATGGTGTGTGTGTGTGTGTGTGTGTGTGTGTGTGTGTGTGTGTGTGTGTGTGTGTGTGTGTGTGTGATGAGAGAGAGAGAGAGAGAGAGAGAGAGAGAGAGAGAGAGAGTGTGTGTGTGTGTGTGTGTGTGTGTGTGTGTGTGTGTGTGTGTGATGATAGTTGCTTATGGAAGAAGAGTTTACATTTATAGGGTCGATTTATCCAAAGTGTTGATTTATCCAAGAGCGATTTATCTGACTTTTTTACAGAGATAAAGGAGGCTTGTAAATAGAACCAAGCCTTTGGGTCAGTTAATCTGGAGGTGGACTTATGTGGAGTCGACTATATAAAGTCATCTGACCGACAAATCGATATAAGTTGACATTATTTTCTGAAAAGTCGAGTTTTCAGACCGATAGATAACTCAACGCACAAGTCAACGTATAATCCATTTCCCCTGGCACGTCGACTTATGTGCAGTAGACTGTAGTTACCACAACAATATTCTGTCTGTCAAACATTTTTTTTTTAATATAGAATTGGCATCAAACTGATCACTGGTCATTGTCACTGACCACTGCAACAACGCTCTGTCTGTCAAACATTTTTTTTAAAAATATGGAATTGGCATCAAACTGATCACTGGTCATTGTCACTGACCACTGGTCATCTAAATTGCAAGAAGCACAGAAATATTCATATAATAAACAGTAAGCAATTTCGTTTTCCAAACTGGTCACTGGTCATTGTTGCTAACCACTAGTCATACTACGTTTTAAGAAGCATATACACCCTATAACACATCAATACAGAATGAGATAGTGAAAATATGAAATTGACATAAAACTGACCACTAGTCTTTCTTGCAGATCACTGGTCTTCTACATTAAGAAAGAAAGCATTAAACATATCAATATGGAGTGAACTCAGGAAAATATTAAATTTACATGAAACTGACCACTGGTCAATCTTGTTGACCACCGGACATCTATATTGTAAACTGTACAGAAGCGTTTATAACACACCAATATGCAGTGAAATAGTGAAAACGTGAAATTTTCATGAAGCTGACCACTGGTTTTGGCACTGACCAGTAGTTATCTAGGTTGTGAATATTATAAAATTACCATTAGAGCATACGCAGCCTAAGTAGTGAACATTTGGATTTTACAATAAACTGAACTACTTCGTGGTCACCCCATTCGATAGGGAGAGTATTGGACAGGTAACGTTTATGGCCAATGTTTAATACCATGTCCATATAAACTTACCAAAATAACATAAGCAACATTTTTTGTGTGTTTGCCTAATTTCCAGCGTGAATTATATTATTTGGATTTGATAACTAGTTGATTTAACTACTTGACACTTGCATGTTTGATTTTTCTGATTGATTATGCACTGTGAAGATTTCTCAATGTGACCATTCAATAGAAAAACAACAATAAACTCCTGTCTCATTCCATCACTTTTTATTAGATTTTATTATCATTTGGTTCTTAGTTTGATGTTAAGGAAAGACTAGAAACTAATAACGAAATTCAAACAAAAAAATAGATAAAAATATGGGACACTTCCCACACTTTCTCTCACAATCGGAGAAAGTGTGGGGGCGACCTCATACTTTCTCTCACATGGGAGAAAGTGCGAAAGGGAAAGGACCACACTTTCTCTCAATCCCGCACTTTC
>CM065748.1:23837410-23842410 GCA_033310375.1 Conus canariensis
CAGAAAAAAGACATTGTGTTACATTGTTTGGTCATCTGTTTTCGAGTACTGATTGAAGAAGTCTTCAGGTTTGTGTCACTGAGGTCTGAGTTTGGGAAGAGATGGGGAGGGCTCAGAGAGTCTGTTCATCTGCAGACACATTGATAAGGGAACTGACGATGGGTGGAAGTATTTCTGACACTGACAAACAAACTATTTTAAAGTACTGCGGTTTTTGTGCTAAAGAAACGGTGAGTAGATACAGGACACGGCAACCTAGTGTTGGTTTAGGATGTTCAGGTCAGATTTCGAGAAATTTCGTTCCTGCTAACTGATGTGCATATTGCATGATTACGATTAAAGTTGTCATTATTCACACCCCATTTTGTTTGTTCGCAATATCATCGAAATAATGGACACACCGACAGGTTATTTTTTTTTATCATTCTTGACGTTGTTAAACGCAAGTGTGCGTGTGTATCAATGAATTCATTGTAATCAGCACACAGTCGTTGGCTCAACGTGGAGCACCAGCTATCCACGATGTACATCTAGTAGAATTTTAGCCGGCGGGTAGGGGGTGAGTGGGGTGGGGTGGGGGGTTAAAGGGTAACTCTCTGCTGTTTCACTACAGGTTCAGTTCATGCGGGAGGAAAACAAGAGACAAATAAATCTGCATCACCAGGACCGCACTCAAGGGCAGTAACTTCAACAGCGTCCAGTCTGCCAACAGAAGAGTAATGTATCCTTAAGTGAGAGGGAAATTGGATATGGAGCGAAAAGGACGTGAAACAAAATGTTCCCGGGAAGGGGAGGTAAATGGAGGAAGGGGGCGGAGCGTGGAGGGTATGGGCGAATGTTGGGGAGTGTGCTGGGAATAGAAGTGAGCATGGAGGACTGGAGATGGCGATACCATGCCAGTTCACAGTTATTATCAACATAGTAAGTCAGTTGTGACAACAGTCAGGATCTCGTGATTACTGCAGTGAAGTATACCTATAACTGAGAGGCTGCATGAAATAGAATGACATGTCAACTGCATTCAGGAGGCCGCACACCTCTGCCAATGTTGAACGCACTCTGAGTCTACCCTGAGACCCGGTACTGCGCCAGGGATGCATGCTAAAATTTAATGGCTTCTTCATTTGGGATCATTTTATTTCCCCCCGCTACGTTTCATTAAAATGCACTTACCCTAATTTCGATTGAGAAGAGAAATGATTGATCGTTCTTCGGTCTTATTGTCCTGAATGCTTATCTTGCCTGAAGAAGACCCAAGAGGTGCAACTGCGTCGTGTTTTGTCTTGCAGTTTTTTGCCCTCGTTGTTTGGCGGACTCATTATGAATTATCTCAAAAACTAATTTCGGGATTAAAAACCTTTATTCTTCTCTCTACTCGTACCCCTGTAACAACTACACTAGCAGCAGTGTGCTTATAGATTTATCCCACTCTATTCTTTGCAAGCCACAATAAGATATTCCTCTCCGGGACTGGCCAGGCACATCAGAACCGACATTTTTTCATAGAATTAGTGACTGCATGCTTTTGTTTCTTATGTAGACAGTGGACTTTCACAAGGTGACAGCCCTAACGTGGCCAGTTTCCGTCAGCTGGGCTATAAGCAGCATGAATTGTACTGAGCGATACTACTGCAAAACGATGATCGTTCACGATGACTGAAAATTACCGCAAGATAGTCAGTCAGTCGTCAGCAACTAACGATCAAGCAAACATGCCCAATTTGATATGCAAAACCTTCTTTGTTACCCAATTTGATAGGCGAAACCTTTGTTTATCCAAGCACGCGTCACAGTTTGCTGATCCATGCTTGCGTGCGAGCACTCGCTTAATCCGCCCCTCGTTAATTAACCAATCAGCAGATGGACTAATCTGTTTAGACAGTTTATTGACTCCCAATCTGAGTAATTCCAATCCCCCTTTTTTCTCCCTCCCCTCTTCTCCCCCCCCCCCCCCCCCCCCCCCCCAACACACACACGCACACACACTTACCCCGGCAGTTAGCAGGGCATCAGTCAATCGGCGCACGTTGCCTTTTCTCGGCAATCCGACTCAGTCAGGATGTCAGTGTCCTGTGTGATTCTTCTTTCTTTTGACAAGTTGCCTGTAAGTAAAAGCCAGAAGTCAGTTGATTGAAGAATAGAAATGCTTGTGATCAGATTTATATCCCATTAACCCTGCCCTGCCCTCTTTTTCATGTTCTAATTCGTTTCATTGCAACAAACCGGACAGTGACAGTTACCAAAATACTGACTTCAAACTTCTACAGTGAATCACAGACACAGAGTGAGTGACTTCAAACTTCCACAGTGAATGACAGACACAGAGTGAGTGACTTCAAACTTCTACAGTGAATGACAGACACAGAGTGAGTGACTTCAAACTTCCACAGTGAATGACAGACACAGAGTAAGTGACTTCAAACTTCCACAGTGAATGACAGACACAGAGTGAGTGACTTCAAACTTCTACAGTGAATCACAGACACAGAGTGAGTGACTTCAAACTTCCACAGTGAATGACGGACACAGAGTGAGTGACTTCAACTTCTACAGTGTATGACAAACAGATGAGTGACTTCAAACTTCCACAGTGAATGACAGACACAGAGTGAGTGACTTCAAACTTCTACAGTGAATGACAGACACAGAGTGAGTGACTTCAAACTTCTACAGTGAATGACAGACACAGAGTGAGTGACTTCAAACTTCTACAGTGAATGACAGACACAGAGTGAGTGACTTCAAACTTCCACAGTGAATGACAGACACAGAGTGAGTGACTTCATACTTCCACAGTGAATGACAGACATAGAGTGAGTGACTTCAAACTGCTACAGTGAATGACAGACATAGAGTGAGTGACTTCAAACTGCTACAGTGAATCACAGACATAGAGTGAGTGACTTCAAACTGCTACAGTGAATCATAGACACAGAGTGAGTGACTTCAAACTTCTACAGTGAATGACAGACACAGAGTGAGTGACTTCAAACTTCTACAGTGAATGACAGACATGGAGTGAGTGACTTCAAACTTCTACAGTGAATGACAGACATAGATTGAGTGACTTCAAACTGCTACAGTGAATCACAGACATAGAGTGAGTGACTTCAAACTTCTACAGTGAATGACAGACACAGAGTGAGTGACTTCAAACTTCTACAGTGAATGACAGACATAGAGTGAGTGACTTCAAACTTCTACAGTGAATGACAGACATAGAGTGAGTGACTTCAAACTGCTACAGTGAATGACAGAACAGAGTGAGTGACTTCAAACTTCTACAGTGAATGAAGACATAGGTGAGTGTTTGTCCTTTTCTCTGTCACTGCTCGTTGTGTGTCACAACTCCCCCAACCTACCTCCACGCCCAAAAAGGACAATTCAACATTTATACATTGACACTGTATTGTTCATTCCCATTTTCTTTCGCCGTTTTCCCCTGTACCTTAAACCACCCCACCCACCTCTCTTTTCCAATATCTATTTTTTGCAAAGAATTGTTCTAATGAGAGATTCAGCTGAACTAGGTGTAGCCGAAGGGTGAAAATGCTGACCTGCATAGGTGAGAATGAGTTGGAACTATTCTTTGGGTCGGCTTGTTTGGTATAAACAAAGAACTATCATAGGTGCCAATGAGTTGGAACCATTCTTTGGGTCGGCTTGTTTGGTATAAATAAAGAACTATCATAGGTGACAATGAGTTGGAACCATTCTTTGGGTCGGTTTGTTTGGTATAAACAAAGAACTCTCTTTCCACCCGGCAGTAAATGGTGCACTTGATTCCTTCAGGGAAGGCTAAAGGCGGTGGAAGGAGGAGAATGGGTTTCCTCTTCCATCATGGCGTACTCAAGACACGTTCCATTTCTGACAGCCCACTGCCCCTAAACTCATTAGTGTATGGGCCTTTCACCTAACTTTGTACGCATATAAACACATATGCACGCGTGCATAACACACACACACACACACACACACACACACACACACACACACACACACACACACACACACACACACAATGTGCGTGCGCGCTTGCACACACACACACACACACACACACACACACACACACACACACACACACACACACACACACACACACACACACGCACGCACGCACACGCACACACACACACACACACACACACACACAGAGAGAGAGAGAGGAGAGAGAGAGAGAGAGAGAGAGAGAGAATATATTATGTTCGAGCACGCTTATTACTTCTACTAGTATTATAATCATTATCGAATTTGTGTTTATGTTTTCATTTTGTGAAATCATTTGCAATATACTCAGTATGATTAAGCCAATAAACGGCCAACTTTCTTGGAACATCATGCATGCTTGAGTGGACAAGAAAATTGCCTCCAGGGATATATAAACTTAAAAATATGAATGAAGAGACAACTAGATAAGAAATAATCGAATAACGACAAAAGGAAAAAAAATGAATGAAAAAAAAAAAAAAAGTTAAGTATCAAATAACAAAACAAGGAGGGTTGGAAATATTGGCGAAAAAATAACAAATATATAAATAAACAGAGTTCTACGTGGATATTCTAAATAATGTTTTGTAAATATGCATATAGTGTGCTGTAGTAATGTGCATGCGTGTTTATGTATATGTGCGCACGCACTCCAGACAGTTCTCCTCTTAGGTACGGTGTGCCTCAGGGTTCTGTACTTGGGCCAGTCCTTTTTGTGCTGTATGCTAGTCCTGTGTCTGACGTCATCAGTGGTCACGCCATGTAGCATGAGAGCTTTGCTGACGATACTCAGCTTCATCAGTCGGCTCCCATTGCTGAAACTGACTCACTGATTTCTCGGATGCGGGGCTGCATTGCAGACCTGAAGGACTGGATGACAATCAACAAACTACAACTAAACGACGACAAGACGGAACTCATGTTCGTGACAAAACAGCCTAACCATCCTTCTCTGCCTTCAACTGTCACTATCAATGACTGTGCTGTCTCTGTCTCCACCTCTGTCCGCA
>CM065748.1:23852410-23864910 GCA_033310375.1 Conus canariensis
AGAAGAAAAAAAAACGTCAGCATGAAAACAAGCAAATTCACCATTACAACCTGGTAAACCCTTAGCTTTTACACGACTGCTAACAGACTTCCCTCGCTTTCCACTTCTTTTATCATCACTCCCCGTCTCTTCCTCTGTCCGTAGCAGCTGTGTGAAGTGGGCATCGTCCATGCAGGATGGAGAGCTTCAGACGGAACACATTCGTCCTACAGACCATGCAGAAGCAAATACATCAACCCTGGGGGCTTCCTTTCCCACATTCCATGAATTATGTCCCACCCCTCCTCCCTTCTTGGCGAAAGAAGCGATAAGAAGAAAGTGAAATAAATGTCAAGATGTGAGATTACTTGGTCATCCGGTTTTGGGGGAGTGATTGAAGAACTTCAGGTTTATGTCACCACTGTCTGAGCTTAAACAAAGTCAGCGAGGGCGTACAGAGGCCGTACATCTGCAGACAGATTGATAAGAGAATAGACTACAGTCTGAGTTACTTAAGACTTTAGGACAAACTGCATTTCTTGGCACTGGATGAGAAAGCGAGAGAGAGAGAGAGAGGAGAGAGAGAGAGAGAGAGGAAGAGAGAGAGAGAGAGAGAGAGAGAGAGAGAGAGATTGATACATAAATACCCAGTGAATCAGTACTTTCACCACATGCGAGACGAGGCAAGCCTATGAATGCACTGAAAGCACTATGAATATCATAATTTTGTTAAAATAAGACATTCTGATTTCTTTTTAAACAAACACGCATATTGAACTATAAGGATTCCGATTTTCATGATTCATAACTCATTTTGGTGGTTTGTTTTTATGATTTTCAAAACGTCGAATGTGTTGACTGTTACTATCATTACTGATGTTGTATGTACCATTATGCATGTGCACACATACCAAAACTAACAACCCCAAAACAACAACAACAACAACAAAAACAACCCTGCACTCCATTAGCACATATCGTCCACAATGTAGGCCTGTCAGGAAATGTTTCCAGGTAGGTTGAAAATAAGTTTGTTTTGTTTGCTTGGTTCGTTTCATCGCTTCATTCCATTTATGCAAGAAAATACAGGAGACAAAGCCCTATCACAGCCAATGGCAGTTATGTTGATGGAACCTTGCCAGTTCATGCCAGAATGTTGAGGCATTTAGATACAGGGAAATTGGATGACGAAAAAAGAACAACGTACATTTTCTTGAGGAGGGGGGGGGGGGGGGGGGGGGGGGGGAGGGGGGGAGTAGAAAACCAAGGAAATGTGAGGAAAGCGTAAACAGTCGTGGAAAGTGTGCAGGAAATTTGAGAGGGAATGGAGAGGGGAGGGGGAGGGGAGTAGGAGGCTGATAAAGGCAGTAAAACGCACGTGAACAGAGTCAGTAAATTACGGAAGTTCGAACCACTTGCTTCTCAGTGTGACACTGTATGAAATGGAGTGGAATAACATGGCAGGTAGGAGTGCGAAGGCCTCATAGCAGAACACCTCTGTTTCATGCGTCCTACCTTTTGATCATGAGTGTATCTTTCAATGTGACGGATTGTTGCTGTGGTGGCTTTTGGCACTTACATTTTCCTTTTGACGGGAGACAGAAGCGAGTTTATGTTACATTTTGGAGTCAGTATTTTCATGGAGACTGCTGTTAGATGAATGCAGTGCATGTTCAGAAATGTCTTTTTCTTATTTTTGCTGTCCCATCATCTGTACCACCTCAGTGGCAGTGAATCCTTGCGCTCATTGTGACCTCCTGTCCACAGCCACAGTCCGGCCCATCCAGCACAGCCCGGCATCGCCAATCCACTGGGAGGAGTCAATGTCAAGTCGTCAAGAAGCAACCCACTGGAGGAGACACTGCACTGATGCTGAATCACTTCTGTGGTGCTCAGTGGTGCCTGTTCTGATCCAACATACGCAGAGCACCGCCTACGTAGTCTAGTCTCAGAGCCGGCGTGAGTGAGCTCTTTTTCTGGAAGGCGCCACCATCTCCATCCAACGACAGAACCATGAATTCGCCGATACCGGTGACCCTAACGGAATCAAACCAAAGCCACACACACACACACACACACACACACACACACACACACACACACACACACACAGAGACACATGTACGCACGCACGCACGCACACACACACACACACACACACACACACACACACACACACACACACACACACACACACACCACACACACACACAGAGTTATTGCTGCACATGCATGGCGCAAAATTTGTCAGGTTTAATGACGGTCACGGTCAGTCAGGGGATCGCTTCTGATCAATTCGCCTGCGGTCACGTTCACAATGGGGAGGGGGGGGGGGGTCTGTCGACTAGAATCTTCCATCCCACCGCTCTCAGCCCTTCCTCCCTTCATCCAAACTAAACTTAGAGCTAAAAGAAAAACAAAATGAATAAATGAAGAAAAAAAGATACAACGAAAGAAAGTTGAATAAACACTCCCATTCCTCACCCGCTTCAGTCCTGAACCAATTTTGGGACAAAGTGGAAAACGATGGCAGTGGTTAACAGGATGAATTCTCCGAGGAATGTTTAACTGAGAGAAAAAATAACATGGTGGAAACAGTGGACGGGAGAGATCCAACCTAGGATTGAGTCCAGAGACGGTTCCACAAACAGGGAAGTTGCGGGATAAACTGCGTCACCCCATCTCCCTGGCTTCTTCTTGGCCCCAGATGGAAACCTAGCTGTTTGGGATGTGTCATCTGGAAGTGAAGATGTAATGTTAGATTAGTCGTCTCCACACATTAGTGTGTGTGTGTGTGTGTGTGTGTGTGTGTGTGTGTGTGTGTGTGTGTGTGTGTGTGTGTGAGTGTGTGCGTGCGTGCGTGTACGCGCGCGTACATGTGTGCGTGCGTGCGCGCACACTTGTGTATGTGTGTGTGTGTGTGTGTGTGTGTGTGTGTGTGTGTGTGTGTGTGTGTGTGTGTGTGATAATACATCTTTTTAACGTAAAGCCTTTTCTCCAAAGAGGCAGCTCAAACTCCACCCCTGACCTCCTTGAAGCCCGCTCATGTCCAGTTCTTTATAATGGGAAAGGCCAAGTCCATGTGCGACGGTACAAAGATCCCGAGTCCCTTGAAGACTCGACAATAGGTCCACTTTAAAAGCTGATTTCAGTTCCTTGGACACTAGACAATAGGTCCACTTTAAAAGGTGATTTCAGTTCCTTGGACACTAGACAATAGGTCCACTTTAAAAGCTGATTTCAGTTCCTTGGACACTAGACAATAGGTCCACTTTAAAAGCCGGTTTCGCTGGCGTCTTCAGCCTTGTTTTCGAGATTCGCGTTGACTGGACCTACGCTGAGGGACAACGAGATGGAGAAAAGGGAAAGGCGGGGAGGGTATGGCGACCGAGGGAGGATGGGGAAAGGGTTGATACTGAAGTTGGGAAAGAGCTTTGAAGACGGACAAAGGGAACCGGAAATAGAATTGATCAAAGAGGCTGCACTCATTGCAAGAAGAGTGTGTACGACTGGCGTTGAGAGAGAGAGAGAGAGAGAGAGAGAGAGAGAGAAGAGAGAGAGAGAGAGAGAGAGAGAGAGAGAGAGAGAGAGAGAGAGAGATGAATACCAAAGAGACAGACAAACACCCGACCGGATGATTTAAATGTACTGACAGTCCAGACGGAATTCGTCAGTGTTTTCACACAACACACACACACCACACACACACACACACACACACACACACACACACACACACACACACACACACACACACACACACACACACTTGTGCGTATGTGTGTTTATGCAGGCACATGCGCACTTGCGCACGTGCGCGGGTGTGTGTTTGTGTGTGTGTGTGTGTGTGTGTGTGTGTGTGTGTGTGTGTGTGTGTGCGTGTGTGTGTGTGTGTGTGTGTGTGTGTGTGTGTGTGTGTGGCGTGCGTGTGTGTGTGTGTGTGTGTGTGTGTGTGTGTGTGTGCGTGTGTGTGTGTGTGTGAGTGTGTGTGCAGGCACAGGCGCACTTTGTGTGTGTGTGTGTGTGTGTGTGTGTGTGTGTGTGTGTGTGTGTGTGTGTGTGTGTGTGTGTGTGTAATTTATCTCTGTTCAACCTTTTTGTAACTAATCGACTGTCTACTATATGGACTGATCGAATGTGTGCCTAAAACATCGAGTAAGTTCTTATGAAACTTGATACTGTTGGGTGTAGAGGGACCGATTTGGCACCCAGTATTGTTACGGCATCCTACAAACCTGTTTGGATCTCTGTGTGTGAGGATGGGAAGGCAGAGAGAGAGAGAGAGAGAGAGAGAGAGAGAGAGAGAGAGAGAGAGAGAGAGAGAGAGAGAGGGTGGGGGGGTGTGAGGGGGATGGAAGGCAATGCATCACAATGTGTGGACGTAATCCATGGGGATGGCAGAACTGAAATGGAATCAGGGAGGGGAAACAGGAACGTGGTCCGTGCACACACGAACACCTCTGACCATTAAAACTAAAACTCGCGCAGAAACTCGTTGGGAGCTTCACGTTTTTTCCCCCAAAAAGAGTGGTCAGGGAGTTGGGAGATTGTCCCCTAGTCCTCTCGAGGAAAGTTTGCGAGTGGACAAGTGGTTTTTTTCTTTCTTTTTTTTATTTACTTTTTCGTCACCTGTCAGTGAATAACAAGCTGCTCTGTATACACGGAAGGAGTAGGAACGGTCGTTTGGAATTCCAATCGAAAACCCCGTTTGCCCAAAGCAACGTTTGGTCGTAATGTTACTATCTTGCAACAGATTGATATTGACAGTAAGCAAATTGTTGTTATTCAGTCTGCATCATAAAGCAGTTAGTGATAAAACACGCACATGAACACACCTGCTTCAAATCCAGCAGCAGTGGTTTATAACATCCAACCATTGCAGAATCAGTAGTTAATATAGTCCAAGCGCTACACGATAGTATTTTATGTTGACTAAAACATGACACAGTGGCAATTAATGGTAGACATTTGTTACAGATACTGAATGAGGTATACATCTGTTACATACTTTGAGGGTTGTTAACATTCGTACATTTTGCATTTGACACGCTCATGTTCACACTTGTACATGGATCAGGCATCAAATGGAAGTTGTATTACGGGAAATAGAAGTTGGCACTTGAGGAGAGTTTTGTTTAAACAATTGATAAATCATGTTCAAAAGCAACGGTTTTGTATGGTAGAAAAAAAAAAACTTAAGCAATAGCATCCAGGGGAATATGAGCTAGAGGACAGCACAGAGAGGAGATGGTCAGGGTATGACAGGTGAGGGATGGTACTGGGGAAGGTGGATGCTGAAGGACGGGGAAGAGGTACGAAGAGAGATGAAAGGAACCGGAAATAGAATTGATCAGTAAGGCTACAATTATTGTGAGGGGACGTGACTGGCATTGAGAGAGAGAGAGAGAGAGAGAGAGAGAGAGAGAGAGAGAGAGAGAGATAAACATTATGACCATATGATTTAAATGTATTAATGGCCTACGTTCATGTGCTTCAATGACGGAATTACTCTGTTTTGAGTATCATAAAAACATACAATGTTGAGCAAAGAAACTGAAGGCAGTGGCTTGGTATGAGTATATGTCTGTGTATGGGTGTTAGTGAGTGTGTGTGTGTGTGTGTGTGTGTGTGTGTGTGTGTTGTTGTTGTTGTTGTTGTTGTCGTTGTTGTTGTTGTTGCTGTTTGTGGTAATGATGACAGTTTGTTGATTAGTGTTGGCTGTTATGGTTATTGCCCTTGAGATAACCTTATGACCCTTTTTCCCACATCAATTGGACTATTTCCCATCAACACTGCCTCTCTCCATCCTACCTTTCCCTCCCATTCCATACGTACAGAATCTCTGCTTCCATCCCTGGTTCACCCCTTGTTTTTACCCCCTCTAGAGGAAGACAAGGAAAGAGTGATGGAACCTTTCTTCCTTAGGTCTCCTCGAGACCCAGTGGTTTGTGTGCATACCGTGCAATACCTCTCTAGGACAGGGAAGACCTCTATTGGTTTGTGTGTGTATGTGTGTGTGTGTGTGTGTGTGTGTGTGTGTGTGTGTGTGTGTGTGTGTGTGTGTGTGCGTGCGTGAGTGCGAGCGTGCGTTCGTGCGTGTGTGTGTGTGTGTGTGTGTGTGTGTGTGTGTGTGTGTGTGTGTGTGTGGAACCCGTGCACCCCATGCTCATGTTTCCTGTTTTGATCGAAAATCGTGATCATCGATTTTTTCCTGTTTGTTTCCTTTCTGTTTTGTTTGTTTGCTTGCTGTTAATATTGCCACCGTTTAACAGCGGCGACATTTTATCTTCGAGTTTGGTAACTGATAAAATGCAATTCTTCGTGTGCGATTGATATGTGGTTCCGTTTTCTTTTTGGTCATACTAACAGGTTGTGTTCATAAGAGTTTTGTTTTTGCTTTCTCCCCAATGGAGCTGGCTGTGCTCATTCCACCAATGCTCTGTTCGCCTTCTAACCAAACGTGCTGTTTGCAGAGTTTTGTTTTGTTTACTGCCGTCAGTATTGGGGGCCAGAACTGCTCAGGTAATATAGCGCTGGACTCGTTATGCTGGTGAGATGTGGGTCGCAGATTCACATCTGTACTGGGCAACTTCAGTACAGGAGGAATTTTCCCCAGGAGTTAGCATAGATTCTGACTCCATTTCCCGAAAAACCTCTTCGAGTGAGACTGTAATCGAGGTTCCGAATGTGAACTCACGTAGAACATCTAACGCACTCGTGTAAAGTCTCAACATCAACTTTCGGAAGAAGTTTTTTTTTAACATAGAAAAAATGTTTTCTCTTCATAAAACTTTTTTTTGTAATTGGTCCAGTGTGTGTAGTGCATCAAATTCGTTCTAACAGAACATGGTAAAGTCAGGTGGAACTAGAGAAATCTAGTTCTTGACATTGTTACATCCTACAAGCCATATTAGGGATGGGAAGGTCGAGAGATGAGGCGGAGGTGGAAGGTGAGGGGGAGGAGGAGGGGGGGGGGGAGGGGGCGTCAAGGCATCATAGTGTGTTGACGTAATCGATGGAAGCCCCCCTCCCCTCCTCCCCCCCCCCTCCCCGTTTTTCGTTCTTTTTTTTCTTTTTTTCCCACAAAGAGTGGTCAGGGGATTGGGAGTTTGCCTTGGTCCTCTTGAGGAAAGCTTGTGGGTAGGTTTTGTTCCTTCGTCACATGCCGCTGAATCATAAGCTATTCTGCATACAGTGAAAGAGCAGGAGAGGACATTAGGATTTCAGTTGAAAATCCTTTGTTCGTCTAAAACAACATTTGATCATAATGTTACGCTTTTGCAGTGTTGTGTTGCAGTTTCTCGCGTGAAGGTGATCGTTGCTAACAGAAAGGAAAGTGAGAAGTAAGGAATAGAATTTGAGCAAGGGAATCTTTTCGAAACTCCTCCACACGTGGCGTGAGTGGTGGTACCATCCTGCCAGAAAGATCGTGGTGCTCGCAGGGTAACACTGGATGGGAGAGAGAGACACAGAGACAGACTACAATCAGAAAGGAAATGGAGAGACAGGTCCTAGGAGTAACTAAGGTAATAAGGTGACCAGGAAGGAAGCTGTTGGCCCAGCTGTGTGCTCAGGATGCTGAATGAGAGGAAAGGGAGATCATGTACCATGCGCTAAAGAAATTGGCGCGTGAGTTAAGTGTGGGTAGAGGAGGTGGGGGTAAGAGGTTGAGGAGCGGCCAGAGCACATCGACTACTGACTTCAGCTGAGTGTTTACGTCAGGCGTGTTGCTGCGACCTGTAACGAGGTTTCTTCAGAAGTTGTTTTCACCGGTGTCGGTCAGAAATCAATGGATTATGTAGAAGGGGAATTAAGAGGTAAACGTTTGACGAAATGAGTTCTCCCACAGAATTCATTGACCGAATACTAGAGCTGCAGGTCCTACTCAAATATTGAACATGTGAGAGTAAGTGTGTGTGTGTGTGGTGTGTGTGTGGTGTGTGTGTGTGTGTGTGTGTGTGTGTGTGTGTTGTTGTTTGGAATTAAACTGTGATGAATGTTTATACATAACTACTTTGTGGACACTACACCTACAGACACAGTTCATATCACAAACACATATATGCAGAACACACACACACACACACACACACACACACACACACACACTACACACCACACACACCTTCCACACACACACACACAACACACACACACACACACACACACACACACACACACACACACAAGTGCGCCTGTGCCTGCACACACACACACACACACACACACACACACACACACCACAACACCCCACACACACAACCCCTCACACACACACACACACACACACACACACAACCACACAACACACAACTTCACACACACACACACACACACACACACTCACACACACACACACAACACACACACACACACACACACACACACACAAACAAACACACACAAACCATACACACACAAACACACACACTCACACACACACACACACACACACACACACACACACACACAGACACAGACACACACACACACACACACAGACAGACAGACAGACGACACACACACACACACACACACACACACACACACACACACACACACACACACACACACACACTCACTGATGATACCATCTTTGATCAAGAAACGTAAATGAATTGTGGGGATTAGAGACCTGACTGGTTGTAAGTAACACGGACCGGGTGTCTGAAATGTCAAGAGAAACACATGATCTCCACTGAGAATGGAAGAACATGCACAGACATGCTTGTCTTGTGGGCTACAGACCCCAGCATTTCAGCTCCCTATAACCACCAGCCTGACCCCCCCCCCCCTGCTAAACTCCTCACCCCTCCAGCAACTCCAGGTCTCCTCCCTGTGGAGCTGTAAGCGGCAGTCGGAATGCATTCATCATATGGACGACGCTGAATTGTATTGCACTGTATCAGAGTACTCCATTCCCCTGGGGAGCATCTGTTCTCCTAGTCCTCCAAGCCATTTCCCCGAAGAAATAACCGACTGAATGAAATGAAAGCCTGGGGCATGAGATTGTTTTGTCATCCATTGCAAGTTATGATTGAAAAACTTCAGCAGGTTTGCATCGGCAGGGTGTGGAGAGGTGCCTAGGGGATTGCAGCAGGGCAGGAGAGGAGAGGGTGAGATACAGAGCTGGGATTGAAAAGGTAACGGGTTTAGTGAAGCAGAGGTTGGGGCAATATGATACATAGCTGGGATTGAAAAGGTAACGGGTTTAGTGAAGCAGAGGTTGAGGCAGTATGATACATAGCTGGGATTGAAAAGGTAACGGGTTTAGTGAAGCAGAGGCTGGGGCAGTATGATACATAGCTGGGATTTAAAAGGGAACGGGTTTTGTGAAGCAGAGGTTAAGGCAGTATTATGCATTTGTGCAAAGACACTTTCCGACTCTGGCTACTGCTCGGCCGAAAATTTCCACCAAGGTAAAATCTTTATCAGACTCCTGAGTCAGAACACACACAAATATAGTATGATACATAGCTGGGATTTAAAAGGGAACGGGCTTTGTGAAGCAGAGGTTGAGGCAGCATGATACATAGCTGGGATTTAAAAGGGGACGGGTGTTCTGAAGCAGAGGTTGAGGCAGTATGATACATAGCTGGGATTGAAAAGGGAATGGGTTTTGTGAAGCAGAGATTGAGGCGATATAAGACATACCTGGGATTTAAAAGGGAACGGGTTTTGTGAAGCAGAGGTTGAGGCAGTGTCATACACATCCGGGATTTAAAAGGGAACGGGTTTTGTGAAGCAGAGGTAGAGGTAGTATGACACATATCTGGGATTTAAAAGGGAACAGGTTTTGTGAAGCAGAGGTTGAGACAGTATGTCGAGGCAGAGCTGGGGGGTGGGGGTGGGGGGGATGTGAGAGTGAGATGTGTGTGTGTGTGTGTGTGTGTGTGTGTGTGTGTGTGTGTGTGTGTGTGTGTGTGTGTGTGTGCCTGGAGACAAATTGATAAAAGACTTCAACTTAATGGGGACAAACTTCTGGGCGTTTATCGTGCAACGCTGCTTTTATTGTAGCAAGCACTTGGGGGGGGGGGGGGGGGGGGGGGGGGGCGAGCTTTTTGTGTCATTTGTAAACTGTATATAAATTATAGTCAGAATACAACCTGTTTGGGCTAAAACAAAGAAGAAGAAAAAAACGTCAGCATGAAAACAAGCAAATTCACCATTACAACCTGGTAAACCCTTAGCTTTTACCCGACTACTAACAGACTTCCCTCGCTTTCCACTTCTTGTATCATCACTCCCCGTCTCTTCCTCTGTCCATAGCAGCTGCGTGAAGTGGGTATCGTCCATGCAGGATGGAGAGCTTCAGACGGAACACATTCGTCCTACAGACCATGCAGAAGCAAGTACATCAACCCTGGGGGCTTCCTTTCCCACATTCCATGAATTATGTCCCACCCCTCCTCCCTTCTTGGCGAAAGAAGCGATAAGAAGAAAGTGAAATAAATGTCAAGATGTGAGATTATTTGGTCATCCGGTTTTGGGGGAGTGATTGAAGAACTTCAGGTTTATGTCATCACTGTCTGAGCTTAAACAAAGTCAGCGAGGGCGTACAGAGGCCGTACATCTGCAGACAGATTGATAAGAGAATAGACTACAGTCTGAGTTACTTAAGACTTTAGGACAAACTGCATTTCTTGGCACTGGATGAGAAAGCGAGAGAGAGAGAGAGAGAGAGAGAGAGAGAGAGAGAGAGAGAGAGAGAGAGAGAGAGAGATTGATACATAAATACCCAGTGAATCAGTACTTTCACCACATGCGAGACGAGGCAAGCCTATGAATGCACTGAAAGCACTATGAATATCATAATTTTGTTAAAATAAGACCTTCTGATTTCTTTTTAAACAAACACGCATATTGAACTATAAGGATTCCGATTTTCATGATTCATAACTCATTTTGGTGGTTTGTTTTTATGATTTTCAAAACGTCGAATGTGTTGACTGTTACTATCATTACTGATGTTGTATGTACCATTATGCATGTGCACACATACCAAAAATAACAACCCCAAAACAACAACAACAACAACAAAAACAACCCTGCACTCCATTAGCACATATCGTCCACAATGTAGGCCTGTCAGGAAATGTTTCCAGGTAGGTTGAAAATAAGTTTGTTTTGTTTGCTTGTTTGTTTCATCGCTTCATTCCATTTATGCAAGAGAATACAGGAGACAAAGCCCTATCACAGCCAATGGCAGTTATGTTGATGGAACCTTGCCAGTTCATGCCAGAATGTTGAGGCATTTAGATACAGGGAAATTGGATGACGAGAAAAGAACAACGTACATTTTCTTGAGGGGGGGGGGGGGGGGGGGGGAGTAGAAAACCAGGGAAATGTGAGGAAAGCGTAAACAGTCGTGGAAAGTGTGCAGGAAATTTGAGAGGGAATGGGAAGGGGAGGGGGAGGGGAGTAGGAGGCTGATAAAGGCAGTAAAACGCACGTGAACAGAGTCAGTAAATTACGGAAGTTCGAACCACTTGCTTCTCAGTGTGACACTGTATGAAATGGAGTGGAATAACATGGCAGGTAGGAGTGCGAAGGCCTCATAGCAGAACACCTCTGTTTCATGCGTCCTACTTTTTTGATCATGAGTGTATCTTTCAATGTGACGGATTGTTGCTGTGGTGGCTTTTGGCACTTACATTTTCCTTTTGACGGGAGACAGAAGCGAGTTTATGTTACATTTTGGAGTCAGTATTTTCATGGAGACTGCTGTTAGATGAATGCAGTGCATGTTCAGAAATGTCTTTTTCTTATTTTTGCTGTCCCATCATCTGTACCACCTCAGTGGCAGTGAATCCTTGCCGCTCATTGTGACCTCCTGTCCACAGCCACAGTCCGGCCCATCCCAGCACAGCCCCGGCATCGCCAATCCACTGGGAGGAGTCAATGTCAAGTCGTCAAGAGGCAACCCACTGGAGGAGACACTGCACTGATGCTGAATCACTTCTGTGGTGCTCAGTGGTGCCTGTTCTGATCCAACATACGCAGGACACCGCCTACGTAGTCTAGTCTCAGAGCCGGCGTGAGTGAGCTCTTTTTCTGGAGGGCGCCACCATCTCCATCCAACGACAGAACCATGAATTCGCCGATACCGGTGACCCTAACGGAATCAAACCAAAGCCAACACACACACACACACACACACACACACACACACACACACACACACACACACACACACACACACACATGTACGCACGCACGCACGCACACCCCCCCCCCCCCCCCACACACACACACAGAGTTATTGCTGCACATGCATGGCGCAAAATTTGTCAGGTTTAATGACGGTCACGGTCAGCCAGGGGATCCCTTCTGATCAATTCGCCTGCGGTCACGTTCACAATGGGGAGGGGGGGGGGGTCTGTCGACTAGAATTTTCCATCCCACCGCTCTCAGCCCTTCCTCCCTTCATCCAAACTAAACTTAGAGCTAAAAGAAAAACAAAAAGAATAAATGAAGAAAAAAAAGATACAACGAAAGAAAGTTGAATAAACACTCCCATT
>CM065748.1:23869910-23872410 GCA_033310375.1 Conus canariensis
CTCACACCTGTAAATGGTTTTGCATCGAATAAAAGTTATAATACGGAAGAAAAATTTTGGCATCTGATCCCACACTTGTTTAAACAATCAATATATTATGTTTAAAATCTGTTTGTATTACAGATCAGTTAAGCAATAGACTGGTGTTCAAGAATTGTGCATATTTCTTTCTGTATATCACTTTATTTTAAAAAAGACACCAATAAATCAAATCACACAAAGACAGATATACACACAAATATATAAATGAAAAACATTTACATGTATGTATGTACGTACGTACGTACACACACACACACACACACACACGTTATAAATATCTCTCTCTCTGTGTGTGTGTGTGTGTGTGTGTGTGTGTGTGTGTGTGTGTGTGTGTGTGTGTTAGCCTGCACTTGTTGTCCCCCACTACTTAATTGTTTAGCATTCTATATATATATATATATATATATATATATATATTCAATTATAAATAAAGCTTGCTCATGTCTTAGATTGAAGAAATAGGGGGAAGATAAGCATTCATATCTGCAGTGGTAGATCATTCTGCCAACTAACAGTATGTGCTTGAGTGGGGAAAAATAAAATAAATGCTTCTCAAAATGAGCCTTTAGCAAGCTTATAGTCTCCAAATGGGAGACGATCTCCAATGGGGAGAAAACCCACTAACATATAACTCCTGGTCAGATACCGATATTTCGAAACCTGATTGTTTCTCCTCAGTGACCGCGGAAAGTGGTAATTTGACTCCTCTGCCATTTGGGTTTTAAGAAGAATACTATCCCAGAAAAGGCTGGTGTGCAATACCGTAGTATGTGTGTTGAGTTTTCAAAAAACCAACCAAAGGTGCCATCTAAGAAGCAAAAGAAAATCATGAAGGAGCAAAACAAGCTACATTTTCTTGTGAAAAGTAGAAAATATAAAAAGATAACCTCTCAAGACACAAGTGCTGAGGGTCAGTTCTTGGAATGAATCCGCAAGGGACTAAATTACAATAAACTAATAAATTCCAAGGATAAGTACCGAGCACCATTCCAGCAACTTACAGAGCAGCTAGGTGTTGCAATGACTGCAAGAAATATTCAATTATAAACCAAGCTTGCTCTTATGTCTTAGATTGAAGAAATAGGGGGATAAGCATTCATATCTGCGGTGGTAGATCATTCTGCCGACTAACAGTATGTGCTTGAGTGGGGAAAAATAAAATAAATGCTTCTCAAAATGAGCCTTTAGCAAGCTTATAGTCTCCAAGTGGGAGACGATCTCCAATGGGGAGAAAACCCACTAACATATAACTCCTGGTCAGATACCGATATTTCGAAACCTGATTGTTTCTCCTCAGTGACCGCGGAAAGTGGTAATTTGAATCCTCTGCCTTTTCGGTTTTAAGAAGAATACTATCCCAGAAAAGGCTGGTGTGCAATACCGTAGTATGTTTGTTGAGTTTTCAAAAAACCAACCAAAGGTGCCATCTAAGAAGCAAAAGAAAATCATGAAGGAGCAAAACAAGCTACATTTTCTTGTGAAAAGTAGAAAATATAAAAGATAACCTCTCAAGACACAAGTGCTGAGGGCCAGTTCTTGGAATGAATCCGCAAGGGACTAAATTACAATAAACTAATAAAAGGCAGAGGATTCAAATTACCACTTTCCGCGGTCACTGAGGAGAAACAATCAGGTTTCAAAATATCGGTATCTGACCAGGAGTTATATGTTAGTGGGTTTTCTCCCCATTGGAGATCGTCTCCCACTTGGAGACTATAAGCTTGCTAAAGGCTCATTTTGAGAAGCATTTATTTTATTTTTCCCCACTCAAGCACATACTGTTAGTTGGCAGAATGATCTACCACTGCAGATATGAATGCTTATCCCCCTATTTCTTCAATCTAAGACATGAGCAAGCTTGGTTTATAATTGAATATTTCTTGCAGTCATTGCAACACCTAGCTGCTCTGTAAGTTGTTGGAATGGTGCTCGGTACTTATCCTTGGAATTTATTAGTTTATTGTAATTTAGTCCCTTGCGGATTCATTCCAAGAACTGGCCCTCAGCACTTGTGTCTTGAGAGGTTATCTTTTTATATTTTCTACTTTTCACAAGAAAATGTAGCTTGTTTTGCTCTTTCATGATTTTCTTTTGCTTCTTAGATGGCACCTTTGGTTGGTTTTTTGAAAACTCAACAAACATACTACGGTATTGCACACCAGCCTTTTCTGGGATAGTATTCTTCTTAAAACCGAAAAGGCAGAGGATTCAAATTACCACTTTCCGCGGTCACTGAGGAGAAACAATCAGGTTTCGAAATATCGGTATCTGACCAGGAGTTATATGTTAGTGGGTTTTCTCCCCATTGGAGATCGTCTCCCACTTGGAGACTATAAGCTTGCTAAAGGCTCATTTTGAGAAGCATTTATTTTATTTTTCCCCACTCAAGCACATACTGTTAGTTGGCAGAATGATCTACCACTGCAGATATGAATGCTTATCCCCCTATTTCTTCAAT